>CM053623.1:38698865-38715907 GCA_028646595.1 Phalanger gymnotis | reverse complement strand
TTGGTCTTCTTTGTCACCAAAGAAGGATTCCAAAGCCTGAGACTGAATCTGTGTGTGTTTTCACTGCCTGGCCATGTTCCCAGCCAACTTACTTGACCCTTGAGTTTTTCATCGGGGTATGACTGCTTGTAGAGCAAAGAGTACTTTGTTCCAAGCTTGAGGGGATGTGCTGTTGATTTCAGAGCTATTTCTATATAGCCAGCTCTGCCACACCAGCACTCCTCCTTCCCCAAGAACCCCCAACCTGGACCTGATGCAAATCTTAAGCAGGCTTTGCACTCCTGCTCTAATCTGCCACTTAATTCCTCCCTCTAGGTGGGCCTTAGGCCGGAAATAACTGCAGCTGTAGTTCTGTAGCTGTACCACCCCCGCTTGCCCTGGGATGGTGGAGAACCGCGAACTCTATCCCCAGCAGTTTTTCCCACTAACCTTCTCTGTTGTCTTTGGTGTTTGTGGGTTGAGAAGTCTGGTAATTGCCACAGCTCACTGATTCAGGGCGCTAGGGCCTTTTTGACCTGGCTCCTGGTCTGGTTGGTCCTGCTGCTGCCCATACTGGGATCTACTCTCCTCTGTCCCCAGCTCTGTGTGTGATAGAACTCACCCTGTGATGATGCAGGCTGTCCTGGGCTGGATCCCTACTTCCCTCTGCTATTTTGTGGTTTCTGCAGTTCTAGAATTTGTTCAGAGCCATTTTTATAGGTTTTTGAGGAGCTCATGCAAGTCCCTGCTTTCCAGCTGCCATCTTGGCTCCATCCCCTGATGTTAATATTCTCTTGTGAGAATGCCCATACCCAAGGTTATTTCTGCTCTTTTTCTAGCCAGAAAAAGGAAGAGGCCCTAAAACTGAAGTCACTCCTTTTAACAATCTCAGCTCCTTCAGTAAGAATTTCCTCAGGCCTAATTGATATTTAGCTTGGGGTGAGTAAATTCAATCTGTGTGTCATCCAATGTGCTCTGCCACAGAGATCTACATCAGTGAGGCTGAACAACTGTGGACTACAAAACATACTAACTCTAATAAGACTATGGAGTTAAGCAATGCTAAGGGGTCCCAGAATCATGTGGTGGACTTATGGCAAGGTGAATCAACCAGAGAAATACTGCAATAAAAGTGATATTTCTATTTAAAAACATTCAATGTCCAAATGGCCCATACATGGCAATAGTTCCTACATAGCAGTTCCTGCCTCCGTCTCCTAGATAAGCTCTACTCTGAGGTTGCCATTACAGCATTCACATAGTAGTAAGTCCTCTATTCCATCCAACTCCCTCAGGAAGACCTAGAGTAAGGCCACTTCATAGGATCACAGCTAAATTATTGAATAAATAGGCATTTGTGGACTCACCTGAGAAATTATCATTTACATTGTAGTTTCTATTGGAAAACATGTTTTAAGTTCTGAACAGCAACCTTAAAAATAAGATTTTGGAACAACTCCGTGGACTGGAACCAACACCGATTCTCATGGCTACTAACATATCTAGTAACTGATTCCCCACCCCAAAGTAGTGCTGGATTCTTGGCTCATCAATGTGCTCTTACACATCTGCCTCTGCCACAAATTGGGCTGAGTCTCTGAGTTCCCAGACTTAGTTCAAGTGCCACCCAAACCCTAGTGTGACAGTTTTTAATAACCATTGTAAGAGTCAAAAGAACTGACTCATTCTTCTTATAGATGGATCTGGCCATACCAAAGATCTTCAATTTGCAGAATGGAGATAATTCTTCCCACTTTGTCTTGACATCTTGGGTTAATATCAGCACATGGCAGATCAATAATTACCCGTCATTCCCTCAAAGGATCTTTGATTTACCATTGGAAAGGATCTTGGATACCACTGAAATCTACCCAATCATTTGACATATGAGGAAACTGAGGCCCAGAGAAATTAAGTGCCTCACCCAAGGCCACATAGGGAGTCCCAGATGGAATCTGAACCTATTACCAAATGCATTTCTCTTCCCACTGTACCACAATGCCACTCCTCATACTTGCACTTCCTCAACTATGAAAAATATGAAAATACTACTATGGTAACTGCTACTAATAACAATGAAGATAATAATGAGCATATATATAGAACTTCTGGTTTTACAAAGCGCTGTATTTATATGTACGTATACATATACACAATACATTTATATATATGCATTATATGCATAGACAAACACACATATACATACACATATGCATGTGCATATATGCCTATACATGTGTGTATGTATATATATGTGCATATATAGACATATATGCATATACATACACATATATTTCATTTGAGCATCACGACAAACCTGGGAGGTGTTATTCTTATCCTTATTTTACAAATAAGAAACTAAGATTGACTGAAATTAAGTGACTTGTCCAGTGTCTCAGGAAGCCAAAAAGACCTGAGTTCAAACCCAGCCTCAGACACTTAGTAGCTATGTGACCCTGAGCAAGTCACCTAACCCTGTTTGCCTCAGTTTCCCCATCTATAAAATGAGCTGGAAAAGGAAATGGCAAAACTGCTCTAGTATCTTTGCCAATAAAACCTCAGTTGGGGTCTCACAGTATCAGACACAAGTGAAACAACTGAACAACAAAACCAGTCAGTGTCTCAAAGCCAGTAAGCACCTGAGGCAGATTTGTTCAAACATTTCTTGATTTCTAGTCACTACTCTATCCATGATGCCATAAGAGTTTTCTGATAGCCAAAGGAATAAGGTGATAGCAAGATTCAAGAAATTTTTCTCTTCTATTATGACATATTTCATAATAACCCCAGATGGCTGTGGAAAAGCCCCAGCCTGATTCCCTTAATCAGCATTCTCATTAGTCTCAGAAATCTACCACAAATACTTGGTCCAAGCCTTTAAGCCACATCACCTTCTGTCCTATTAATAGACATATGAAAGGCCCAGGAAAAGTGTGTAGAAAAAATTCTTTTGAACTTTTAACTCCTCGCTGACAGGATTTTTTTTTAAGAAACGTGTTCTCTTTGAGTAGTCTCTGCACTGGGCTCTCCCTAAGCTTCTGCTACTTCAAAGAGGCTTCCTGCAGAGTGACAGACTCCTGCTCTGAAGAAGAAAGACAAAAATGAAAGCTCTTCGCATCTTCAGGCATCCCGGGGTCCTGAATGCTATAGCTGTTCAAAGTCATCCTTTTTTCTTCAATGGGAGCAGGCCATTTCAGTGATATCAGAACAGGTAGGAAAGGCAAAGGAAATATCTTAATGTTTCTTTCCTCCCAGTGCAAGCCCTAGTTCTGCTGTTCTATGCCCCCTTTTACCAAGGGGGTGTCAACACTTCAATCAGGGTTACTTTTGGGGTCTTTTTGAGTTTTACTGGTAGTATTATTGTGCAGGTGTTTTTTTCTATATCTTATTCAAAGCTTTCCAGGTCTGGGTATCTAGAAGCCAATACACCAACTGTTGTTTGAGTAATGAACTGAGCTGAGACAGTATATAGTCTATGGAGAGACCACTGAACCCAGAGTCGCTCAGTGCTGAGGAGCAGGAGTTAGTGATGGGCCATAACTAATGATGGTAGGGAGATCATTGGAGGGATAACCCTGGCATTTGAGGAAAACGACTGCACCCAAGATAAAAGATTCCAGCTATAAGCAAATTTCAATTTTCTATGTTCCAGAGCTCAGATTCCAGCCCTAAGTGATCCTAAACAGTACAAGTGGACCAGGTTACGGGCAGTAGATAAATCCATGACCACCACTGCACAAATAACCTAAATGATTCGCATCATCATGTGTTTGGTGAATCTGGATATCCATCTAGCCAGCTGAGTGATAAACAACTATTACTAAGATGTGAGCTCTAGAAAGTCTACAGCATGTCAAAGTCTTCCTAATTCCTTTCAATAAAAGAGTATCATTTTGATCAAAGAAGTGTAGAAATGTTCATTTTTCCCACTGTAGGTTTCCATTCTTCTATGGGAAGAAGAAAGATGGGTATTAATCTTTTGTGTAATAAAACCTTACTCAGAAAGTTTTAAAATTCATAAAACAAAATAGATAGGATTACAAAGGAAACCAATTATATTGAGATACAGTTATCACTATTGACACTCACACACAAACACACACATATTTTAAATAACAAGTTCATGGTCCCTAAGAACTCTTATCTATCATACCCCACTCTTCATCACAGGCACATACTCACATCTTTTTCAATGACGACAGAGGAAAACATAGAATAGGATGAACAAGGAAGGCAAACTAACATCAGAATTGGTGCTCAGTGAAATCAAAGAAGTTAGCCTTGGCCCTGAATACGACCTAGAGTCATAACAGTGAAAGCTGGTTTTTTGTTTGTTTGGTTGTTGTTTTATTTTTCCCTTTGGTAGGGTACATTTGACAAAAGCTACAGAGACACTTGAATCACAAAAATTCAGAGTGAAATAACATTAATTTAGAACCTTTGCTTGTGTTTTTCAGTCTGCCTGGAATTTTACTCCTAATCCTTTCCTTCTTGCTGCAATCTACCCATGCCTTAGGATCCCATCTCCTATTTATTATTAGTTCATTATTAATGTTTACACTACACAATGGTTCATCTGCAGGTCTTCCAAGGTTGATCCAAGCCCACAGCAGATTCAAAATATAATTAAGATAAGAAGAAAATGGAATGTCTTAAATTCCAGTCAAGCATTACTGTATATGTGCTAGTAGAGAAAGAAAGAAGGAATAGGTAAGCAGAAGCTAAAACTTGGTCTGAAAATGTAACAACTAAAGCTGGGCTTTTCGTGGTTCAGTTCCAAATTCTTTGTTTCTAGTTCCAAAGAACTGGAAATGAACTACAAGTTCACCAACCAGGAAATGACTAAACAAATTGTGGCATGTGAATTTAATGGAATATGGCTATGGTGTAAGAAACAAGGTATGTGATAAATACAGAGAAGCATGACTCTACCCTGCTCTTAGGTCTCACATTATCAGCTATCTATTCTACATCTCGAACTGGTTATCCTAGTGACATCTCCAAATCAACATGTACAAAACTGAACTCATTATCTTTTCCCAAAAAGTCCTTCCCCTCTTCCAAACTTCCTTACTTCCAAAAGTGTACCATCCTTCTAGTCTCCCTAATTAATAACCTTAGCATTATCCTCAACTGTTCTCTCATTCTTCATAACCTCATTCATGCAATCAGTTCCTAAATTATACATTTTCTCCCACCAAAAACACCTTTCACATTCTACCTCTTCTATCTTCTCATAAAATTACTGCTCTGGTTCAAGCTCTTATCACCTCTCCCTCTTAGATTATTGCAACAGCTCTCTAATTAGTCTCCCTGCTTCAAGGTTCTTACCATTCCAATATACTCTATGAACTGCTGTTGATATAATTTTCTATAAGTGTAGATTATTCTTCTACCAAACCAACTCATGGTCTTCAGGATAAAATATAAATTCCTTTGCTTAATTTTTAAAGTCTTTTAAAACCTAGGCCCAAACTATCTTTCCAGCCTCAATGGACATTACACTCTTTCCAACACTTGGCAATCCACTCAAATTGGCCTTTTCTCTTTTCCTCACACTTTTTGTTGTTCATTCATTTTTGGTCTTGTCCAACTCTCCATCATCCCATTTGGGGGTTTTCTTGGTGAAGATACTGCAGTGATTTGCCATTTTTTTTTCTCCAGCTCATTTTACACACAAGAAAACTGAGGCGAACAAGGCGGAGTAACTTGCCGAGGGTCACACAGTTGGTAAGTGTCTAAGGTCAGATTTGGACTCATGAAGATGAGTCTTCCTGATTCCAAGCCCCACCTAGAGGCCCCCTTTTCTTCACATAAGAAGCTCTATCTCCTCTTTTCATGAGTTACTCCACATCCCCAGAATATATTCTCTCCTTCCTTCTGTCTCATAGAATCCCTTTCTTCCATTAAGATGCAGTTCAAACACCATCTTTTCCAGGAAGTCTGCCTCCCCCAACTCCTAGTGCACTCCCTCCCAAACTACCTTGTACTTAACTATGTTCTATTTATGAATTTTACATTTGTCTCCCTTGATAGAATGCAAGCTTCTTGGGACTGTTTTCTTCTATGCATGCATCTGCCCAATGCTTAGCCCAGTACCTGGCACCTAGTAAGTAAATAATAAATACTCGTTGTCTGATACATAACTTGATCCAAGAGATAAAACAGTGGACTAGAAAAAATGTTCATGTAACTGGATTTGGTGGAATTTATGCAAGTATGCACTGCTTTTATATAGGTTTGCATTACTTTAAGCAAAATGGCCCCAAACCTTATACTTAAGTTTATGTTTGTATACCTAGCATCCCAGTTTATCTGCCCATCTTCTCTCTCTTAGTTTCATTTGTTTCATAATCCTGCATATATACCTGTCAATAGCATAAACAAAATGGAGTAATGGCCTTTGTGTCTGTTTTCATTAAATTATGCTTGCTGACTTCCTGTGCATATGTAGCATTTCCCAATGAAAGCACAAATGGTGGTGGTGACTAAAATTAATGGAGACTAGACAAGAATAATTTTTTTCCTTTTGTTCTTCTGACTGCTGATACACTGCACTTTATTTCCTCCTGATGGCTGACTATCAATCATTTATGAGTCATGCATCTTCTTCATTGATATGGCTGTCAATCATCTGACAAATGGGATGCAGAAACCTACAAACCCAGAAGAGTGTTTATTCCCAGAAGCACTGAACTCATCTGGGGTTTCGTACTCAGTAACAAGATACATTATCAAAATCCCATTTCTTTTCTTTTTTTTCCTTTCTTCCTCCGGTCTGGAAGACTACTGCCTACCATACCATTTTTAAAAAAATTTATGAGGAATTAAATGCACTGTCTCTCTAATCTGGTTGCTTATAATGATTTTTTAAAATATATTTTACAGGATTTAATGATCTTTTAATTAGCTGTCTTGAGTGACACCCAGTTATCCATCATTTGGTTCATCTGTCCAGATTTTTAATAGCCATAGTCTTAAATAGCACTTTAAGACTTTTGATGAGCAATTTTTTAAAAATCATGATTTAAGACATACTAATGTTTCACAGATCATCATTATCAAGATGAGGGACATTATAAAGGTCTTAATGCAAAATAATAATTCAATTGGATATGTACTTATGCAAAGTACTAGATGTAGCTGCCTACACAAGGCACCAGCAGTACAAGGTAGGTAGGTATTAGTCTACTAATTCACAAGTTCACATGATTTCTCATTAGTAGATTTAAATTGCAACATTTAAATGTTTCTGAAATTTCATATACAAGAAAAAGTATTGATAATAGACTGGAAGAGCAGGCTTTCCCGAAATACCAAGTGAAATCTCTCTTCCCTCCTGAACATTCTAGATACAGTCCTTGAAAACCTTTCAACTGAATTAATTCATAATTAAATGGTAATCAACTTTCAGACAGTGTAATCTTGTCATTATGAACAGGCTATATTGTCTTGAAATTGGGCTTTCTTTAGAAAGGACAAAGGTGACCCAAAATATAATTGTATCTTGTAAAGTCTTTTTAAACCTCAACTTTGAAGCAGGTGAAAAAAAGCACCCTGAAAGATGAAGCAATATTTATAATATTTGGACATAATCTCTTTAAATCGATACTCGATTTTGTGTAAGTAAATGGGAGGTTGATAAGGAAACCTCATCAGTTTCCAAAAAGAGATTGAATAGAAGTAAGAAATGCTGCTGTTCTAGACAGGCAGTTTGACCAACCCTAACCTATGGCCAGTACACATAGCAGAGTAACTGACTATTCATGTAAACTACAATTAAGGCAAAGACAAAGAATACAAATTTCCTAAGTTTGAGCACTTTTTATCTATCTCTTTCCAAAAGTCTGCAGTTTCCAGGATGCATGATCTTAATAAGCTCAGCCATTTATAAGAGTATCTTGATTTGAACTATGTAAATAAGAAATAGGATAAATTAGCTGGCCCAGCTACCAGTCTAGTGGCACTATATTAAAAATTTTGCATTGAACCTGAACTTTGCCAAGTTCAAATGTGCTTACTCAATTAAATATGATTTGAAATTGTTTAGATGGTTTTAAAAGCCTTCTTAAACTTAAGAAAATTTTTAAAATAATAATCTTGATTTTTATATTATTTAGTACATGGGTTGTCAAAGGAATGGTTAGGGGAGAAAGGGAGAGGAATGGAGGGTGGTGTGGAGAGAGACAGATAGACCTACCCTGGTCACTTGGAGAGAACTGGAAGGGATTTTTTTTGCATCCTCTAGCTATTGAAAGAAAACAAGAAAACCATATATATATTGCATGGACCTGTTGTGAAAAACTTATGAGAAGACCTTGTCAAGAGAAAGCCAAGATGGGCAGGTTATTGATGAGTTTTGATCTGCTGGATGGTGGAATACCTATATAAACGAATTACATATATCATTCAATTATCTGTGAATGCATAATTTCCCCTTTCAAATGGAGAAAAGAATATCATATTTGGATAAAAAATGAAAGTTCATTAATTATGTTATCTCAAAAGATAGTATGCTTCCTCCCGCTAGCTGTTCCTCTGTGTCTTTGCTCTCTTCATTCCTTTCTTCTTTCCCTATTGTCTTTTTTCATTTTTTGTTTCTTCTATGCATTTTATTCTCTTTCCCAAACTGATCATAAAATAGATAGAAATATAGCATTAAATATTAGCTATGCTTTAATTTTATGTACAATGAACTTAACTCAAAATGTAATACTTTATATTTCTTTATTCTAAAAAAAATAAACAACTTTTTACTTCCATGTGATCCTTGATTTCCCTCCACATTGGCCACTGTGATATTTGAAAGAAAATGAGCCCTCTACTTTTATGGGATTAGAATCCATTTAATGTCTGTCAGTTGATTTGCTTCATAATCTGAATAAGTAATTAAAACATTTTCTGTTTTCATATTGCCAATAGACAATTCAAGATTTTCAAACATTTAGAATTAGGTTGTTGGACTTAAAAGACAGGATATTCTAATGTGTTTTCCCCTCTGTGCTATAAAACATTCTTTATCAAAGGTAAATTAGAATGCTCTCCTCGTCTAACAGACACCAGCTGGCTGAAGTACTAAGATGGGCAACAAAATGACCCTATTAATTGAAAGTCATTACAAAGAGCAGCAGGGGAGTTCATGTGGCAAAGACCAGAGTCTAAATGGATCAGAAAACACAATGAAGCCCAGAGAGATTTCTCTGAGAATCTAGTAATGGCAAGTACAACTGCTGATTAGGAAATATTATTACTAATTTTTAAAAATTTTGGCTTTTTTATAGTTGTACATCCATTTAAGGAAAAGAATTAATAAATTCTATTTAATTAGAGCAAGCTCAGTGCAAGGGACTGTCACTAGGTGCTAGGGATCCCAAGATGGAAACTAAAAGTAATCCTTGCTTTCAAGGAGTTTATGTTTTGTAACTAAATATAATAATAATATTTTGTTTAAAAAGATAAAATTAAAATCTAGAGCCTTCCATAAAACCTGGGGATTTATTTTTCACTGACCTTTGGCTATGAAGGAAGGACCATGTCACTTAGCATCTTCTCCATGCTAATTGAAGACCACTCAACTATATCCAGATTATTTCTATGTGTCACATGGGTAAGGTCTCTTTTTTGCCACAACCAAAGGTAGAGGAGAATTCGAAGTCCATCAGGGTTCTATCCATTTTCTTATCTGAAGTATTTAACCACAGGGATGCCTGATTTTTCTATGAGGAAGAATGCTTTTCATTTCCCTATCACTGGCAGGGAGAGAGAGAGAGGGAGAGAAAAGGAGAGAGAGAGTGTGGAAGTGAGGGAGAGAGAGGGGAAGAGAGGAAGAGAGTGGGAGAGAGGGAGAGAGAGAAAGAGGGGAAGAAAGAGAGAGAGAGAGAGAGAGAGAGAGAGAGAGAGAGAGAGACAGAGACAGAGACAGAGACAGAGACAGAGACAGAGAGACAAACAACCTATAACTCTAAGGCAATGTCACTGCTGCCATCTGTGGGTTCAGCCCATGAATTCTAAGATACCATAGAATTTCACTGGTTGACTTGCCTTTGGGGATTTTAATTTAAGGCACTAGTTTCATTATCCCCATGACAGCAATAACTGAAAACTAGTAGTAAGAGAATGTGATATGAAGTTGTCTAGATTCCAGAATATGGGGGCCTGACTATTAAGCAATGGTTTTCCTACTCAATCAAAACAATGAAAGATGGCCTGACGTAATGTGCCATCCTTTCAAATTCTTGAATTCATCTATAATTCCTAACCACTCCCAAATACACACTGCCTTTTCTTCCAGTGCCTTCAACTGATTATCATATGGTTTTAACTCAAGGGCTTTCACCATTTGGTGAACACTATCTTGTTTTTCCTCTCTGCTTTATCAATGGCCATCCTAAAACATGGCCCCCAGAATGAATATAGCATTTTGCTCTATTACTGTAATGTAATAAATCTCCTTTTATTTAACATAGTCTGTTGATAAGCATTTCTTTAGTGACTACTATGTGCCAAATACTGTTCTAAACACTAGAGATATGAAGAAAGGCAAAAGATACTCCCAGGGTAGCGAGGTGGTACAGTAGATAGAGTGCTAGATGTGGAATCAGGAATATGCACCTTCCCAAGTTCAAATCTGGCCTCAGACACTCACTAGCTGTGTGACTCTGGGCAAGTTGTTTGACTCCTTGTCTCAGTTCCCATCTGTAAAATGAGCTAGAGAAGAAAATAGCAAAACACCCCAAGGTCTTTGCCAAGCAAACCCCAAACGTGGTTATAAAGAGTCAGACATGACTGAAAAATACCAAACAACACTCCGTGGTCTCCAGAAGCTCACGATCTAATGGAACAATAGAGCTAGAAGGGATCTCAGAAGTTGTTGAGCCAATCTCCTTATTTTACAATTGAGGTAACTGAAGCTTTGTGAAGTTAGGTAACATCCAAATTCACACAGCAAGTCCCTCTCCGGGGTGTGATTCCAACTCAGGTCTTCTTGACTCTAAGCACAACACTCCACTACACCAAGGCGAGGGATCCTTGCTTCTTACAGCTTCCTGACCCCAACGAAGTCCCAGCCTAGAAGAAAGACAGATGCCCTAAACTTACATAAACTGATGCAAAGTGAAATGAGCAGAACCAGGAGAACATTGTACATAGTAACAGCCATATTGTAAGAATGATCAACTGTGAAAGATTTAGCTGTTCTCATAAATACAATCATCCAATACAATTCTGAAGGACTCATGAAAAATGCTATCCGCCTCTAGAGAAAGAACCATTGGAGCCTGAATGCAGATTGAAATATACTTTTTTCACTTTATTTTTATTGCTTTTTTCCCCAACAAGGCTGATATGGAAATATGTTTTGCATGATTTCATTTCACATGTATTATTGATATCACATTTCTCCCCTACACAGAGGGTAAGGGAGAGGTTGGAAGTAGAGAATTTTAAAACTCAATATTTTTTAAAACTAATTTTAAAAATATATGCTTTTTTAAAAAATTAAAAAGGAGACATATACACATATAAATTTATTTGTGATAATGAGATTTATATACACATATTTCTTGGCCGAGATATTAAAAGTGGTTTGCCATTTCCTATTACAGCTCATTTGACATAAGAAGAAACTGAGGAAACAGGGTTAAGTGACTTGCCCAGGGTCACACAGCTAGTAAGTGTCTGAGCCCAGATTTCAACTCAGGAAGATAAGTTTTCCTAATTGCTGGCCCAGCACTCTATAAACTATGCCACCTAGCTACACCATATGTCTACACAGAGATTATGAAAAATGAAGTTACTAAGACTCTTTTACTAGATGAGCTTTGAAGTACAGAATGAATATTACCTAGCTTTAGTTTCTTTCATTCTTAATTATAGGATATTAGAATAAAGATTGACATTAAGCATCATCTAGTCTGATTTTGTGCTATAACAAAGCTATATGGCTAGACTTGGAACCAAGAAGAACCTTGTTCAAATTCTGTCTCTGACACTTGGTAATTGTGTGACTCCTAGACAAGTCAGTTAACCTCTCTCAGTCTCAGTTTCCTTTCCTCAAATATACAATGGGGGTAATAATAGTGCCTACCTCACAGGCTGGTTGTGATGATCAAATGAAATAATCAAATATTTATTAAGTACTTAACATGTGTCAGGGACTATATTGAGTGCTGAGGAAACAATAAAAATGAAAGAATCCCTGAAAAAAAAAAGAAAGAAAAAGGCAGATTCCTTCAATCATCAAGGCAACTGGCAAGAGCAAGAATCTTCTTGATCTCACAGAACTTGCTTTCCTGATTAATTGTTCTCCAATTCAATTTAATTCAATCCACTTTTATTAAGTGCCTAGCATATAGGTTCATGGCATTTCTTCTAACAATGTTTTGTCCCTATTACTCATAAGTCTAACTTCATCTGACTACTGCTTATATTACTCTGCAAAGGAAACTCAATTTTATGCCTATAACACATTTAGCTTTTCTATATGTACCAGAAAGATTCTCATGAAAGTCAAAATCAGAAGAAAGTTGGAATGCTCTCTCTCTCTCTCTCTCTCTCTCTCTCTCTCTCTCTCTCTCTCTCTCTCTGTCTGTCTCTCTCTCTGCCTGTCTCTCTCTCTCTTTCTCTTTCTCTCGTCCTACCACTGATTATCATTAATTCTACTCCTTTATTTCTATTACCCCTGCCCTTATATAAATTGAGAACTAGGCATAGGAGACAATGTTGTATTCATATTCCATTGAATGATTGATTCTTGGTTTATATTTTAACTGACAAAGGCAGAACAAACAGTATAGTAAAGATTTATGGAGTGTGCTAAATAACCATTTACTGGTAAATTTAGGCTCTTTGGTGGAGTACAGAAAAACTTATTAGCATTGAGCTGAATGAAAGCACCACTGGGATATTTCAGTCATGTCTGACTCTTCATGGATATTTATACCTAATACATAGATATAGATATACAGATAGACATAGAATTTGTGTGTATATATGTACATATATGTTCATATATGTTTTTATATATAGTGTATGTATATGTATTATGTAATATATTCTATCCTGTGTTTCCTGAGACATGTTTAAAGAGAAGCTAGAGATTAAAGAACTAAATTTCCCTTAGTTCCCTTTCCTTCTAGGATCATCTCCCATACAGAGTTATCAGCCTTATTGACATCATTGGTCTCAACTCAATATTGTCTGTAAAGAAAGTACAAAACAATTCTCATTTTCTAACAACCATTACTAACCCAGAAGAGTTCAATTACTTTATTTTGCTAGTTCAAATGCTAGCAAGTCTGTTTCTAAGATCCATGGAGCTGTTTTTTTAATATATATCCACAGTTTGTGTATCTGTGTTCAGGCCCCTCATGGAAGACCATTACTCTTGTGCTGGCCTCAATTTTTAAGGAGCCTCTTTTTCCTTTTTCTTTTTTATCATACTACACACTGATATTAACTCATTTTAATGACTGCTTAAAAATGTATAAAGTGCTGCTGGATGACAGTCTCATTACCTGCTTTATATACAAAATTGAGAGGTTTTTTATTATTATTTTTGAAGAGCTCTGCAAAATCAGTAAACAATTCATATAAAAGCCTTCCTAATTCTTTATGTATTTCTCATCAAAATTACATTTCAAACACAAAAATATTAGCACAAATGTTTAATAAGGCTGATTTTGGAAGATATGGATATAAATAAATGTGTTTTCCCCAAACCCTGATTAAAATAAAAAGTATAAAATCCAATTATTATATAATTTGTCACATCCCTATTGATTTTTTTTCCAGAAATGACAAGAGGTAAAGAAATACCTGTATATTCTCTAGTTCTAACAGGAATTCAAGTTCTTACATTAAAGGCAGTAGCTGTTGTTATAACAAGATTATCTGTTATTAATCATGCATTACTCTCGTCTGTCAAAGTCCAAAAAGAATAATGGGACAATGAATTTTGTATATTTGTCAGTGTAACTGACATTTTTTATATATATTTGTGATTTTGCTCCCAAGAGAGCCTTTAGTGAGAAACTCTCTCTCTACCAATGCTGATTGGTACACACTGTTGACATTTATAACTCTAAGTTGCTGCCTGGGAGCATGGAGAGGTTAGCCAACTTGCATAGCCAAAATAAATAAACAAACAAACAAATAAATCAGAAGTGGGACTTGAACCTAGGTTTTTCTGACTCCAACATCAGCTCTCCAGCCTCACTGTACCATATGCTTTTGTTGGCAAATGATTAACTTATTTCTTCACTTGCATTCAGAGCAAGTACTAGAGATTCATATAGTCCTCATCACGGAGAAAACTCTTTCTATTCAATTGCCCATGTATTTCCTAAGTACCTACTACATACAAAGCCTCTCTCTACAATGCATTCCATATTTCTCACAATGTCATTCTTCTTCCCTTTAAACTAGATGGTATATGGTCTGCATCTAATTCACAATCTGCTTGGCATAGCCTCTCAAACACTCAATCGATGTGTGATCACATCAGTCTCAGTGTTTTAGCCAACAACGTATATCGCAATTCACCTATATCTGTCTATTCTGTGTGAGTTTTGTCCAACTTACCCACAAGTTCTTGGGGTGGGAAATGCTGGGGAAGGATCTCTTTCTTTGGACATTGCAAGGTTAAGAGTTGAACACAAAAGCTGTCCATCCATAATGCCTCCCTCTTCCCATGTAACCAACCATTTTCTTTTATAAACACACATATTCTGACAATATATTTCACTGCAGATTTGCTCCCTAAATTCTTTAATGTGTTGCAGGCTGTTCATATCTTCCATTAGCCTCTGCATTATTCTCTGAGTGACACATTTTCAATGCTTTGGACATTACTATGTTTCCTCACTGATTTTCATAAAACTCTTAGAATATTGATATCAAAAAGATGGGGATTTGTTTTAGGGAGATTTGAGGTCTTTAAAAGAGTTCTGTAATTTCATAAAGGTGATATAAGCTTACTGTACTCCTCATATGTGTCTTTTTTTGCAGTGGTCTAGACCTATGATTTCACTAAACAAGGGAAATTCAAGTGAGAAAACTCTACAAATGCAGATTGGCTACTTTTGTAATAGATCTTGAAGAGTTCTTTGGGGGCAAAAGTTGAGGGACTTGGCTAGGGTCACATAGCTACTATGTGCCACAGGGTGGTCTTGAATTCAGGTCTTGACTCCAAGGACAGCCCTGTATACCATGCTATTATATCCTATATCTGACCTATGTTTTATTTTTCCCCATACTTATATAGAATCATTCCTTTTGCTATATTTATAATTTCCTACTTAAGTAACATAATTCGTACTTCTCTTCAGCAAACTGCTTGGCTCTAACAGGCCTTAGTAGTGAAAAAATACTGAATTTGGAGTCAGAGGTCCTGGATCCAAATCTCGGCTCTGCCACTAATTCCCTGTGTGAATAACCTTGAAGAAGTCACTTAACATCTGTAGACCTCAGCTTCCTCATCTTTAAAATGAGAGGTCTGCTCTAGGTGACCTTTTAAGGCCTCATTCTGTTCTAACTTTTGGAGTCTTCAATTTCCCAAGGTCATTCAATTCATATTCTATTTTCCAGAGTGTTGACCTACCATGGTCTCATCTGAAATTCTAATATTCTTCCCTTCCTTTCTGTCATGTAGGCCAGTGATGTCAAACTCAAATAGAAATTGAGGTTACTAATCCATTCGTAAGGATCCCAATGGGCTGATTAGTAACTTAGTCTTAAAATATAATTATCTAAGTTTTATTATATTTTTATTTATTTTGTTAAATATTTCCCAATTAGATTTTAATCTGGTTCAGGTGCATATTTGACACCTTTCATCTAGACCATTACTGGAAAATAGCTCTAGTTCCAGGAAGGACATCTGTATAATACCATTTGCTATTTTTCCCTGGGAATAACACTGATTCCTTGAGTAAACTCTCTGGTCTATGCATGGCTGTAATAAGAGACTTGCTAAAAAATCAAAAAAAGGCTATAGCAATTCCATCTTTCTTCCTATGAATTCTGGTACTTCTTAATAGATTAGATCAGTTTAATATAACTTTTTCTTTACCAAGGTACTGGTTAATGTCTAGCTCACATTTTTTTATATACAAATCAAAAACACACATACTAAGAAATATTAGCTAGAATCCCATTTTCTTGTGATATGTCTACTCCACTGAAAAAGTTTCTGATTCTTCAGCTTCTCCTTTAAGTCTTTCTAAAGCCCTCCTGATCATTTACACACCCATCCCACCCCAGTTAGCTGAATATGTAGCTCATCAGAAATTACTTAATTAGTCTAGCAATCATGGGTTATTTAACTGGATATAGTAAGTACTTCCAAAAGATTTTCAATAAAGTCAACCTTTTTGAAAACTGTATTAGAACTATGGGTAAGAAGAAACTCACAAATTAAAAGAGAAACTTTCTCTGTATCTGGGAGAGACTACGATCACCAGGTAACAGATAATTAGAATTTGTCCAAAGATACTCATTGGCTTTGTCAACCATTCCATCATGTGATTCTGTAGTTAGGCAATGTGTAAGAAGGGAATAAAATCAATAATAGACCGAGTGCAAAACTCCAGCTGTCCTCATCTCATCGCTGAAACCATCTTACCATATTACCAGCTCATCTTCTCATGCAGCACTCATTTTATTGATGACAATTTTTAATCCTGTTCTCCTTTGAATTTTTATTGCTTTACATGTCCCAATGCACCTCCCTTCCAAGTACCCTTCCATTGCCCTCTCTGTGATATTCATTTTTAGTTCTCCAGAGACTCTTGTATTTCATGTCCTGATGACACATAGCACCAGTAGAATGTTAGTGTTGTGTTGGTTTGTTTTTTATGGATCTTTGTTTTCCTGGGTAGCCTGGGGTGATTAATGGAGTCCCATTCAATAACAAGCCTGATTCCTTATCTACTAATACTATATATCACAGGAATAGCATATGGTAGAAAATTTTTTTTAATTTATTTTTGACATGTTTGGTTTTCAGCATTGATTTTCACAGGCGTTTGAATTACAAATTTTCTCCCCATTTCCTCCCCCCCCCC
>CM053623.1:38681778-38698365 GCA_028646595.1 Phalanger gymnotis | reverse complement strand
CCCCCCTATGGTAGAAAATTTTTATAGCTTGTCCACCAGAATGTGTGTTGGAACCTAAATAATACATTTTTTCATCTATGTGATCTTTCCCATGAAAATGGTCAGGCCAAAACCTTGAGTTACAGATCTCTTCCAGGATGCTCTGTAATACACCAGATTTTAAGGTCACCAGCTCAAAATCATCAGCAAATGGAAGCATCTTCTTCAAACATAGAAAATTTCTCTTTACCATGGACCCTATGCTGAATCTTTTCCCTCACAATGAATCCTTTTGGAGAGAATTCATATCCCCATGTTATTCTTTACCTGATGCTTATCATCAAAAGTTCACTTATCAGGTTTATTTCTGTTATTATTTCTTGCCAAGAATTTAGAATTATTTTGATATAGAACTACAAGATATCTCTTTAGAAAGGAGCTTTTAGGAAACAATCCCCTGTACGTGACACTAGCCAATAAAAAAATTAAGAACAGTGTCTTCAATAGATGTGACCACACCAATATCCTCATAACTTCCAACCTATATAGAATGAAAAGTTCATAGGCTATAGAGACCTAGCAGAATAAATTAAGTTCATTTTGGGGCAACAATATGATGGGTTTTTTTTTTTTTTGCCAAAGCTCTATGATCCAGCCAAACTGATCCTCCTGCATTTTTAACACATTGATATCCCAACTCTTATTTCTTTGCCTTTACACTGAGTGTCCTCAATGGCTGAAATGCACTCCCTGGATGAGGATCTCCCTGCCTTTTAAAATCCATTTAATTCAAGGTTCAGCTCAGGTACAACCTTCTACATGAAGCCATTCCTGAACTCACAGTAGCTAGCAGCCTCCTTTCCAAAACTAACATGTATTTATTGTGTATATACTGAACCATACCATCCATGGGATTTTCTTGGCAAAGATGCTGGAGCAGTTTGCCATTTCCTTCTCCAGTGGATTAAGGAATATAGAAGTTAAGTGAATTGCCTAGGGTCATGCAGCTAATAAGTGTCTGAGACTTCATGTAAACTCAGGTCTTTCTGACTCCAGGCCCAGTGCTCTATCCACTGAGCCATCTACTTGCTTTACGTTATCAAGTTACAGGAACCAAGTATGTGTCTTCACTGGTATAGGAAACTCTTAGGCAAGAGAAACATATGTAAATTCAGACTGGCATTTTCTCTGCAATTTAGAGGCTTTGAGATTTACCTAGAGCACCCTGAGATGCTAGATGTCTTTCCTATCACACAAACAGCACATGTCACAGACATGACTTCAATCCAGGTCTTTGGGCTTCATCACCAGTTCTGTCTTTACTATGCCACAATGCTTCTCTATTGAGTTATAAAGAAGAGAAATGTCAATTTAATTTCTTTACTTTCCCTTTAACTCTTTATGGATCTATCACTATAAACAAGTCTATTGAAGCAAATCATCAAATTGGGTTTTTCTAGACCAATGGTTCCAATGTTGTGGACCTCGAAATCATCTATGGGCTCAGTAATTGTTATATCTCTTCCTTATTTCCATCTCCTTGAACCTTTAGCTTTCTTCCTAGGACATTTCGAGTGACTCCCCTTTTCAGAGGCCTTTCCTGATTTCCCTTATCCCTGTTCAGTACAATATCATAGCTCTCTTTTGCAATTCCTTCGTCTGCATTAGTTTTCAACACTATATTTTGTAATTTGTGTAGCTGTTGTAGTGTCCCATAAGATACAAGTTCCTGGAGGACAGACACTGTTTTGGCTTTGTCCTTGTATCCCTGGTATCGAGAATAATGATTAGCATTGATTAAGTAGTCCCTGAATAAATGTTTGTGGGATTGGAAATCCATTGGAAATCTATTCAACCAGAATTGTTACTTTAGTCTTTATTTAGCTTTATAAAATATTCAGTGTAATCCATTAGAAACAAACAAACCTTCTGTGGACTGAATAATTAAGGTCACACACACATATGTGTGTATAATATATACACCATTATTCAAATATATGTAGATGCCACCGTCATTTTTAAAATATAAATTAATTGTTGTCATTTTTCTACAATCAAGGAATGGTAATCGTATCTTGTATCAGTACATAAACTGCAATTACTTTCATCATAGTCTCTTGGAAAATAATTTGACATAGCCACGGAAGTACAATATTCCTAAATTCCTAATGAAAATGTATTTCTTGTTTCCTTGGGACACATGGTGGAAATGACTCCAACAATTCCTGTATTTGCTTCTTAAAAGAGAAAATGTGAGAAATTCTTCCATTTTACTGCAACTTTCTTCTATTTTCTGGTTTCCTTTGGGACAAAGCTATCTGGCTTGGTACAATTCAGTTCCTTCAGTAGTGTGTCTATTTGTTAATCAATGGTGAAGTCTCTGACATTTTGAGTACAAATAGCCAAATTTATGCTTTCATATGGTCAAAAAACCATATAATTCTTTTTAATAATATTTTATTTTTCCAATTTAATGTAAAAATAATTTTAACATTTTTTTATTTCCAAATTCTCTCTCCTTCTCCACCTCCCTCCCCAAGACAGTAAGTAATTTGCTACAGGTTATATACAAGAAATCACACAAAACATATTTCCCTATTAGTCATATTGTGAAAACACAGACCAAAAAAAGCCCACAAAAATTAAAAGAAGGAAAAATAGCATGCCTTAATCTGCATCAGATTCCATCAGTTCTTCTTCTGAAGGGGAATAGCATTTTTCATCACAATTCCTTTGGAACTGTCTTAGATCATTGTATCACTGAAAATAGCTAAGTCATTGATAGATGATCATTGTACATTATTGCTGTCACTATGTACCATGTTCTCCTGCTTCCACTCACTTCATGTTGCATCAGTTCTTGTAAGCCTTTCCAGATTATTCTGAAATGATCATGATCATCCTTGCTTATAGCACAATAATATTCCATTGCATTCATATACCACAACTTGTTTAGCCATTCCCCAATTGACGGACATCCCCTCAATTTCCAGTACTTTATTACATCAAAAAGAGCTGCTATAAATACCCAAAAACCTGAGTGATTTTTCACACATTTTCGTCCCTTCATTGCTACTCTGATACCCACCACAGAAGCAGCAGAGGAGCTGACTAAGTGACATGATCCATTTTATTATTTGTCTTTGTTTCATGGGTTACCTTAGCCAAAGAATCCATAACAATTGGTCAGATTATTGGCCATGAACATCTCCGTGTTTTCCTAGCTTAAGCCTTGTTAAGTAGATACAACATGTTGCTGAGACTGTATTCAAAGTTCTTCCAGAAAAGAAAAGGCTGCCTGAATTTATGTTCTATTGGCATGACCTAGGAGAATTCAATATCACCCCAAATACTACAATAAGGCATTAGAGAAGGATGTTTTTGTATTAGCATAACACAAATCAGTTGATTTTTTGATCAGATTCAGTAATCATATACTTTGGTAACCTTGGAAAGTCAGTGCAGGGTTCAAAAGCAATGAAATATCAATCATTAGGTTTTCTTGGTTGGATAGTAAAAGGAAAAGTAAGGCTCATGAAGTATTTCTGAGAAGAACAGATGTATGAATAGGGGATAAAGTATGGTATAAGAAGAAAGTCCCACATTAAAGGCAGAAAGAGTGACCACAAAGAGAAAATAGTATAAAGACACAGAAAATCTTATATGAAGAGAATAAATAGCAAGAATAGAAAGGGCCAAACACAAATTTGTTCATTTCCCAATCTGCTTAAGATTGTTGCCTCTAATTTTATTTTTAGTTTCTATTATCATCGTTATTTTGTTTTTGTTATAATCATTAATAGTCAACATTTTATGGCTATGTAGCATTTTAATGGCATTTTTACTGTTTCTAAAGATGCATTAACATCATAGTACTTAGCAAATTTACATTTTATATGTACATATATATATACACATATATATGGGTACATACATATATATGTATTTAAGATTTTCCAAAAGGATCACAGAAAAAACTCCAAGTACAAAAAGTTACTATGGAAACAAGGAAGATCAAAACACACACTCAGAAGAAGATAACAAAGTCAAATTTCCTACATCTAAAGCCTCCAAGAAAAATATGAATTGGTCTTGGGCCACGGAAACCTCAAAAAGGATTTTGAAAATCAAGTAGGAGAAGTAGAGGGAAAATTGGGAAGAAAAATGAGAGTGATGAAAGAAAATCATGAGAAATGAGTCAACAGCATGGTAGAGGAGGCATGCAAAAATATTGTAGAAATTAACATCTTAAAAACAGAATAGGCCAAATGGCAAAAGAGGTACAAAAATTCACTAAAGAAAAAAACTCCTTAAGAGGTAGATTTGGCCAAATGGAAAAAGAGATACAAAAGCTCAATGAAGAAAATAATTCCTTAAAAATTAGAATTGAGCAAATGGAAACTGATGACTTTATGAGAAATCAAGAAACAATAAAACAAAACCAAAAGCATGACAAAATGGAAGACAATGTGAAATATCTCACTGGAAAAAAAACTGATCTGAGAAATAGATACAGGAGAGATAATTTAATAATTATTGGACTACCTAAAATCTATGATCAAAAAAAAAAAAGCTTAGACATAATTTTTCAAGAAATTGGCAAGGAAAACTATTCTTCTATTCTAGACCTGGAGGGTAAAATAGAAATTGAAGTACTCCACCAATCACCTCCTGAAAGAGATGTCAACAAACACTCCCAGGAATATTATAGCCAAATTCCTGAACTCCCAGGTCAAGAAGAAAATATTTCAATCAGTCAGAAAGAAACAATTCAAGTGTCATGGAGCCACACTGAGAATAATACAAGACTTAGCAGCTTGTACATTGAAGGATTGGGGTGGGGGGCTCAGAATATGATATTCAGGAAGGCAAAAGAGCTAGGATTACAACCAAGAATCACCTACCCAGCAAAACTTAATATAATCCATGAAGGGGAAAATGAACATTCAATGAAATATAGGATTTTCAAGCATTCTTGATGAAAAGACTTAATCTCAGTTGCATTATTCAAATTCACATTGTTTATTTCCATTATACTGGAACCAATGGCCATATCTCATATAACTGAAACTTCAAAAATGTGAATTCAAATTCATGGAACTACGTCAGGGCATTTGGTTCCTATAAATCAGGACTTAGCTACATGTCAATAGATAATAAAAAAAAAAGCTTTTGGCAAAATTCAAAACATATTTCTATTTTAAAGTTATAAATCATAAGAATTATTCATTTCCTAACATAGTAAAAAAATTTTTCTAAATCCAAGAGCAAACAATACATGTAATGGAGAAAAGTTAAAAGTTTTCTAAAAATACCTGGAATAAAGTAAGCAATTCCATTATTACCACTAACATTACACATTGTACTAAAAATGCTAGCTATTCCAATAAGATGAGAATGAGAAATTTAGGGAATAAGCATAGATGAAGAAGAAACAAAATTATCCCCTTTTGAGATGATATTATGTTGTACTTAAAGAACCCTGGAGTTTCAGCTAAAGTTAGTGGATATAATTGATAAATTCAACAAAACTGCAGAATATAAAATAAATCCATGTAAATCATTACGATTGCTGTATATTGCTAACAACACTCAACGAGAAAAACTGGACAGAAAAATTGCAATCGAAATAATAAGAGAAACTGTTACATGTTTGGGAGTGTATCTTGTAAGATTCCAATTATCTATATAAGACATTCTGGAGAAATAAAGATAGGCCCAAATAGTTGGAGAAATATTGATTGCTCATGGGTAGGTGGCATCAATATAATAAAAATCATAACATGACCCGAATTAATTTATTTGAGTGCTGTATGAAACCAACAAAGTAATGTTTTATAGAGCTAGAAAAAAATAATAAAATGTATACAAAGAAACAAAAAGTTAAGAATGTTCAGAGTAATAAAGAAAACCTAAGGTAGTATGTCTATTAGCACCAGATCTCAAAATACACTACCAAGTGGCAATCATTACAGCAGTTTGTTATTGGTTCAAAAAAAGAAGTTAACCAATGAAACAGATTAAAGAAGGGGAAAAGAAAAAAGATGCAGCATTTTTAAGTGCTTGCTATGTGCCAAGCAGTGTGCTAAGTGCTTTACAAACATTATAGCATTTCATCCTCGTGATAAGTATCATAGTGTTCAATTAACTAAAAAAACCTATTATGGGAGCGGGGGGAGAATTACTATTTGACAAAAACTGCTGGGAAAACTAGACATCGGTCTGGCAGAAATTATGTTTAGACAAAACCCAACAAAATATACCAAAAACAATACCAAGTGGATATATGATATGTATCATAAACAAATTAAGGAAATAAGGAAAATCAATTACCTTTTGGTTACATGGATAGGAGAAGAAGTGATGATTAAAAGATCAATAGGGATGATCAAGTGTTTTTTTTCACAAATTTAAATGTTGCTAAAATTAGAAAGCAGGAAAAATCTTTACAACACATTTCACTGATAAATTTGTCATTTCTAAGACATAAAAGAAACTGATTCAAATTTATAAGAATAAGAGACACTCCCCCATTAGATAAATGACCAAAAGGCATGAAGATGAAGTTTTAAAGGAAAAAAATCAAGCTATCGACATTCATGTAAAAATATTCTAAATCACTAGTAATTAGAGAAATACAAATTATAGTAACTCTGAGGTTTTAGCTCCTACCCCTCAGATTGATGAATATGATAAAAGAGGAAAATGGCAGATGCCAGAGGGGCTGTAAAAAATGGGTACACTGGTGCACACTTGGTAGGTATGTTAATTGTTCCAGTAATTCTAGAAAATAGTCTAGAACTGTGCCCCCAAATTTACTAAACTGGGAATTCTCTTTTGCATAATTATACCACTACTGGGCCAATATACCCCCCAAATTTAAAGAGGATAAGAATATATATGTATGTATATACATATATACATATATATGTATATGCACATATACATATATGTATATACACATATACATATATATGTATATATGTGTATATATACATATATATATATGAAAAGTATTTATAGTAGTTCTCTTCGGGGTAGCCAAAAATTGAAAAAAATTTCCCCTATTATTGGGGAGTGGTCAAATATATCATAGATTATGGAAGCAATGGAATATTATTTTGCTGTGAGAAATGATGAAATAGATGGTTTATTTTAAAAACTGAGAAGACCTCTATGAACAAATACATAGCTAAGCAAGCAGAATGAGAACAGTAAAACATTAAAGAGAAAAACAACTTTGAAAAATTTTAGAATTCCGATCACTGTAACAGTAAACCATGAGCCCAACAGAATGAAAATTATACATACCACTCACTTTCTGATAGAACTGAGAAATTTAGAACATAGAAATAGACTTGCATGTGGCTAATATAGGAGTTTGTTTTGCTGGATCGTTCCTTTAAATATGAAGGGTTTTATTTTGCAGTGCTTTTTTTAATTCATAGAAGAGAGCAGGGAGTAATGAGGACAAATTAGCAAAAAATAAACAATCAATAAGGCATAAACAAAACATATATTTAACATTGTGTCACAATGTGTCACAAAAATATAGATAGCTTTAAAGTTAATCCAGGACAGCACATTCTTTTTTTTTTCCTTTGCATGCTCATTACGAGAAAAAGTAATCATATTTCTCTCTCATTCCTTTTTGTTCTTCCTTACTGAAACCTACAATTTGGCCATGATTATGACCCATGGGAGATCCCTTTAATTTCTAAAAAAGGCACATTTTAATATCCTTATCTATGAATCATGGTGGATACCAAAAACAATCAATGAAATTATTTTATTCTGCCTCTACTTGCAATTAAAAATTCAAGGTCACACAGTTGTCAACCTATTACCCAGTTAACATCTGGAGGGTTAGCAGAACATCCTTCATGAATATCATGGACACTCCAAAGCAAATATCCCTATGCAATCTGTCCATCAGAGGTGTCTATACCATGAGGAGCCCAGATTACCTTTTGGGATATATTGGCTCAAACTTTCACTACTAGACTACGGGGCGGAAATATACTGAGGAGTCTGAAAATCTTACAAATGAAAGTAAATTTCCCACAATAGACTCCAGAATTATTTTATTTTTTAAAATAAAGATAATACTACAGTATCTTCTGAGCAATGACACTAATCTAATAGTCCCCTTATGTTACATGAGTCTCATCACTAGAAAACTTTCAGTTGTCAGGGAAATGAACTCAGACACAGAGGATAAGATACCCAGTTGTAGGCTGTCCATGTGTGCTTATGGGAGGCATCACCCCCAGTCCAAGCCTCTGACTGATGCACCCTGGGTCCTGGCTTCAAAACATCACAAGGTCCTGTATGGACCCTACACAGACACATAGAGGAGGCATGGACACAACAAAGTCCTGTCTTACACAGATTCTCAGCAGCCAAAGTATAAAAATACAAGCATCGGGAAAATCAAAATGAATCCACAAAATGACTTCCTAGAGTCTTACCTTACCATTCACCCTCCTGATTTCATATATTTGACTACCACACCCTAATGTAGGGATGCCCACTACTAGGCACTCTCCCTAGAATTCTAGGGGACTGAAGGTAGGTCATAAAGGATAAGATTTTGTCTCCGAGATTAAAACTACAAAATATACCATTGCTTACAGCTGCTTTTTTATGCATTCTATATATTGACTTTTAAATAGCCCCAAGATGGACCAGTCCTGCTCCCCCAGGGAAATATTGATGATATGTCATAGCTCTATTTGAGATTGAGCATTTCCTTAAATTATTTAAAAATTATTCTGACAAGGATATCCATAGGAATCACCAGACTGCTGCCAAAAGGGTCCATGACCTCAAAAGGTTAAGAACTTCTATTCTATGTGGTCTGTAACTCTCAGCAGATACTCTGAGTATTATAACAAAGAGTCCAGAAGTGACTGGGATATAAATCAATCGGTAAGAATTTATTAAGTGACTACTATATTCCAGGAAACGTACTAACTGCTAGACATACAAAAACAAAATGGATACAGTCTCTGACTTCAAGCATCCTGCATTCTACAAAGAGGACACACTGTTTTCACAAGACAGCAAATACAACAAGCATCAACGAAACTTTAAAAAAAGGAAAAAAAGAGACTTGAAATTTCTTTCTTGATGTAGTCAGCACCTACCTATTTCAGTAAAGTATACAACCTTACTAAAATGTCTAATCATGTATCTTCTCTTCCAAAAAGCATTCCACTAATTTTTTCTCAATTACTTCTCTAAGAGGAAATCACCAACATATGCGTTACGGAGGATCAGTAGGAATAGGATCTTGGTATGTCTTCAAACGCTGACACATTTTCTCCAGAGCTGAATTTTTTTTATTCACAGACCTGACATGCCACTTAAATGACATGCACTGATTTTTTTTCTGTAATAAAATTGAGTATTCCTTCCCAAAGGACCATAATCCAACTTTCCTCACCTTGTCAGGCCATTGTGATCATTCCTAGGTTTGTTCCTATGAGCCATTGCAACAAGCTACACAAAATAAGCACATAGGAAGAATAATAGGTTGCCTTTATTACCAAGAGAAAAAAGCTCTTGTGATTCTATAATTTCTAACTTTGAAAGGATTTACTGAGTTGAAAAAAGACTAATTTAGAAGTGCTAAATATTGCAGAAGTATTGAAATTTATTGAACCCTACTGCAGACGTGACACCGTGTACAGCCCTCGACAATTTCCACAAAGCATAATCATTTTCACACAGAATTGAACATGAGTTTAATTTCAGCACAGAAAAAGCTATTCTTATCTGCTGGTAATGTGATTCCTAATTTGCGATGTGTTCTTATAATCACAGGAAGGAAACCATAGCCTTCAGAGATAGAGTCTATCCCCTTAAACCTATGCATTACTAGCCCAAAGACTATATATTTATATATATATACATATTTCTAAGCAGAAATGGAGAACTAAGCCTAAAATGTTTTGCTAGGTCTAGATAGATAGAAAAAAACAAATGGACCTAGCAGAAATTTTTAGGCTCAATTTATAAATAATAAGTATATATGCACACTTATAGTATTATGCATATATAAAACAATATTTTAATCTTCAAATAAATAAATCAATGGAGGAAAACCACTGAATTACTTCATTAAGGAAAAAATATTTGATATTAAAAACAATGTGGTTAAAATTTAAAGATAAAAAGAGCCAGAGAAATTTCTGGATTAAAAAAAAACATATTAGGCTAACTAAATTATTATACATTTTAAAAAGAAATTAACACCTCAAACTGATTTATATTCAATTTATACTCCAATCATGGTTGTGTAGAAAATTAATTTACAAGACAACAACAGTGCTATTTTTAAAACGGAGGTTCTTTCTAAATTTGGATTTGGTGAGCTTGGAGATTTTCAAGGTTCTCCACGAATGTAATGCTTTCCTCAAATATTAGGCCAATTTCCAAAATTATTTTTATTATTACATAACCTGGGGTTCAAACCTGGG
This sequence comes from Phalanger gymnotis, assembly GCA_028646595.1. NCBI lineage: Eukaryota > Metazoa > Chordata > Mammalia > Diprotodontia > Phalangeridae > Phalanger > Phalanger gymnotis. The sequence goes on along the minus strand of CM053623.1, from coordinate 38,687,902 downwards.
TATTTTCATATGACTTTTCGAAGAGAAAGATTAATAGAGGCTCCATTGCTATGTGAGGGGTAGAGTTTTTGAGAGCTTCGGAGAAGATAGTTCTTTCATGGCTTCCTTAAAGAGGTTCTTTGTAACACACACACACACACACACACACACACACACACACACACTGTTTTAAAAACTTATTAGTAGGTTAGGAAACATGCTTATCACAGTGATGTCATGGGAAAGATCCAATCAAACCTTCCAAATGTTCAGTATAACATGATTTTGGTTCACAAAAGGTGAGTCTCTTTTCACATATCAGAAACATTTTTCAACAACAGCCTTTCCACTTTCATCTCAATCACTATTTTTTTAAGAGGCCATTTCATATTCTCAGCTGAAAGGAGGACTGGACTAACACCAGTCAGGTGTCATTCCAATAAAATCCAAGGTGAAACAAACAGTGGGATAACAAGTTTGTCCAAGTCCCTTGTAGCCTGGTTAGACCAGTGTAATTATTGCCCTACTGCGACCGCTTTATTTAAGCCTTCACACAGAATTAAACCTCCTGAGGAAAAATTCATACATAAATGGTAACATTTTTACCACAGAATCGCACATTTCTTCAAGTATTTCTTTTTAAGTTTACATGGCATTTTTTTTATTTGATTCCAAGTTACAATATGTACCTCATTAGCCAAAAGTCCCTTCCTTTCAATGGTCATTACTCATAGGGGCCTGTAGAAGACCATTAAAAGCACTATGTCTCATGAATAATAACATTTCATATTCACAGAGTGATAAACTATTATAGTAGGTCCATTGGCATGCCAGGAAAAACAACATTACGTAGAGGGACAAACACTATGGGCCTACCAAAATCTGAGCTGGTGAGTAATGCTGACCTACAGTAATCAAGGAGTGTGCTGGTGAATGTTTAACAACAGGCTCTCTAGAAGAAGGGGGAAAATGTTCCATGTGCAATATAGTAGAATAAAAAAGATTATTGCACATGAAACTGCAAGCTTATTACATATAACTTGCAATTCCTATTAAAATATTTAAAAAGTTATCATGTAACTTTTTTTTCTTCCCTCCTTCTTTTGATAAAATATTCTTCATCACTTTCTGAAGTGTAGATGGTCAACAAATCAATAAAATGAGGCCTGTTTTGTAGTGTCTGCTGATTTCTGAGGCTCACACTGAAAATTTAACTATCACCTCTTGTGAGCCAGTAGGAACCAGCTCCAGCGCACCACTAGCAATAAATATTACGTACAACTGATAATGATACTATTTCTACACAAAATTATCATTAAGGCAAGCGAAATAAGACCAGAAGGATTATAAGTCGATCACCTAACATTCTGAAAACAGTTTATTTAACAGTAAACTGAGAATCTATTGAGTAACTCTGACTGACAAGTGGTCAAATCAACTCACTGGCAGGACTTTAACCGAATGATAAGAAGAATGCAAACATCATTTTATAAAAATCATAAATTGGGAGTGTGGTGGTTCATGTTCCTGACATCAGCTGAGTAAGCTGGTAACTCACCAGGGAATTGCAGAAAATTCCTTTCTGTGGCAATTTTGAAAGCAACTGTTTTGCTCCCTTGCTTTCTATCCGAAGCCACTGCTTGTCATTTGTCATTCTTGGTGGCAAGAAGCAGCATTAGTGACTCTAGGCTGTCTATATTTAATACTCAGAGTCTAAGACTTCAGGAGGTTGTTGGACATAAAATTACCATGGAAACTGATGGTAGGTTTAGAAGAATTCCATTTCCTTCTAAGGACACTTGTGAGCCTTGTTTACTCAGAGGGTCTACACACAGTGGATCTAGAATTCAGCAATTAACTGATTTGTCTAGAGAGATGACCTATTATTACCCTTCAAGTGGGTTTTAATGGCAGCTTAACAAGACTTTAAGTGACATGTTGCCATCTGTCACATTAGCCATGAGAAATATTTTAAGGCTTTCATACTATCCTTAAACTCTGACTCTACCTCCTTCACTCTCAGAAGATGAGTTTATCTGCAACATGTATGCAGAGAACATGATCAAAGGGTACCTAGAATGAGAGGCCATTCATTACATTTACTAACCATTGGGAGAAATCAGTAGCTATCTTTTATGGGACATATTCAGAGGGCATACCCACCCAGTGCATGATCTGTACGTGCCTATATCGCCTACAAATTGAATGAGATTGAGATATTCTAATAAGAACTCAATTTCCCTCCTCTCCACTTCAAAATATGTCACCTCACCTTTCTTCAGCTTTCATAATTTGTTTATATTTTCACCCTTCCCTTCCTTCCTCCTTCATGTCTCAGAGGAAGAGTTACAGCTTCTACTTTTCATGCCCAGCTTTTTCTTTTTTGTATTTATGATCCCACAATTCCTTACAACTTCCTCTTCAACTTTGCTCCATTAATTTTCATCTTTCATCTCTGGTATCTTTCATCTTTCCCTCTTTGTGTTCCTTCTTCTTGGCTAAAAAATTTTGCTTGAGTCACCTCTACATAAAAAAAAACCTCCAACTACACTCTTTTTCATGATTAAACTTCTCTAAAAAATAGTACATGCCCATTTTATCAACTTCCTCATCTTCCACACAAGGCTAAACCTTTTGCTATTAAAGTGAAGTCTTGTGGATTTAAGCTCCCATCAATCTACTAAAACTTTTTCCTCAAAGTTAGCCTCTGATCCTCACTAGCACTTATGAAATCACATCTTTATCTTCAGCATCTCTGATGCTTTTGACTGCATCAACACTCTTCTACTCTCTAAAATTCTTTCCATTAACTAATTCCATGGCACAACCTTCCTAGTTCTCTACTTACTACATTGTTCCACTTAGGGTACCATTGCCTAGGACTGCCCTTAAATCTGGGTCCCCCGAGGTTGTGTCCTTGGGCCTCTTCATTCTAGCTAGGTTCTCATACTAAACACATTCTCTTTCAAGGGTTCAATTATCACCTGCAAAATAACTCAAGGACCTTTTGTGTATTCCAAACTTACATTTGCAAATATTTTGTGGCCATAACATTTGTAAAACTAAGCAATCCATTACGCGCTGATTCTCACAAAAACAAAAATGGCTCATCTTTCACTGATATCTGCTAATAACCTTGCCTGTTTCTGTAAGTGGTACTCCAATTACCCATGCTAGACACACACACACACACACACACACACACACACACACCAAATTACCAGCTATCATATCAATCCTTCTTTTGGAGTAGATTTCACATCCTTCTCTTATTTCCTATCCTCACTGCCACTCATCTGCATCTACTTTAGACTCTCATTACACTCAGCTGCTAGGGGGTACAGTAGACAGAGTGCTGGACCTGGTCAGGAAGACTCATCTTCTCAAGTTCAAATCTGGCCTCAGACACTTAATAGCTGTGTGACCCTGGACAAGTCTCTTAATCTTGTTTGCCTTAGTTCCTCTTCTATAAAATTATCTGGAGAAAGAAAAAGCAAAGTACTTCAGTATCTTTGCCAAGAAAATCCAAAATAGGGTAATGAAGAGTTGGAAATGACTGAATAATAACAACAAAAATTCTTATAAGAGTTCTACACTGGTTTCCCTGAACTCAATCTCTCCCCTCCACTCATAGTATTATAATAATTAGAGTTAGAAGGCATTTACATCATCTCATCCAAGCCCCTAATTTTACAGATGAGTAAACTAAATCACAAAAAATTGAATGACTGACCTAATCAAATTCATGCAGAAACAGCATTTGAACCAGGTCCTCTGGTTTTAAATCCAATGTTTTACTGTCTCATGTTGTCTCAAACTGTGTCATATTACCTCAAAAATGCTGGAAAAAGTCTGATCATCCAACCTGTTTGTAGGCCTTTCCAATCTTAGGCTGGTCCTCAGATAAAAGGCTTACACTCTTATTCTGAAAAGCCTTCCATCATAGCATAATGTGCTAAAGTCTGTGATCTACTAGTAGATCTACTAATAGAAACAGGGTCACCTCCACGCTACAATGAGGCTTCACTCAATCTCACTATTTTAATATGATAATATAATATGATCAAATCGCCTTTCTACCCGAAGCCCCTCAATGGCTCCATCTGTCCCACTGAAGAGGGTCTTAACCCCTTCATCTGGAGTTCATGATACTTCACAATCTGAAATCACCCTACCTTTCTAGTCATATCCCCCAGTATTCCCCATAAATACTCTATGCTCCTAACAAACTGTACTATGCACATATATGCTCTATATATACCAATTACATTCAATTTAGTAATAATTTCTTATACTAGGAATGCAAGATAAAACCAAAACACTCCTTGTACTTCAGGAGCTTACACTGTCCTGTGTGATTTCCCATTTCTGTGCCTCTGCTTATGTCACACCCAGCACCTGAAATACTCTACTCTCATCACTGTCTTTTGAAACTATCCATCCTTCTAGTGTCTTTTCCATAAAGCCTTGTTTTTGCTATCACAGAAATTATAATCTAGTGAGAAATAAACCACATACAAAAGGGAGAGAGAGGGAATGAGAGGGAAGAAGGAAAGAGAGGGAATGAGGGGGAGAGAGAGAGGGAGAAAGGATAAACAGGGGCAGTAAGTAATCATGGTGAATGTGAATAGGATGGATTCACCCATAAAAGACATGTACAGAGTGGATTAAAAACTAGAATCCAGCAGTACATTGTTTACAAAACAGATACACGCGCGCACACACACACACACACACACACACACACACACACACTTGAAGCATAGAGATATACAGAGAATAAAGGTAAGGGGTTGCAGCAAAATCTATTATTGCTTTAGCAGACATTTACAAAAAGCAGAGGTAGCATACATGATCTCAGACAAAGCAAAAGCAAAAATAGATCTAAATGAAAGCGATAAACATGAAAACTATATTTTGCTAAAAGGTACTGTGGACAATGAAATAATTTCAGTACTAAACATATATGCACTAAATGTCATAGTATCCAAATTCTTAAAGGAAAAGTTAATTGAATTACAGAAGGAAATAGACCACAAATTTATCTAGTAGAGGACTTCAACTTTCCCCTCTCAGAACTCAATAGATCTAATAAAAAATAAATGAACAATAAAGAAGATGAGGAGATGAATACAATTTTGAAAAAGTTGGATATGCTTGACAGCTGGAGAAAAATGAATGGCAATAGAAAGGAATGTACCTTTTTCTCAGTAGGTCATTGCCCCTACACAAAAACTGACCATGTATTAGAGCATAAAAACCTCACAACCAAACGGAAGAAAGCAGAAATATTAAATGAGTCATTTCTGGATCATAGTGCAGTAAAAAATATATTTTAAAAATTGCCAGAGAAACATAAAAATTAGACACAAAATAATCTAATCCTAAAGAATTAGTAGGTCAAAGAACAAATTATAGAAGCAATCAATAATTTCATTAAAGAGAATGACAAAGAGACAACATACCAAAGTTTATGAAATGCAGCTAAAGCAGTACTTAGAGGAAATTTTGTATTTCTAAACACTTACATTAATAAAACAGAAAAAGGGCAGATCAATGAACTTGGCATGTAATGAAAAAAACTATAAAAAGAACAAAATGAAAATTCCCAATTAAAAACCAAATTGGAAATCTCAAAAATCAAATGAGAAGTTAATAAAATTGAAATTAAGACACGATTGAACTAATAAATAAAACTAGGAGCTGATTTTTTAAAAATTTTTTTTATTATTTAATATATTTAGTTTTCAGCGTTGATTTTCACAGGAGTTTGAACTACACATTTTCTCCCCATTTCTACCCTCCCCCGCCCCACTCCAAGATGGCATATATTCTGGTTGTCCTGTTTCCCAGTCAGCCCTCCCTTCTGTCACCTCACTCCCCTCCCATCCCCTTTTCCCTTTCTTTCTTGTAGGGCAAGATAAATTTATATGCCCCATTGCCTGTGCATCTTATTTTCTAGTTGCATGCAAAAACTTTATTGTTTTTGTTTTTTGAATATCCAATTTTTAAAACTTTGAGTTCCAAATTCTCTCCTCTCTTCCCTTCCCACCCACCCTCTGTAAGAAGTCAAGCAATTCAACATAGGCCACATGCGTATCATTATGTATAACCCTTCCACAACACCCATGTTGTGAAAGACTAA
>CM053623.1:38656338-38681278 GCA_028646595.1 Phalanger gymnotis | reverse complement strand
ACAAGCAGCCAGAAAGAAACAATTCGAGTATTGTGGAAACACAATCAGAATAACCCAGGATCTAGCAGCATCTACACTAAGAGATCAAAGAGCTTGGAATACGATATTCCGGAGGTCAATGGAGCTAGGATGAAAACCAAGAATCACCTACCCAGCAAAACTGAGTATCATGCTCCAAGGCAAAATATGGACTTTTAATAAAATAGAAGACTTTCAAGCTTTCTCAGTGAAAAGACCAGAGCTGAATAGAAAATTTGACTTTCAAACACAAGAATCAAGAGAAGCATGAAAAGGTAGTACACTGATACAGCATTGGCCTTGGAGTCAAGAGGACCTGAGTTCAAATCCAGCTTCAGACACTTACTTGGTGTGTGACCCTGGGCAAGTCATTTAACCCCAATTGCTTCCAAAAGTTTTTTTAAAATAAATTTTGTTAGTCTTTTCAAAGATTTGGCTTTTAATTTTATATATCATTTCTGTAGGGTTTTTTTTGTTTCCAGTTTATCTGATTCTTCTCTAATTTTTTGCTTAAGTTTATTTGTGGACTTTCTAATTTTTATAAATTGAATATTAATTTATTAATCCTCTCTTTTTTGTTTTGCTAATATATATTTTTCTGGATATAATTTTTCTCCTGAGGATTGCTTTAGTAGCATCTCAGAAATTTTGGAATGTTGTATCATTAATGTAATTTTCTTTTGCATGATCATTAATGTTTCTACTATTTGTTTTTTGACCAATCGATTAATGAGGATTTCAATGTTAAGTCTCCACTTGGGTCTGTGCCTTTTGTTTGTCCTCCCTATTGTCATTCCATTGTGAATTATAAAGGGTGTGTTTACTATTTAAAAAAAAAGATAGCTGAACGGCCTCAATAGCATCTTACTTCTTTAGTCTTGCACACACACATGTTTTGCACACTAGAAAGATTCCATATCCCCATAGTATGATTAATGACTGACAAATGAAAAAGGATGATGGGGGGTGGGAGATTCTTTTCACCTGTTCCTCCATAGCAGACCCACATGTATGCCTTAAAAGCGATAGACAGACGTGCCAGCACAAAGCAACATATGATATAGCTGAAAGAACTCTAGACAAGGAGCTCGATGCCCTGGATGTTAGTGCCGACTCCAGTCCATTCCACCCATGCCTCCTAGGGCCAGTGACATCACCTCCTAAACCTTATGCAATGTGCAGATACTAACGTTGGCCAGCCCTAATATACCTCTTCAGGCTGTTGCAAGAATTACAGAGTTGGATTTGGAAGCAACCTCAGTGTTCATGTAGTGCCAGGCGCACAGAAAAAGGAATGCCCACCATAACACATATAGTAAGTGGCCAGCCCAGCCTGTGCTTCCAGACTTCCAAAGAGCATTTGTAAAACACTTGGAAAATTATGAGTCATTATGCAAATGAATCCTAATTTGTCCATCAATCAATCAGCTACCAAATTCTCCAACACCCAATGATTCCAGACTAGAACTACTAATTGAACCACTAGTCTGGACCTAGAACATAAAGTCCCCAACCAAAGTCCCCAAATTTGGAAATAACTAGGAAATTGATTAACGGAGTTGTAAGACTTGCGCCAGGGCATGGACTAGGGTTGGGAGTCACATGAAAGAGATGTGAGCCATCAAAGTCTGTCTTTGTTTGTTTTAGAGGCCACTTCTTTTTCTTTAAGCTCCAAGTTCTGGATTTCTACTTTCTTCACAAAACAAGAACACAAATCTAAGATGCCAAGAGATTTTACCACCAAGGGCCCACAGGCATTAAGTGGATCTATTAAAAATGAGAGTCCCATTCCATTTTTGTAACCAGCACATTTAACTAGGAAAATAATCTGCTCCTAATGTTCATTTCCAAAATTCCAATATTTCTCCTCAGCTCAAACCCCAAGCATTTCAAAGAGGGCAAGTAATTGGGGGGAAAGGTCTCTGACAGGAAGAAATATTCCCAAGTAGAACCATTTCAGGGACTTTTCCAGTAACAACTGATGCAATTATAAAGTGCTTAGAACCACTTTGAAATGTAAACGGGGCCTTAAGAGTGACATGGAATAGTAAGTGCTTTAGCTACAGCCAGAAATATGAAAGAGGATAGATTGTGGTCCAGGAAGGCAGGAAAATGAAATGATAATGACTGAGCCTCACATGTGTCTGGTATCTGTACTTTCCAAAATACCTTCACTTGCATTAGCTAGTCTGAGTCTCATAAGAAGCCTAGCAGTTCAGAGGTGATAATGATAGCTGATAGTTATATCAAACTAAGATCTGCAAAGCACTTTATGGAAGTGATTTCATGTGATCCTTACAACTTCCTAAGTCTGGGCTCTTTCCAGAACACCAAAATCAGGATCAGTAGAAAACCTGGTCCTAGAAGCACCAACAACTATTCTACCTGGAGTACCAAAATTAGGTATTAATTCCTTTGGCTTAAAGAATTGCCTGCTTTTAAAGTAACAATAACTCTGCAAAAATAACCAAAATACATCTGTATGTACAGCCCCTGGGCATATGCTGGGCCTAGTTTCTGGTGCAGCTGAATACTTCCCATTTCAAGGAGGGGTGAAAGGAAAATTTCAGCACAGATGAAATTAGGATATTCAGAATATTGGGAAGCCTAGATTTGGGTGAAAAGGATAAGGAGCTGGAAGGAGTCAGAAGTAAAATTCAGGGTCACTATACACAAAGACTACAGCAATGGCAAAACAAAGAATAGAAATAACAAAAATATTGAAAACCAAGTCCTGTGGAATTATAATGAGTGACTAAGCCCAACACCAAGGAAGGGATGTGAGAAGGTACCTCCATCCCTTCTTTGCAAAGGTATAGAACACTATACATGTTAATGGATATATTGGTGAGTTTTGCTTACTTTTTCCCCTATTTTTTCATTCTTTATTAGAAGCCAAATATCCTTAACTTGGGGGTTTCCAAAAACTTACCATTTTAATATCTTTGTTTCAATAAAATTAGTTTCCTTTGCAATCCTATGTATTTTCTGCCTTAACTCATTATTCCAAGAAAGGGTCTATAGGCATCACCAGACACCGTCATAGAGTCTGTAGACTTTTTGAGTTTCTTAAACTTCTGCTTCAGTTTTCTCATTGGGAAAACAGAGTTCCTAGAATTCATCTCCAACCTCGTGTACAAAAGTATAGAGATAAATAAAATGTGTTCTATAAAGAGGGAGGTCAGTTTTACACAAGCCCTTCATTTTTACACTGCCTTTTAAATGAATATCAATATCGTCCCTCAAAAAAGATTAAAGGTGTCTAACCCGAACTAATGACTCCAGCCAGGAGGGCTTATTAGCACATTCATAAATCAGAACCCTGTTTATGCTTCCCTTGTTGAGGTTAATAGTTTACATTTTAATATAGTACTATTGAAGATCAAAAGGCCTTCCAGACCCAAAATAACACTTTTTAGTGGCAAAAATTTACACCTATAGTAAGATATGATAGAGATATTTTTGACAATGGAAATATGCCTGGTATCCCTCATGTGGCTGTTGCCTACCTATTTCACCCAGGCCAGTTAGATTATTAGGGTCTGGTGACCACTAATTACCAATCTCTGACACTGGAAAGAGAATTGGAGGGGGTTCAGAAGGCACTCCTGGTCCTTTGTTTTCTCCCATCTGTGTCTGAGATTTCAAGCAGCTTATCACACAGGTCACTGATTTGACTTTCTTCATGGACACACACAACTCAAGGGAATAGGCCTACAGATACACCAGGAAATTCCCCTCAGTCACCAAACCATAGAAGGGCCCTGCTTGCCCCAATGAGCTCTCACCTGGTTCTCCTGCCTGTTAATGGGGTCACTCTTCTCTAACTTCATAGAATCATAAAATCGGCTTCCATTTTAAATCAATAAAGCTTAATAACATTGCCTGCTCCTCCCCTCCAACCACTTGGAATGGTACAAAATAATCCAATTCAACATTATAGTAAATATCTACTATAGCTGGGATTGGTAACTAAGGGCCTAGGTGGGTTTTTTAATATTTTGATAACTATATTTCAATAAAATTGGTTTCCCTTTGTAATCCCATGTATTTTATTTTATGCTTAGGAGACAGTCGTCTTAAAGTTACTCCCTCTCTTCCCCTCCCTTTTATAGGCTAGTCTCTGAGTGAAAGAGGCAGCATCTATAACCAGTCAACCCTCACCAACTCCCCTATCTTCCTGATTGTGGTAGTATGGTTGCTAGAGGTAGTTCTAACTACATCAAGTGCTATCAAAGTGGATTCCATGCAATGAAGAACAGGATTTGGGGAGTTAAACAACATGCTAAGGTTATAGGGTTAGGAGAGAGGTCTGGTAGGAATTTCAATGAGAAACCAAAAGCTGAGAGAGAGTTTATAGGGAGATGCTGCCTTTGCCATTACTAAGATAATGTTGAAAACATGCTTCCATTTTAAATCAATAACGTTTGATAACATTGCCTGCTCCTCCCCCCCAACCACTGGGAATGGTACAAAATAATCCAATTCAACATTATAGTAAATATCTACTATCTAGGAGAGTTTTTCAATATTTTAATAACTACATTTCAGTATAATTGCTTTTCCTTTGTAATCCTATGTATTTTATTTTATGCATTTATAAGCATTATTCTGAGAAAGGGTCCATATGCTTCAGCACACTCTCAGAGGGGGTCTATGATCCAAGAATCCCTGGACCAAGGGTGGGATATTGTGCTAAGAAAAGAAACAATTCTATTCTCAAAAACCAAAGGGGGCATGACAAGCAAACAGATAGGGAAATACAAGTTTAAAAAAATTAATAGTCCCGACAGGAAGAAACAGGAAAGGCTTAGAGTAGTGGGTGGCAAATCAGCTTTCCCAGAATCTAGCACAGTGCCTGACACATACAAAGTAAGTGCTTCAAAAATCTTGCTGATTGATTGGCCTGGAAGGAAGTGAAGTATGACAAGGTGAAGAAGAAAGTGAGGGTTTTAAAGGGTGAGGAAGATTTGCATTCAGGTATGGGGAACAAGCCTGTAAGAAGGTACAGAGATGGGCAATGGGATGCCAGGTCAGTCTGCCCCAGAGTGTGGTATGCATGAAGAAATATAATAGGGAATAAGACTGAAAAGGTAAATTGAGGGCTTCAAATCCAAGACTTTATAGTAGGTATCTTATTGGAGCAGTAACAGGAAACCAATGAAGGAACTTGAGCATGACATAATCAGAACTGTTCTAGGAAGATGACTTTATCACCTCAATGAAGAAGTTACTGGTGAGGGGAAAGAAGGGAAATAGGGAGACTAGTTAAGGTGGGGTGATGGGGTGCTGCTCCTGAATTCGAAGTAAGAGGATCTTTGGTTTTCCCTGGGGCCATTCCCTTTTTATCCCTGCATTCCTTTCTCTTGGGTGTCTCTAATTAAGTCAGATAAACTTCCCTTTGGGGTCCTCTCTTAAACATAACCAAATAATATAATATAATAAAAAATAAATAAATATAATAAAAATAATTTTAAGAGCTAATAAAATAAAAGATGGTACAAATAAAAGGTGATATATTGGATAGAGTGTTAGATTTGGAGTCAGGAAAACCTGAGTTCAAATCATGCCTCAGACACTTACTAGCTATGTCACCCTGGGCAAGTCCCCCATTTGCCTCTACTTCCTCACCTGTAAAATGAGATGGAGAAGGAAATGGCAAATCATTCCAGTATCTTTGACCCTGGGCAAATCGTTTAGCCTTTTTCAGTCTCTGTTTCTTCATCTGTAAATTGGGGATAATAACACCTCCCTCATAGGACTGTTATGAGAATGAAATGAGGAAATATGTGATAAGCTTTGCAAAGCTTAAAGTGCTTATATATATATATATATACATATATATACATATATATATAGAGAGAGAGAGAGAGAAATAACTATTATATTAGTAGCAGTTGCTATTATTATATTATCATTATTAAAAGGCACCATTTCTTTCAGCACTTGACTTCTCTTTTAATTCTTCTAGAGAGCCCTTTTAGTCTCAGCAAATGATCCTGGAAAAAGAAAAAAAAATTCAACAGAAGAGAGCCCAGGACAGAATCTTAGTAGGCAATAGATGGATGAAACTGCAACAAAGGAGACTAAAGAGGAATGACCGTCCATAGTGACCAGCCAGAGAAGTCTGGCACCCCAAGCAGCATGATCAAGGCCAGTCAAACCACCACCTCCATGACCATAATCTCCCTCCAGATTGAAGTGGAGATACCTAGAACCCAGACCCCAAGAGCCCATGAGTAGCAATACTATCCTGAACACCAGGTCTAACTCACCCTCACCCCACCACCACCATTATCCTGGAAGAGACATTGTTTGGGAATTTCCTTTATTGCCTCTTTAGCCACTATGTTCTCAATAGCCATTGCTATTGAAGACTCGGAAATCAAAGTTTTTACTGCCAAAGTCTTTGGCCCCATGTAATGATTCAGCATCAAACATGGATATGGTTTTATCAATCAAAATGGCACTAGAACAATGTGTGTATACTATAGCCTTGTCCCCCTTATACATTTTAGCAAAACTGGGATGTTTACCATCTGGTTCACCAGGCCTTGCCATCTACCCTGCCATGGACCCTTCCCTGGACCACTGGGCCTTTCCATTGGGCCAGCAACTGAACTTTTTAACGCGTTGTTTCCCTCTCTTAGAATCTTTAAGAACAGACTGCTTTGCTTTTCTATTTGTATCCTTACCACTTAGACCAGTTCTTTTGCACTTAGTGCTGAATAAATGATTTTTCATTGACTCAAGTAGGAAGCTAGGTGGTGCAATGGATAGAATACTGGGCCTGGAGTCAGGAAGATATGAGTTCAAATCTGGCCTCAGACACGTAATAACTGTGTGACCCTGGACAAGTCACTTAACCCTGTTTGCCTCAGTTTCCTCATTTGTAAAATGAGCTGGAGAAGGAAATGACAAACCACCCTAGTATCTTTGCAGAGAACACCCTAAAAGAGATCTCAAAGAGTCAAACATTACTGAAAAACCACTAAACAAAAACAATTTAAAAAATAGGTAGGAGAACCAGGAGTGAGCAGTGACATGAAAGCCAAGGAAGGACAAAATATGTAGCAGTAGGGGGTGGGTTGACGCCTTCAAATGCTGCAGAGAGATCAAGAAGGGTAAAGACTGAGAAAAGCCAACAGGTTGAGTGGTTAAGAGTGATAGGTCATCTTGGAAAGAGTAGTTCCATTCAAGTGGTGAGGTCAGAAACCAAATTACAAAGAGTTGAGCTGGGGAGTAAAGGAATAGAGATAGTAAAGATGGACAGATTTAGCTAGGAATCAAGCTGTGAAAAGGAGAAGCATTGGATGGCTACTCAAGAGGATTTTGGCATTGAGTGAAAATTTCTTAGGAATAGAAAGACTAGGGCATGTTTGTGGGCAATAGGGAAGGGGCTGATAAATAAGGTGAGACTGAAAAAGAGAGGACAAGAAAGAATGATAACAGGGCAAGATCTCAGAGAAGATGGGAGGGAATTAGGCCAAGGTGGCAAGAAATAATGAAGAATGTCTTCATGCCAGCAAATGAAGCTTTAAGAGAAACACTAATTGGATTAGCACGGGCTTTTAAATGGAAAATGTCTTTTCATTAGCTTTTCATATTAGACATTTTTAAGTTACATACAGTGGTTTACCTGTTTTCATCTTTATTTCTCCATAATATCAGAACAAGGTCTGAATCCAGGTCAATGAAAATGAAAGATAGCTGTTGTCTAATAAAGGCTTGCCTATAGTGGCTTGCTTCCACCTACCTTCATTTGCCAATAACAACTAAGACAAGGGAGCTATCATTCGTTGGGGAAAGTCATAGGATTTCAGAATCCCATAAGACTGGTACAAGGATTCAAGTGGATTGTGGGTATAAGGAAGAAAATTTTTGTAAGGAAGCATTTCTGTAATGTCCCAAGTCTGGTTAGGGTGGGGAGAAGAGAATAAGTTGGGGAGGGAATCAGTTCTCTGACTGCTGTTTCCAAGAGTAAATTGGGGGAATTGAGAAACTGAGATGACTTCCAGCTGTGACTGGGAAAAGGTTGTTAGGCTGAATCAAGTAGGAAGAAGGGAAGCTGTATCAGTAAATCTACAATGACATCTTCAAACCCAGGAGTCTTGGAAGACATCATAGCATCACAGATGTACGGGCAGAAACAACCTAGATGACCTTGGAATCAGGAATCTCTATACCCATAAGTATAATCAGATCTCCATGCTTCTTAATGAAGCTGAGGAGAGACTGGGGAACAATTCATCTTTAACGCATGGTGGAAAGGACAGTAGATTTTAAATCTGAGGACTCCAGAACAAATCCTAGCCTTCCACTTGCTACCTATGCAACCTTTGATGAGCTGCTTCAATTTTTTTTTAAAAATCAGACTATTTTGACTCATATTTTAATATGCTTCTTTAGCTCTAAATCTATGACCCCATGATAATAATAATTCTTGTACTACCTGATATGGTGTTTTAAGAAAGACAATTGAAAAAATGCAAAAACTAATTTATGTAAAAACGTAGGATATATAAATGGAACTTATTTTGTGCCCAAATAGAAGCACATTTTTGGCATGGAAATCATAGATAGGGTCGTATAATTAGTTCTCTTACCATGAAGGCTATCACCATTTCAGCCACTAGACGTACTTTGCAGCCGTATTGTGCTTTATGGTTTATAGAGTGTTTTCATATACATTGTGTCATAAGACTTAAAGCTGAATGGAAACTTAGAGGTCATGAACTCCAAGCCCTTGATTTTGACAGAGGAAGAAACTGAGGAACAGAGAGGTTAATTATTTTCCCCAAAGTCACAAAAGGAGTGAGTATCAGAGAAACAATAGTTTATAGTGTATTGGTGTGAGTACTGGACTTGGAATCAGAAAGACCTTCTTTAAACTACACCTCAGACACTTGCCAGCCCTGTGACCATGTGCAAGACACTTAAACTCTTTAGGGCTCTGCTTTCTCATTTGTAAACTCTAGGAATTGGACACAATGGCCTCCAGTGTCCCACCCAGTTCTAATCAGTGATGCAAGGAACCCAGATTCTCTAGCTCCAAATTCATCCCCTTCATGGCTATTTTTTTTTTGGTCTTTTCCCTCTTATTTAATCATCACAACACTATGAAGTAAGAGGGTCAGATACTATTGCCACCATTTTGAGGATGAGGAAATGAAGCATCTATAAAGTTAAGTGACTAATTTAAGGCTCTACAGCTAGTTCATAGCTGAGCTGAGGAATGAGCCCAATTCAACTTTAAGCCCACCACTATTATTTCAACTTTGCCACAGTGCAAAAGGCAGCTAGGTGGCACAGTGGATAGAGTGCCAAGCCTGAAGTCAGGAAGACTCATCTTCATAACTTCCCTGTGACTCTGGGCAAGTCACTTAACCTTGTTTGCCTCAGTTTCTTCATCTGTAAAATGGGCTGGAGAAGGAAATGGCAAACCACCCTAGCATCTTTGCCAAGAAAATGCCAAATGGGGTCGGGAAGAGTCAGACTGAAAAATAACTGATTGAACAGTAGGGAAAAATGTAATGACTGTCATATTAGATGGCAATGATGACAGTGACTTCAGTGTAACAACATCAGAAACTCCCTTTAATCATACAGTGACCACTGCAGTGATCACAGAGGACCAGATTAAAATGTGTCTCTCACATATTAGCTCTTACGGACTGAACTCCCTGACTTTAGAAACCTCAAACGACAAAGGATATGGAGGGGCAGAGGGAGGAGGGCTAACCAGAGGTGCTACAGAATGACTAAACTCATCAAAAAATGAAGAAGAAAATGGGAAAATAAGTAAAAAAGGAGAAAGAAAGACTGCCTTGCTTCTCTCACAACAGTAAACACTTATCAGACATCCCTGTGTGCAGACTTAATAATGGGGATCAAGGTTACCAGATGTGTTTTAAGGACATTTCTTGCCAAGCATGAAATAAAATTGTGTTTTCTTATCAAAATGATTGCATGAGATAATGATAATTTAATTTCAGACTATTTATTTATTAATTGTCTGTAGACTGGGAAATCATGTCTCTAACAAAGAGCTTCGCACAACAAAGTCTGCAAGTAGAGAGCTTTTTCACAGGCATTCTCAGTGGTGCTCAGAGGGCTCAAGTGAATTACTGGAAACAATAGATGCTGAGAACAAAAGAAAAATGATTGGAGAGAATGGAAGCTGATAGCACTGAAATAAAACCTTCCAGCCAGTCAGGCCTGTGTGTAACTGCATGTCTTTGCATATTTCCCCAAGGAAACAAGTAACAAATGGTTTTGGCAGCAGAGACACATTTTAAGGCAGAAAAATAAAAGTATCATGTATCAAACGAAATTGTGTTGGCTTAGAGATGTATTAAATCTTTGCATGATCTTGCTTTTCCAGCAAGTTTTTTTTTTAATTTCTTCATTTATTTTAATAGGTCTTTTGTCTATTTCCATCCCCCAATAGTCTTCCACCATATCCCTCCCCCCTTGAAAAAAGGTTCTTTTTCACTTGTTCTTTTGATAGACAAATTACTGTACCTTCTGAATGGTGCTCAAAGCCAAAATCCTGACCGCTTATGGGCATTAAAGAGCCCTGAGACTGAAATTTACCTTTGTACTACACCGGGAAAATATTCTTCCTCTCACCATCACTTTTGATGCCTCAGTTTTCATGCCATTTAAATTTCACTGAGTTTTATTCTGGGACCATTCTGTTCTTAGTTTTTATGGCCCAATCATCCCAGCACTCCCTAAAGTTCATCTGCTACTGTCAGGGCACAAATGGAAACACTGTGCAAAAGTGGTCCCAATTCTCCCACCCTAGCTAAAGTAACTGGAACCTATGGCAGCAGAGAGCCAGCAAGAGCCTCAGATCCCAAACTGTACATGTTATCAATGGAAATCCATGCTCAGAAACATACCAAAACATCTTCGGTAAAGAGAACTTTGGCTAATGAACTTTTCTAGTTATGTCAAAAAAAAGATTATATATAGTACATTACAAGAAGAGAGAATTCATGGAGAGGGATAGGGGACCACAGGAGAGAAAGCAAACCAAGTGTGTGTAATCTCTGTCTATCTATCTATCTATCTATCTATCTATCTATCTATCTATCTATCTATCTATCTGTCTATTTATCTAGATGGTATGTCTATCTATCCATCTTTCCCTTATTTAACTACATCTATCTCTTATTTCTATCTACATTTATCTAAATCAATATAGATGAGAGAGAGAGAGACAGAGAGAGAGAGAGAGAGAGAGAGAGAGAGACAAAGAGAGAGAGAGAGAGAGAGAGAGAGAGAGAGAGAGAGAGAGAGAGAGAGAAAGGAAGATCTGTTTTCTCTCTTTAATTGAATATAAGCTCTTTGAGAGTGGAGACTTTCATATTTTTGTGTCTTCTCAGCTCCTACCACAATGCCTAGCACAGAGTAGGTGCTGAATCAATGCTGGTTGCATTATCATGCCTGAACTACTCCATGCCTTGTTATGAAAGGAGCATAATTTTAGGGAGTCTTCAGAGAGTCAAGAATCCATCTTAGTGTTCATCTTGTTAACACTTGACTTAACTTCACATTGTCCCCTAGCAAACAAATCATTAGGATGAAGCCAGGTATAATTATCAAAAAGGACCTAATGTTTAGTCAGTCATTGAAATATGTTCTCTTGTTCTAATAAATACTATTTGAATGGGACAGAAGAGCTTTTAATGTTATGTGCAATCTATTTTGTGGAAATAAAAATAAAAGAGAAGAAAAAGAAAATATTTCAGTCCTAGGGAAATTTGAGATAGGATTCAATCAGTTGATCAACAGACATCTCACAAGTACTTACTATGGGCTAGGTGCTAGAAATACAAAAACAAAAATGAAAGAGTATCTGCCCTCAAATACCTTCTCATTCTATTGGGGAGCTTGCTTTCTCTCTCCGTCTCCTGTCTCTCTCTCTCTCTCTCTCTCTCTCTCTCTCTCTCTCTCTCTCTCTCTCTCTCTCTCTCTCTCTCTCCCTATGTGTATGTGTGTGTCTCTCTGTCTCTCTGTCTCTGTCTCTCATCAATATAGATATGGATATATATATATATATATATATATATATATATATATATATATATATATATTGTGCTGAGGAAACGATATATATTTATATGTGCAAGTGAAAGTAGATGAAATAAATTTATGTTTTGAGGGGCAGGGGGCCGGGAGTACTAGTATCTTGAAATGCGAAATATATACTTTTTCATTCATTCCTATGCACAACAAATTATCTTTGTAGCCTCGTTATACACTACTGTCCTTTCTCACCTCCAGAGTCCAGCCATACTCCAACTCCTACCTACCACCTCCGCGTATTTTTATCAATGATTTCATCATTGGGAGAACTGTTTCCACAGATATAGACCTGCAACTCTTCTGTAACAAGGAGACTTAGGGAGTTGTAAGAAATAAGAGGACTGAGAGATTTTGACAAGCCTGTGATCATACAACAATCAGAAGCAAGGTTTGAATCCCACAGGTCTTCCTGATTCCAAAGCTGGCTCTCTGTCCATTATGTCAAGCTATAGATAAGTAGAATATACAATATTACATGTCAGTGCATCAGAACACTACAAAACAAGGTGTTATGTGAAGTTTGAGGGAAACTACAACTGGCTATGAATGAGAGGGCTTTTTAGAGAGCACTTCCTGAAGAGGTGGTATTTAAAGTTTAAGCTGAGCTTTAAAGGATGGGCAAGAATTCACTGGGCAAAGAAGTGGAGGACGGATATTCCAAATGTAGAGGGGAAATAATTAGCAAAGGCATGGAATCAAGGAAACAGGGAGAATGTGATTGGACAGGGAATGGAGCAATCCAATTAGCTAGGTGCTTGCAATGTGTAGGGGACAGTGATACGAAATAGTACTAAAATAATAGGTTAGTGCCATATCACTGATGACCTTTAATGAGAGGCAAATGAGATTAAACTTTACTCATAAGGCAGTCAGGAGCCTGTAAATGTTTGTGAGCAAAAGAAGAACATAACCAGATTTATACATGTGACTTTTTTCAAAGTAACAATATGCCCAGTTTCATTTTTCCCCAACAACTATCAAACTCTTCCATTTTGCAATACGGCAATTAAGGAGATCAGGAAATGCAGAATGCAATTGCTTAAAAAGAATTCCAATTTCATGCAGGGCATGCTGGCATAATCCTTGAAACTCATAAATATGTTCCATTTGAAGATAACAAACTCAGTCCCAAAATGTATCATGCTTGCCCATCAAACCCTATCTTTAGGTCACATGCTATTCAATTAAAGAGAAAGCTTCAAGGAGAAATTCCCCATCAATATCTGCCAGAACAAAGTCAGTGTATTGTAGCAATATTGAATTCACACCACCCCAGGAAGGAGGTCTAGCTGATAACTAGGATAACAAAAGAAAGAAAGGAAAATTCTGGGTTAAATAACACTATTGAAAAGGTAACCCCACAATTACCATGATTTTCCTTGTCCATTTATCTCAGAGGTTCTTGTCTCTCTTCCCTCCTCCCTTTGCTCGGTCTACCTGAGACTGTTCACTTTTGCCCCTTTTCCTATGATTCTTTCTCTTCCTTCCTCCTGTGGATTCAAGGTCCCTGTCCCAGAGACAAGACCACCATACATTACTTTCATTTTGGTCATTATTTTGTTGAATACCTCACATAAACAAAGATCCCTATTAATATATGCAAACAGAACAGAGTTTCCTAAATGCACAGCCCAGTTCAGACGGCGTCCAGGCAAGCCAGAGGGAGGCTCTTAGCCACAGCACAGATCAGCAGCCGAAGTCCCTCAGTTGTGGCTCATCAGGCCAGCTGTGAGACCTCCAGCCCCAGTGCAGAGGCAAATTGCCAGCCCCAGAAACCAGGCAACGATAGGCTGGGCAAATCCAGCCTTCTGAGCAAGCTGCCAGCACCTAAGGCCCTAGCACACAAGCCAGTGACCAGGCTCCTGCACCCATCACAAGAATCTTGAGACAGTGCCCCCTGCACCCCAGGAGGAGAGCTCGACTTTAAAGTCCACAAAATTGGCCAAAAAAATAAGCAAGAAGCAAGAAAAATGGTGACAGGAAGATCAAAACACAAACTCAAGCCATAGACCAACATCTTACACTGCAAACCAAGATAAGGTAAAAATGGATACATGATTTAAACATAAAGAATGATACTATAAGCAATTTAAGAGAGTAAGGAATAGTTTACCTTTCAGATCTATGAAAAAGGAAAGAATTTATGATCAAACAAGAGATAGAAAACATTATGAAATGCAGAATGGATAATTTTCATTGCATTAAATTAAAAAGATTTTACACCAACAAAGACACTGCAACCAAGATTGGAAGGAAAGCAGAAAGCTGGGATGCAGTTTTTACATCCAGCCTCTCTGATAAAGCCTCATTTCTAAAATATATAGAGAACTGAGTCAAGTTTATAAGAACACAAGGCAATTATTAATTAAATTATCCAATTGATAAATGATCAAAGGATATGAACAGGCAGTTTTCAGATGAAGAAATTAAAGCTATCTATAGTCCTATGAAAAAGTGCTCTAAATCATTTTTGATTAGAGAAATGCAAATTAAAACAACTCTGAGGGGCAGCTAGGCGGTGCAGTGAGTAGAGCACAGGCCCCGGAGTCAGGACGACCTGAGTTCATATGAGGCTTCAGACACTTTACACATTTACTAGCTGTGTGGCCTTGGGCAAGTCACTAAACCCCAATTCTCCTGCCCGCCCCCCCCTTCCAATTTTTTTTTTTCAAAAAAACAACTCTGAGGTACAACCTTACACTTCTCAGCTTGGCCGATATGACAAAAAAAGGAAAATGATAAATTTTGGAGAAGATGTGGGAAAATGAGAACACTGATAAACTGTCAGTGGAGTTGTGAACAGATCCAACCACTCTAGAAAACAATTTGGAATTATATTGACCCAGCAGTACCACTACTGGGTCTGTATTCCAAAGAGATGAAAAAAGGCAAAAATTGCTATTTGTACCAAAGCATTTATAGCAGCTTTTTTGTGGTGGTAAGGAATTAGAAATCAAGGGTATGCCTGTCAATCAGGGAATGACTGAACAAGTTGTGGTATATGATTATAATGGAATACTATTGTGCAATAAGAAATAACAAGCAAGGTGCTTTCAGAGAAACCTGAGAAATCATACAAACTAATACAAAATAAAGTCATCAGAATTAGGAGAACATTTATACACAGAACAGATATACTTAATGATGATCAACTGTGAAAGAATTAGCTATTCTAATCGAGACAATGATCCAAGCAATACCAAAGGACTTACAATAAAAAACGCTAGAGAGAGAACTGATGTACTCTAAATGCAGATTAATGCATAATGTTTAATTTTCTTTATGTTCCTTATGTGTGTGGGTGGGTGGTTTTAGGGCTTTTTTGCAACATGGAAAATATGGAAATATGTTTTGCATGACTTCACATGTATAATCAATATATTGCTTGCCTTCTCCAGGGGAGGGGAAAAATGAGAAGTAGGGAGTGAAATTGGAACTCATAACTTTGAAAAGTCAATGTTAACATTTTTGTAAATGTAATTGGGAAATATTTAACAAACAAATAAAAATACATTTTTGAATGCATATAATAAAATGTATGGGATGATTAAGGAAACCAGTTATATTGCAATAAAGTTGTCAAACTACTTTTCAAAATAAGTTCATGGACCCTAAGAATCCCTGCCTTAGAGACTCAATCCTTACATATACATAATTTCCTCTACAACATACCTGGTAATTGATCATCTACCCTTTGCTTGAAGACCTCTAGTAAAGGGAAATTAACTCCTTTTGAAGGCAGCTCCTCCTACTTTTAAATAGTTCTAATTGTTAGGTAGGTTTTCCCTCTTGCATCAAGCCTTAATCTGCGTCTTTGTAACTTCTATAGATGACCACTATTTCTGTCCTTCAGGAAAAAAGAGAAAAAGTCTAATCCATCTTCACAATGGACCTTTAGTTACTAGGCAATATTTCTGCCTTCTCCCTACCTGTTTACTCTTTCCCTGGTCAAACTTTCCAACTTTTTTCCTCTCAATTCTTGTCTGATACAATCTCAAGGCCATTCACCATCTGGGTGTCCTCCTCTAGAAGCTCTACAATTAACCATTGATTTCCCTTCAATGTAGTGCATACTACAGCTGTATACCACATACTATACGCTATATGCTATATGCGATATACGATATACTATGGTAGTGCCTATAGCAAAACTCGAGATGAGGTCAGACCAGGGCAGAATACAAGATTATCATGAGTCTAGTCCTCAACTCTCTGGATTCCATAACACAGCCTAAGAGCACATTAGCTCTTGCCACTTGTTTGGTCACACTGTTGGTCTCACTCTTTCTTCAGTCAGCCTTTTGAAGACTTCTACCAAGTAGCATAACTGTTCTCTCTTCACTTATATATTTCCCTTGACCTGACCCACCTCAGTTCTTTTCTTTCCCTTTCCTCTTCTTCCCTTCCAGCTTCTACTTCAATTCAAGGTGAAGATTTATATTAAGCATCAGGTGTTGGTCTTGTTTGTTGCTGTTCTTATTTGCCATTTGAAAATAAGCTTACGCCCTTTCAAACTTATTTGCCTTCCCATTTTAAGCAGTCACTATCCAACTCGAAAATCAAAGCATTCCCACTCAGAGGTCTCACAGACCACATTATGACAGATTGCTCTGTCTCAGCCTCTGGAATACTGGGCTCTCATAGTCCTTGGAACGTGCATAGAATATAAACAAGGAACTGACCTTGCTGTCTAAGATTTTACATCGAAAGCTAGTATGATACACATATGACCATTGGATCAGGGATTTAGAGATGGAAGGAACCTTGGGGGCCATCGAGTCTCACATTCATTTTGGATCCTGAGGAGTTAGATTACTTACCCAGGGTCTCACCATTTGTGAGTTTCTGAGATGGAATTTGAATATAGGTTTTTTCTGACTCCAATTCTAATACTCTATACATTATGCCATGATATATAGATATATAGATACAGGTATTATACAGATATATAGGTATATAGATAGAGATAGAGATAATATATAATAGTGATAGCTAGCATTTATAAAGTACTTGAAGGTTTGGAAAGTGATTTTACATATAGTCTGTCTATCCTCACAAGCATGAGAGGTAGGTGTTCTTATTAGTCCAATTTCACAGATGAGAAAACTGGGGGAGGCAGAGGCTGTGTGTCAGTAAACATTTATTGGGTTCCTGCTGTATTCTAGGCACTCTGCTAAGCACTGGGACACAAAGAAAAGTAAAAATAGTAGTCCCTGCCTTCAAGGAGCTCACAGTCTAATGGGGGGACAATATGCAAACAACTATGTGCAAACCAGCTGTACACAGGATGAACTAGGAATAATCAACAGAGGAAGGGCATTAGAATTTAGAGGGATTGAGAAAGGCTTCTTGTAGAAAGGATTTTAGCTGGGTCTTGATGGAAGCCAGGGAAGTCAGGAGGCAGACATGAGGAGCGAAGGCATTTCAGGCTCGAGAGACAACCAGCAAAGATGCATGGAGTCAGGAGATAAAATATGTCGTATGATGAACAGCAAGGAGACCAGTGTTAAGGGATCAAAGAGTACAGTACATGGAAAGGCTTGGGGAGTGGAAGGTTTGTTGTTGGTGGTGCTGGTGTTTGTCCTTCTTCTCGAAGAGGACCAAGACACCAGGGAAATGATGACGTGACTTGAAGCTGACTTTGATTTGAGTGAGGGAGCGCTGCTAAGCTTTAAGTATACTGGATATGGCAGGGGACAGGTGATGAAGGGCTTTGAGTGCCAGGGGATTTGATACCTAACCGTGGAGGTTCTAGGGAGTCATTAGTATTTTATTAAGTGGGAGTGGGGACGTGGTCAGATGGGTGCTTTAGGATGATCACTGATAGATTAATGGAGATGAGGAGAGATTTGAGGCAGGCAGACCAACCAGCCTGCTATTGCAATAGCTCAGGTACAAAGTGATGAGGGTCTGAACCAGGTAGGGGTAATGTCAAAAGGAAGAAGGGGAAAATACACAAGAGATGTTAGGAAGGTAAAACTAACAGACCTTGACAATAGATTGGATGCAGAAGGTGAAAAAGAGCAAGGAGGACACATAGGTTGCCAATCTGGGGGACTGGGGGGATGGTGTTTCTACAGCCATAACAAAGAAAACAGAAGGGGCAAGATAATGAGTTCAGTTTTGGACATGTGAACTTTAAGATATCCACAGGACATCCAGTGTGAGATGTCTAATAAGTAGCTGGAGGTTTAACAAAAGTGAGGGCTCCATAAGTGACTTACCCAGGCTCACACTAGTAAGTAGGCTACTAAGGTCTTCCTGACTCCAAGTCCAGCTCTCTCTGTCTTCTGTACCACAATAAGCCATCACTTCAATGATTCAGATTTTGCTCCATACTTATTTAATGGAATTAGAGAGGTTCCATACTGTAAAGAACAATATCAGAAGCTCCGTTACACAGCTCTTACTATGAGGAAGTTTTTTTGAACTTGAAGCCATAATTTGTCTATTAGCATCTAGAAAGTAATTTTAGATTTACAGTCTTTTACTTATAACAACTCTGTGAGATAAAAAAATAAGTACTGTTATCATCTACAAATTAGAGAACAGAAAACTGATGCCCAGAGAGGTTAAATGACTTGTTCAAGGTCACTCAGTAAATTCAAGGGCCCCTGGGATTCAAATTCTGCTTCCCTCTCTCCAAATTCATAACTTTTTCCATTCTACCTGGAAAAGGTAATGTTTCTTAACCATGTTTACCCAAAAAATTTTATTTTTTAAAGAAAAACATTTATTGAAAAATGAATCATAAAGGGTATCATTTGTTTGCACCAAACTAAGCAAACTAAAACTCTAAAATCAAACAAGCAAAATCTTGTGAATAATACAACAACCTATCTTCTAAAACCAAAATAGCTTCTCACAGTATTAAATCTAAAGGAATTTTTGAGACATTAGGATGTACCTAGGCACATCTAACACACCCTTTACAAGTTTTCATAACTCTGACATTGTCTCAGAAAGGCAAGGAAATTTTCTTGGGTGGCATGAGATGAACAGATGAGTTTAAATCATCATCATATCTGACCTCTGCTTGAGGATGTGCAATAAGAAGGAATCCACCACTTCCCAACCTGTTCCTCTACAGCTCTTCTAATTAGGAAGTTTCTCTTAACTTCAATTTGCCTTTTTGCATCTTCTGCTGATTGCTCCAAGTTCTGCCTTCTGGGGCCAAATGAAAAATGCCTAACCATCTATCAGTCCTTCCAGTACTTGAACACAGCTGTTATGTCTCCCTGAGTCATCTCCTCTCCAGGTTAAATATCCCTAAGTCCTTCAATCTATCCTTACATGGCATAGACTCTCACCATCTGTTTGTTCCATTTGGCTATTTGTTCCCCTCTGGATGCTCTGCAGTTTATCAATGTCGATCTTATACCATGATGCCTAGAAGTGATCACAGTACTCCAGGTGGTGTCTGGTGAGGGCAGAGTACCCGGCACTACCACCCCTTTATACCTTGATTCTCTACCTCCTTTGCTGCAGCATAAGCACAGCTTTTTTGGTGACCACATTGCATTGATTCATACTGAATCCACTAATCCCCTAATCCTCTCTTAATACAAACTATTGTCTAACCATGCCTCCACCATCTTGAACTTGGGAAGTTGAATTTTTGAGCCCTATGTAAGTCTTACATGTTACGCTTACATTTACACTAGGGACTGAATTTTTATCTTACTAGGTTTGACCCTATGTGATCTAGCCCATCAAGGTCAAATTTGGATTTTGACTGTTATCCAGTACCTCTTAGTTTAGTATCATCTGTGAATCTGACAAGCCTCCTACCTATGCCTTTTTCTGTCATTGATAAAAATACTGAAT
Source organism: Phalanger gymnotis (assembly GCA_028646595.1). Taxonomy (NCBI): domain Eukaryota; kingdom Metazoa; phylum Chordata; class Mammalia; order Diprotodontia; family Phalangeridae; genus Phalanger; species Phalanger gymnotis. The sequence continues at coordinate 38,661,337 of CM053623.1, read as the reverse complement.
GGCATAGAGCAGAGTACACATCCCTGGGGCACTCCCACAAAGACCCTTTGCCAACTTGATACTAGACCAGTAACTCCTAATCTTTGAGTCTGGCTATTCAACCACCTAATAGTATTTTGGAGTATTCCCTTGTGTCTCCTAGGATTGAAAAGGTCTCGGTGGATTCTCTATTCTTACAAATGAGCAGTAAAAAGTAGGAAATTAGTTGTTGTTCTTTGTTATTCTTCAATCGTGTCTTACTCTCCATGACCCCGTTTTGGGTTTCCTTGGCAAAGATAGAGGAATGGTTTGCCATTTCCCTCTCCAGCTAATTTTATAGATGAGGAGACTGAAGCAAAGATGGTTAAGTGACTTGCCCAGTATGACATACCTAGTAAGTTTCTGAGATAAATAGGGTTAAATGACTTGGCCAGGGTCACACAGTAAGTGTGTGAGGCCAGATTTGAACTCATGAAATTGAATCTCTTCCTGAATCCAGATCCAGCACCCTATCCACTGTGCCCCCTAACAGGCCAGAAAATTAGGAGCAAAGTCCAAAGAAAATCCTAATCCCTAGGGGAGACACAGATGTGAAACAAACAGCAATCAAGGTCAAAGAGCAAAACTCTAGAACCTCTTCACACTATTCCCAATAAAGCCAGATCTCACGTTCAGCCATGTATTGGCTACTCAGGTCAATATACATATGTATCTATATAACAAGAACATGACAGAGAAGAGGAAAAGTTTACCTTAGATTCTGGAAAACCCGAAGCAAATACCACCTCAGACAAGATGCTGCCCTTATGACTCTGGGCAAGTCACTTAACTCCTCAGTGTTTGCAGGGAACTCTCCCAAAACTAGGTACAGAATGCTTCATGGAGTATCCAGCAGCCTTTGAGATTCAGGTCAAGATCCATCCTCTACAAGAAGCCTTTCCCAACTCTACTCTCCCTATGTACAAGTGCCTTACCTTCACAAATGGCTCTATATTCATTACCTACTATCATCTTTCTGTCTATCTAGTATCTAGCATCTATCGATCATCAATCTGGCACCTGCCTTTCTAGCATGTAGCATCTACCTATTATCTATCTATCTATCTATCTATCTATCTATCTATCTGTCTGTCTGTCTGTCTGTCTGTCTGTCTGTCTGTCTGTCTGTCTATCTAGCACGTAGCATCCAGCTAGCCAGCATCTATCTATCTAGCATCTCTCCATTTACCTACTGTATATATTTATATAAGTACATTTTGCCTCCCTACTTTATGAGAGCCAGACCTATTCCACTTTGATCTTTCTATCCTTAGGAGCTATTTATAGTCTCAGAGAATTGCCTGGAGCACTGAGATAGTAAATGTCTTGCCTAGAGTCATACAGCCAGTACACATTTGAAATAGGACTTGAACCTAGGTCTTACTAACTCTTAGGCCAGAACTCAATGCCATCTGTCTATCTACATATCCATCTATCATCAATCTATCTAATATATTTGGAGCTTTAAAAAATAACCTTAGATGCAATCTAGTCCAAGTCCTTCATTTTACAAATAAGGAAACTGAGATTAAGTGACTTGCCCCAAGTCACACAGGTAGTGATTGGAAGTGGTAGGCTTTGAGCTCATTATTCGGATGCCATATCTAGCACTACTTCTACTATGGATTCTCAAAGGTCATATGCTATGGTTGTTGCACCTTTGGTCTTTGTCTTGTGCTCCCTACTCCCTTCCCATAGGCCATAGCACTGTTCCTTACAATTCTGTCACTCATTAATTGTCTATTGTCTGGCTCACATCCCATATAATTTCTTAAATATATTAGCAGCTATTTGAGATGAAATGGGCAACAGTGAGTTAATAATAGAATCTCTCAAAGCCTGCTCTTACACCACAGGCTATGATTATTCTGAAATATTTCTAGGTTCTTTATGCCAATGTTAATGCCAAGATCTGTGATTTCTTCAATGTGGAAACTCCCCCAGTCTTAGAGAGTTATGCAAGTCTAGGAGAGATTCATGGTTATAAACGGAATAAATGCCCTTTGGAGGATTTGAATTTGGGTCTTCCTGACTCCTAGGGCAGTGCCTTTTCCACTATGCCATGCATGCCATGAGTGCTAAGATCCCTTCTGACTCAAAACTCATGATGCTGTTAGTGCCAGACTTGAGGGGCTAGGTTTAAAACCTAACTCTGAGCCTTAATTTCTCTGTGATCATAGGAAAATCCTCCACTCTGAGCCCAAATTTCTTCATCAGTAAAATGAAGTTAATAATAGCACCTACCTCACTGGGTTGATGTGAGAATCAAATGAAATAATGTATGTAAAGTACCTCTCAGTCCTCACAGATCTATAGCAATATGACCTAGTCTTATTACTATGGTCTGCCCCTTTTCTTCATTCCCAAATCTAAATGCCTTAGCCATGTAATATCATTCCTTTGGTGACCTTCTCACTGACTTCATAGACTATTTTCTTTCCCCTCTAATCAATCCAAAATGTCATTAATAAAATAGTGCCATGGAGAGGACTAGATAATCTAGACACATGCTTGCCTTCCAGATAAGCTATTTGAGAAGCATTGATCGAATATTGAGACACCTCCATAGAGACAGGTCCATTAAATTTCAGACATGGCAACACATGCAGAAATGATGGGCACCATCTATTGGTGAAACTTATGAACAAATACAAAATTTAGTGACTCATTTATTTATGTACATAACAATAGTCAATATACATTGATTAACTACCCAGCATATGCCAAGCTCCGTGCTAAGCATGGGGTATATAAAAGGTATCATGCAAAAAGAAACTGAAGGGGGCATCTGGGTGGCGCCAGGCAGCTGGGTTAGAAATAATGAGGTGACTACCCTGAATATCCTCCTTTAATTGAGGATATGGGAGGAGCTCTGATGTCCAACCTCCATCCTCTCCAATTAAAGAGAAGGAAAGGCCCTAGGGGTAGGAGGTACTGAGGAGGTGTGAGTTCAGAGCTGATTTCATCTTTCAGGATGATGAATCTTAGGAGACCATGAAATTTCAGAGAGCAGGTGTAGTAGGAAATAAAATATCCATTCATTCACTCACCCATTCAACACATATTTGTTTAGGACCTGTAGCACATAGAAGACCATGCTAGGTCTAAAGGAAGCAGAAAGACCCTTCTCTTCTAAGAGCTTAAAATTTTGTGGGGGAGGAAATGGTTAAGGGAGAATAAGATAAAACACAGATAAAAATAATCCACAGCATCACACAATCAGAATATTAGAAGATAAAACCCCAAAGTGCTATGTGAGATTGAGGGTGGGGGTGGGGGGAATCATTACTAGCAAGATAAGGAAGGAATCAAGGAAAACTTCCTGAAGGAAGTAGCATTTGAGTTATGGGTTAAAGTAGAGATATAAAACCAGAGTGCAGCGTAACTCCTTCAGGCCTAAGCAGATTAAAATGTAATTGAGAAACATTTACCAAAATGAGTAAAAATACAAGATAATATAGATAATGGTGATCTGTGATTTTCTAAGTTGATATCAGGGATCTGTTTCTACTTGAGTTTGACACCAGTGATTTAAAGGATAAGCAGAAATTTAACAAGGAATACAGAGCAAGGAGGTCATTTCAAGCACAAAGAATAGTGTAACCAAAGTCAATGACACGAGAAAACAAAAAGAATGTTCAGAGGTCAAAGAGTGGCACATTTTGGCTAAAGTGTAGAGATAATAGAAGCAAATAATCTGAATGGAACCAACAAATATGGTAGCAGAACCTTGAATGCCAGGTCAAGCTGATGGCTCTAGTGAGATTTCTTTTCAAGTGTGGATCAGACTAGATGGCTGCTGAGTTTCTTTGAACTTTAAAATTCTGAAATTCAACCACTCCACCATATTTGCAAAGAAAATCCCAAAGGGAGTCTTGAAGAGTTGAACACAACTGAAATGAATGAACAAAAAACTTTACAATTGACAGGTTGTTGCAAGGATTGCAGTCTTCCCTAAAGTCATGCTAGTAAGGAGACAATATTCAGAAAGTACTTCACAAACCTTAAAGCATTATATAAAAGCTAGCTACATTATTATCATATAATACATTGGGAATATTTTTTCCATTGGAGATAAAGAAACATATTAAGGATGATGGTAGCAAAAAAAAAACCATGTAGCAGAAATTAAACACACCAGTTCCTATGATGAAATCAGTGATGAATTTCTTAAGTGATACCTTCAAAAGTAGTTAGGGGTTTGGTTTTGGTTTTGGCTTGCAGTGAGGCATTTATGGAGTCATCTAGACTTCTTTTTACTTTGAGAAAGAAAAAAAGTAAACCTTTCATATTCAAGACTGAACTGGGGCAAGTCAGGAACCCCATTGGTTATACCAACAAAATCCCCGTTTCAACGAATCCCAACAAATTTATCCTCTATCATTCATTGCCTTAAGAATTAAAGCTCTAGGGGTAGAGCCAAGATGGCAGCTGGAAAGCAGTGACTAGCGTGAGCTCCCCATCAAGTCCCTTCAAAAACCTATAGAAATGGCTTTGAACCAATTCTAGAACTGCAGAACCCACAGGGTAGCAGGGGGAAGCAGGGCTCCAGCCCAGGACAACCTGGATAGTCTCTGGATAAGGTCTATCTCTCATGGAGCTGGGAGCAGAGGGGAAAGGAGCTGAGCCAAGTAGAGCCCAGCGTGGGCAGTGCAGACCAATGAGACCAGGAGCTGGGCAGAGCGTGCCCTACCGCCCTGAATCGGTGAGCTGCAGCAGTTACCACACTTCTCAACCCACAAACACCAAAGAAAACAGAATAGGTTAGTGGGAAAAGCTGCTGGGGACAGGGAGTTTGTGGTTCAGTCACCGCCCTGGGGGTAGCGGAGGTGGGGCAGCTACAGAACTACAGCTGCAGTTGCTTCCTGCCCTAGGCCCACTTGGTGGGGGGAATTAAGTGGTGGATCAAAGCACAAGTGAAGAGCCTGCTGAAGATCTAAGTCCAGTCTAGATTGGGGGTTCTTGGGGAAGGAGGAGTGCT
>CM053623.1:38636530-38646649 GCA_028646595.1 Phalanger gymnotis | reverse complement strand
GTTCCCAGCCAACTACTTGACCCTTGAGCTTTTTGTTAGGATATAACTGCCTTCAGAGTGGACAGTTCTTTGTCCCAAGATTCAGGGGTATTGCACTACTGTTTTCAGAGCTACTTCTACACAGAAAGCTCTGCCACACCAGCACTCCTCTTCCCCCAAGAACCACCAACCAGGACTATGACCCAGATCCAAGCAGGGCAAAGCAAGAGAACCCTGCCTCTGTGCCAGCAAAGTGTTCCCTGCATTCCTACTCTGATCTGCTACTTGATGCCTCCCACCAGTGGGCCTGGGGCTGGAAACAGCTGCAGCTGGAGCTCTGGCAGCAGCCCTGGGGCTGTGGCCAGACTGCACACTTCTTTCACCCAGATCCAGCAGTTTTCCTACTGACCTGATATGTTGTCTTTGACATTTGTGGGTTGAGAAGTCTGGTAACTGCTACAGCTCAGTGATTCATGATCCTAAAGCCTGCTGCACCCAATCTATTCCTGGTCTGGTCGTTCCTGGCGTGGTCCATGCTGGGCTGTGCTTTGCTCCCAGTACAGTGTGATAGATCATCCCCAGCAACCATTCAGGCAGACTGGGATGGAGACCTGCTTCCCTCTGTTGTTTTGTGGGTTCTGTAGCTCTAGAATTTGTTCCCAGCCATTTTCACAGGTGTTTGGAGGGATTTGGGGGAGAGCTTAAGTGAGTGCCTGTTTTCCAGCTGCCATCTTGGCTCTGCCCCACCCCTACCACTTTTTGCAGGACTTCCCATTGCTTGTTTCCTTAGAGGTGCTAATGGATGAGTATCTGAGTGGAAAAAGCATGATGTGGCAGAAAGAAGGGTAGCTCCTGAGTCAAAGGTGTCTGGGTCAAATGGCGACTCTACTACTTATTAACTGAGGGACCTTGGGCAAAAAAAAACCTTAACCTCTTTGGGCCTCAGTTTCTTCATCTGTAAAATGAGGGAACTGGACTAGACCTCTAAGGCCAGCTGTGGCTATAGGAGTCACTCGGTTCAACAATAATTTATTAATTTTCATATATAAGACATTGTCCTAGGTGCTGAAGATACAAAGACAAAAATGAATCCATTTCTGTCCTCGAGAAGCATTCATTCTACTAGAACCCATTGAGCACCTAATATATACAAGGTTTCATAGTAAATAAGAAAATGGGCCCTGCTTCCAAAGGACTCAAAAGGCATGGAAGAGTGGTATATGGCCTGGAGTCAGGAGACTCATGTTCTAGTCCTGATTTTATCACAGGCCAGCTATATGACCTTGGGACAGTTACAAATTCTCTGAGGCTCAATTTCTACATATATTAAATGGGGGCAATGATATCTACTCTACCTATCAATAATGAATGTAGAATTGCTATGCAAAGAAAAAAAACACTGCTCATATTTAAAATAGTAACATTAGTTTTGCTAGAATGCTTTGTCTGCTTTATAGATGTACACCTCAGTGGAGAGCTGGAAAAATCGTGGTGGATTTAGAGAATAATAAAAAATAAACACATGTTTTAAAAGCAAAGAAAATAAATAGCTCACATATATTTATCACTTTGCAGTTAAAAACATTTTCCTCACAGCAATCTATGAATAACGGAGCACCAGTATTAGCATGTGAAATAGGAAACAGAGAGGGCCATAAGAGCCCAGGATACTGTGAGTGAGTCAGGCTGCTGCCTTTTCCTGATATTTCTTCCTGTGTTCCTATGCTCATTCTCCTTTAGGAAACTATTCATCATTCTTCTCCTCCTCCATATGAAATGAGCACAGTTATTTTCCTGTCTCTTGATATGTAGCAGAAAATACACCTTGAGACAGATCTGGGGGTGTCTCTTACCTCTGACACAGAGCTGGTTAAATGACTTCAAATCTCTGGCCTTCAGTTTCTATCCTTGTAAACTGAAGAATATTACTTTTTCTACCAACTTCATGAAATAAATGTAAACAAATTGCTTTATAAATGTAAAGCACTATAAACAGTTCAGACATCTAGGGCATGCTGGAGCTAGGACTCAAACTCAGGCCTTCTGACTCCAAGTACAGAGATTTTAGATTGTGCAGAGGGGGAGTAAAGTGCAGCAAGATGTCAGCTACTGTTTCTTCTTCTTATTTACTTTAGGCAAGGTGTCTAGACTCTTGAGATCTTTTTGGTTACTGACTATGATATCTAAAGGGTTAACTATGCCTCCAAGTTGCATGTCATCTGTAAATATGACAGGCATAACCTCTATGTCTTCATCAGAGTCAATGATAAAAGTGTTTAAAAGCACAGGGCTAAGGAGAGAAGCCAGAGGTAGCCCACTAGTTGACATAAATTCCAAGTTGACATAGACTCATAAATGACTACTCTTTAAAATATAAGACCAAAAGCCATTTCCCAATAGAGAAGTGGTCAAATGATATTAACAAATGGTTTTTCAAGGAATCAAAAACTATTAACTATCATGTGAAAGAATGTTCCGAGTCACTAATATGCAGAGAAATGAAACCCCGAGATTTTTCCTCATACCCAGTAAAATGGAAAGATGGTAAAAGATAGAAAGAGTCAATGTCGAAAGAGGTATAGAAAGATAAACACACTAATGCATTGTTGATGGGGTTATGAATTGGTCCAATTATTTTGAAGGCAATTTAGAATTATGCAAATATAATATCCTTTCATACCCATTTACACAGGAATTTTGTTGCTAGACATATCCTAAGATCATTGACAAAAGGCTCCATGTAAATATAAATATAATCACCAGCTATACACCAAAATATTTTAATAGCACTTTTAGTGGTAGGAAAGAAGTAGAAACTAAAGCAGATGGAATGGGGAATGGTTAAACAAATTGTGGCATTTGAACATAATTGAATATTTCTGTGCTATAAAAAACGATGAGTATAATGAATATAGAGAAACATTGAAAGACTTGTATGAACCATTGCATGGTGAAGTGAGCAGAGATAGCTCAGCATTATGACTACAACAATGTAAATGCAGGAAAAAACAACTATAAAACAATCAAAAGGGAAGGCCATGAAATAAAAAAACAAGTCTGGCCCCTTTTCCCACCAGTGTATTCCTTAGGATGCCACCATGCCTTCAGGAAACTCTCTCATCAAGAGATTATGTCAGTTTTGGTACTCATTCCTTATCAGCACCTTCAGTATCCTCTGCCCTTCTGATTAAAAGACCAGAATATGGAGCAAAGAACTCTTTCTAAAGCCTCCTTTTAAAGAGGGATCCAAGACCAGACGTGTTTCCATTTCCTTGGACTGCATTCCACCATGACCTCTGGCTTAAGACCTTCTCTTTCCTCTACCTATTCAGCTTCCTTTCTTCTGTGTGTTGTTTTCAACCATTAGATTGTAAGCTCTTTGAGGGCAGGGACAGTGTTTCTGTTTCATATGTATATCCCTAGTGCTCAGCACAATGTCTGGTACAAAGTAGGTACTTAATAAATGTTTACTGACTATATGAGAAGATACTTCCTCTTGTACAAAAGTTAAGATCCACAGGTGTAAATCATAGCAAATAGCATCAGACATTTTCAACATGTGAATCTGATTTTTTGGACATCATTTCCCTCTTCTTCCTATTTTTCTTTCCTTAAAATCTGTTTTATAAGGAACAGCTCCCTGGAAAGGAGGGGAGAGATAACAGGGTAAATCTAGACAATGCAAAACAAAAGATATCAATTTAAAAGTTATTTTAAAAATGCCTCCTCTTTGGGTCCAACAATTTGATCGGTATTGATTTCATCTAAATGTCATCTATAATCTAGCCTACATACACCTTGTCTCAATAGAATAGCATAATGTATTTTGTCAAAGGTTTCACTATACAAAGTCTATGGCATTTTCTTGCTCTATCAGTTCAGTTGACTTCATCAAACAGAAAATGAAATTAGTCTATCATGACTTATTCTTGATGAAGGCATAGAGGTAATTGGAATCATCCCCTTTCCTTTAAATTGCTCACAAAAGGGAGCCTTTAAAAAAGTGTTTGAAGATTTTCCAGAAATAGTAGTCACTCATTGGCCCATAGTTTGCAAATTCCACTCTCCTATTTTCTTAAGAATCAAGACATTTGCTCTTCTGTCGTCCTGTCACACCTTTCGTGTTCGTCCAAGATATTTAAGAAATCACTGGCAGTCACTCAACAATCATGTCTACAATGTTTTAAGACTATAAAACATTTCCAGATCTGCCAAATTGAATTCAGATAGGTGCTGTTCAACCATCTCCTCACTAATCATTATAGCCATTTTAAATTTATTCTTCTCAGAATGAGTATGTTTTTGTAGGTATCCAGGAGATGCTAAATGTTGGACTGCAGTGATGTTACATGGCTTCTAACATTTCCTTGTAAAATCTGCTTCAAGTGATAAATCCATCCTCCCTAAGTATGATCTTTCTGTAATTTCTGGTGCAAATGACCTAGTCCAGAATCTCTATCCCTGATAGAATGCAAGCTCCCAAGAGCAGGGAAGACTTAATTTTTTGTTTTTGTTTCACCTGGCATAATATCTGTACGTCAACCTGCATGACTTCTTTGAAGCCTTTTGGTAACGCATCGTTGAGTCCATGTATCTACTACTCACGGAGAGATTTTTGCTTCTGCTCTTCATCTTAGCCATGTCGTAGTCTCCATTAGAAGGTAAACCCATAGTGCTTATATTCCATAAGTCCAGTGGCATATACCTAATGCCAGCCTTTTTAATGCCATAAGAAATGGTGACTATTTCAGAAATATTTTATAGGCTTTTATTGATTTATACAACCCAAGAATATCTGTCAACCTTTTCTCATATTACTCTATATCACTGGTTTGTAATTATCTATATGTGGACATTCCTTCTATCAGGAAAGATCCAAAATCTCCTTGATTGTCTTCAGTTTTAGATGTTGTGTGTGAAGTGCCGTGATTAAAAAAATTTACCATTCTTTAGCCAAACTTTCAGGTGATGAGCCCCTCCAGGTTTAGCTACACTAGTCCTCATGTCACAGCCATGGGAGTCTGTCATTGGGATGGCACTCAAAACCTGTCACGCTTGGCAGGAGCTGCAGGAACTTTCCTTCTACTGGCACCATCATTACCATTGCCACCATGGCTGACATCATTATTAAGTAGCTCATGTTTGTAACAGCAAAGGAAATTAGCAAACTCACTCATCAAGATCCTATTTACACTTGACTTGTCTGCTTTAATCATTCATATATCTGCACTGAGCTCTTTCTCCTTTAACTTGTACCTGTAATCAAGTCATATTTTAGAATTTCTATGAGTCTTGCATTTCATAGATGTTGATATTTTCATATATCAAAGGGCAAGACCTTACCCTAGTGAATGATTATAACAGAACTATAAAAAAAACTTCTATTTACTAATTTTCTGATACCGTGCAAAGGTGATTAGCCTAAGGGGGTCTTGATTTATAAATTAAATGAAATTAAAGATACCTTAGAAGACATTCTCCATTTAGCTAGTCAACTCATTTCATAGCCAATCCATGGCACAAATGAATATCAAAATATGCCTGTTCCTTTCATTAATTAATGTCCTCCAAATTAATCATGCTGATGTCACTTTGCTCAGAATAGTGCAACATCTAATGTCACCATTACCACATCATATCATTCTGAGTAGGATTTTTATATGAAATGATTAATTATACATTTTATTGGGCTTACAGATTTGCCAGAAATCAAATAAATCAGGTTATTTAAAATTATACATTTTAATTGTTTTACAAAGTAGATATTTCCAGAAAAACATATAAACATATATATATGTGTGTGTATATAGATATAGATATATTTAAGGGAGACTCTTAACAGGACTGAATAAGCTTCCATTTAGAGCAATGATACAACATAATACAAAGGATCCTAGACTCAGAGTCAGAAGAGACTTGGGTTTGAATCCTGCTTTTTAATGTTCACTCTGGACCACAGTTTCCTCATCTATAAAATTATAGTACTTGTAGTTACAAAATCGCCTTGAGATTCAAATGAGGTATTATTGATTGAAAATGTTATAAAAACAATGATCTAAGACAATTTTGAAAGACTCATGATGGAAAATGCTATCCACATCCAGAAAAAGAACTATGGAGTAAGAATGTAGATAAAAGCACACTGTTTCTGATTTTACCTTTTTCTTTCTCCTGTTTTTTTTTTTCCTTTTGTTTTGATTCTTATTTCACAACCTGAGTAATGTGGAATTATGTTTAATATGATTGCACATGTATAGTCTATATCAGATTGCTTCCCATCTTGGGGAAGGGGGAAAGGGAGGGAGATAAAATTTGGAACTCAAAATCTTATACAAGTGAATGTTGAAAACTATCTTTACATGTAATTGGAAAAAATAAAATACTATTAAGTGGGGGAAATGTTGTAAAAAAATAGTTACTAACACTGTGTCCAACATGAAATACTTATCTAAAGTGTTTTCCAGACTTTAAAGGACTATATAAATATCAATTATAATAATACCATTATTATATCATTTGTAGGCTTATAAACTACTTTAAAATAACTATTGCAATATTTATTTTTATAGACTTGCTCCAAATATGAACTATTCACCATGGGAGGCAAAAAATGCCTATTGTCCCTTAACCATAAAGTCATAGCTTATTTGTTCGTGTCTTCCTTCCTTCTCCATTCGTATTGCTAGCTCCCAATTGCTCAGTCTGTAGCCAACAGTCCATCTGCCTGTCACCATTCTAATCTAGCACTTCTTATTTTCCTCCACTCAATATCATCTTCCAGAAAGTCACTGGCTTACAAGAAAGCAATATGTCTGTTTTCCCAAAATGACCTCTCCATCTCACATGTGTCATTTCCCATCCACTCCTCATTTCTCTTTTGCCTCTACACCGAAAAAAATAATTGCAAATGAACATATAAGCCTTCTTAGAATGTTTATAATGGGACACTGCTTGTCCATCAGAATATCCTCACTCTTAGGTTACAGCTTATCTAACGTCTGTTGAAAGAAATGCAATTAGTTTCTGGAGGTCTAAAGTCAAACACATTGTCTTAGAAAGTAGTTTTAGAGCAAGTCGTAGAGCTCTCTACTTGGTAATTTAAATGACTGACCATTCAATTTATGAGTATTCCCTGCAATAAAATCCAGCCTGAACTTAATAATAGCACATTTTATGTGACAACGATGACAATTACAATCTATAGTTACTGCAGCCGCCCTTTGGTCCCGGGAAAGACGATGGTATTAATTATACACACTTGCCATTTATCAGACTTAACGTGGCAGGCGATTGAGCTCAGAACTATCTCCAACTTGACTTCTACGTTTACCATTTTCTAATCCACTGAAATGAGAATAATTAGAATAGAGAAGAATGAATGGTTCACTCTCTTCCCTAGGCTAAGGAATCTGACTCTCCATGGGACTGTATGCACAATAGAGTGTCCTTTATCATATTTGTTCGGGGCTACTCCATTTAAGAGACTGTCAGTATTTTCTTTGTAAGCCTTTCCTATGAGAATAAATAATTCACATATTTCTGATTTTAGCCTAATATAACCGAGTAAACTCTGGCTACACATAGTTTTTACATTATTCATTGAGATCTTATTTTTATTTTGGATTATTCGGGGATCTTAGAACACTGATTGGTCCTACTAGTTCATTTTAATGACATATTCTGAATTCAAGTCAGGTTTTTCTAGTGGTTTCACATCTTTGAAGGCCTGTGATTCAAGAAATAAAAAATAAACATTTTCAAATAATATCTTCTTATTTTCTATTTAATTATATTTCATTTGTATTTAGCTTCCTGAGAACAGAGTCACTCAGGATTAGGAACATTCTGAAATCATGGTGATTAATATGCATTCAAGGCCTAGTTCATCTCCAAAATTTCGCCAAAATTTCCAGGATGGCAAGTTATTGGGCAAAGTGACAAGCATTTGTTAAACACTTACCTATTTTCTAGGCACTATGCTAAGCATGGGGGATACAAATATAAGCAAAAATATAGATAGCTCCTGCCATCAAGGAGCTTACATTCTAATGGAAGAAGACAACATATAAAAGAGAGCTAAGAAGAGGAGAGAAGAAAGAAGAAAATAGGTGGGATTACATGATACATGGTAGCAAAGTCCATAGAGTCAGAAGAATAGCTGGTAAGGGAAAGAAACATATCTGACCTGAGCCCATTCCAAAAAATGGAGGCCTTAGAAGAAAATAAGCAATAGGAGCCAGTATGGTAGAGAGATGTTCCAGGGGGAGAAGGCAGTTGTATCATAGTCAATAAGCAGATCTGGGAAGAGAACAAAATATCTATATGACTTGGTGTTAATTTTGTAATTTGTAGTTTATAAAACTTCTTCATATCATATGAGAATTGGTTGAAAAATGAGAGATGCCTAGATGGGAGAGGAAGTAACATGGTGAATAAGAGATGGGAGTGTGAGAGCTATGCTCAAGGATCTGAGGAATAGTTCTATGGATAAAGGATCCGACTCATTCTGCTTGGCTCCAGAAGGCAGACCTATGAACATTGGCTAGGAGTTGCAATGGTCAATTAAGGCTTAACAGGAGAAAATACTTCCCAACAAGTAGGACTAGCCAGAAATGGGACATATTTTCTCAAAAAGTAGTGGACTTACCATCCCTAGAGGTCTTTAACATAATAATTTGTTGGGTAGGTTGTAGAAGAGATTCTTGATCTGGTGTGGATTGCATTAGATGACCCTTAAGACCCTTTGTGATTCAAAGATTCTGTGATTCTCAGATAATTCCTCAGTTCCTCCCTCCACTTTGACATTTGCACCAACCTGAGTGTCATTTTGCCACCATAACTGAAGGGTGGGGGGAAGGCAAGGATTCATATTTAATGTTACCATCTACGAAATCACAATTACTTTTCATGCAGAAGGAAACAATGAAAAACATCTTGATCTTAGATAACCTAACAAGAGGAATATTTTTGTTTTACATATAGAGATGCTATTTTTCCTTGTGTAAGGTATGGTAGCACATAGGGCATGTATGCCCATCTGGGTTGTCTCAATATATAGACACCACTCTCAGCTAGCATGGATTCAAAGGATTTGAAACCTGACCCTCATCTGAGGAGAGAGGAGAGCCAAAGTTCACTGCTTGTAATTCCAGAATCCTAGTGCTCCAAGACTAGGCACTCTTTGCTCCATCCTCCAAAAGGGCTAGCAGCCAAAATTCTATCTGCTTCCCTCAAATATCTTGACCTAGAGGAATAGTCAGTAGGGTTCTGGTAAATGCTTAATAACTGGAACACTGGGGGGAAAAAGGCACTCAAGAGACATTGTTAAGTTTAATCTACATTATCAACACTCTCCCTAACACTTTATTAAGTTTAGGAATTAACAACAAACCTCAAACCCTGATTAACCAATTTCCAAGGTACAACACTGAAAATTTACAATCCGCTCACATAAGCCGGTTTGAGCTGGCAGAAACACCCCTGAAATGTTTAGGGGTTCAGAAGAAAGTTGCTTCTCTCATCATTCTATTTTTTCTACCTGACCTGTTCCTTTATTTTTAATTTAACTTTGTTTATTCCAACAACTACAACAATTCCAATTCAATTAAAAATATTCTTTCTCCTCCCTTAAAATAAAAAGAAAACTCTAGTAATAAATATACATAATTAAGCAAAACAAAGTCCTACATTGACCATATCCAATGTGTGTGTGTGTGTGTGTGTGTGTGTGTGTGTGTAAAATTCTCTTCCCTGGTTACATAAAAAAGAGATTATTCCTCATATTACATGCATAGCTCTTTCCCATCAAATATTAATTACACAAAAGATCATCATAAATAGTAAAGTGAGTAAATTTATTTATTTATCCAAGAAAAATAGGAAACCAAAATTGGAGTTCTGCAGGTCATATAATAGTTCATAGAATTTCAAGCAAGTCCAGAGGCATGATGTGATGATGATGATGACAACGACCATGATGAAGATGATGATGACAGCAACTAGCATTTAAGGTTTACAAAATACTTTATACATAATGTTTCATTTGATCCTCAAAAAAAAATCTGGGAGGGAAGTGCTATTATTATCCTCTTTTTACAGATGAGGAAATGTTTTAACAATCCGGCTAACAGCTGCTGTGGG
>CM053623.1:38614133-38636030 GCA_028646595.1 Phalanger gymnotis | reverse complement strand
GGGATAGGTTAGGAAGAAGCAAAATATAATTAGTCTTTCACAACATGAGTATTGTGGAAGGGTTATACATAAGGATACACATGTGGCTTATGTTGAATTGCTTGACTTCCTAGGGAGGGTGGAGGGGAAGGGAAGAGGGGAGAGAATTTGGAACTCAAGGTTTTAGTAAAACAGATGTTCAAAAGTAAAAAAAAAAAAATAATGAACAATCACAGATCTGACATCTTGAATGGAAAAAGGACTTAAGGATTCACCAAATGGTCATTCTGGAAAAGGTATTGGGGATCCATCAGCTAGAAGACTCCATGGAGTCCATTTGAAGAGAAGAAACAAGAGGTGAAGGTCACCACAGAGATCAGGTACAGCAACCAAGACCAGATTAAATTGGATCCACTCTCTTTGTGTTATTAACTAAAGCCAGATGAACAAGTGGTGCTGACAGCTAAGGTCATTGCCAAAACCAAAAAGGAACCAAGTTTACCAACTGTGGTTGCTGGGAGGTCTGGCCAACGGGGAGTATAAACACAGCCAAATATGAGAGCCCAAGCCAATTCGAACCATAACATGAAACTATGAAGCAAAGCTTAAGATGAGCAGAATAGGAGAAAGGGGAGAGAAGATCTGAAAATAGCATGAAGATCACAGTGAAATTGGGAACTGCAGAAGTAGGTCACTACCAAGGTGAGCTGTCCAGCGATGAGACAATGATAAGATAAGGAGCTAGAGCTCAGCAGCCTTTGACATTGACAGTCATTATAAATCTATAAAATCAAGAGACAAAATGTTTAATCTAAGCAATAACTGCCTCAGTGATGTGACTCTAATTAAGTCGCTTCCTGTTTTTCAGGATGCCAATGTGTTTCAGACATGTCTTTCAGGTCCCTCATTGCTTGACTTTAAGATAAATTGCTTAGTTTTGCCTAGTATAAGCTAATGTATGATTTAAGGCAGTTTCTTACCAATCTACAACTTGACACAAACCTGGCAAAGCTGTTTGTCCCCTGAATATCTTCCTGAGAGTACGGGCAGTACCATCAAAGATAACTGTCTGCAGGACCTTTTCAGTTGTTCACAGTTTGACCCAAGGACAGTCTTTAAATATATACAGTGTGAAAATGATAAGTCACATTTCAAGCTTTTAAGCAAAACCCACACTGAGAGAGAAACCAATATCAGCAATGTCATCTCAACCTAAAGTGGAAGCTTAAGCCATCAACACATATTATTCATTATCTCCTAAGTGTTCATCTAAAAGTTTGTGGGTGTGTGTTTCCTAGAAACTAACAACCCATATTCAAATTTCTAATATCCAGTAACTTTTGATGAATACCTGTCACTTCTTAAAATTTGTCGTATTTTTGTATATTTATGATGCGTTGTTGTTCTTTATGCTTGCTGTTGTTCAGTCATTTCAGTAGTGTCCAACTCTTCACGGCCCTATTTGGAGTTTTCTTGGCAAAGACACGGGAATGATTCACCATTTCCTTCTCCAGCTCACTTTACAGATGAGAAGCTGGGGCAAACAGAAGTGACTTGCCCCGGGTTACCCAGTTACTATCTGAGGTTAAATTTGAACTAGTGAAGATGAGTCTTCTTGACTCTAGGTATACCACCCTATACACTGTGCCAGTTATGATATTAAAGGGCTATAGAAAAATGTTCATCAGGAAGAGATCATGGACATTTTCACTGAATTTAAAGGTCTTATAGTTAAATTTACACTAGAAACTTATTCTGCTCCAACAGAAATCCAAAGAGACAAGCCTCATAAATGTGTGAACTTTGAAGTGTTTGCCCTTATGTGAAGATAGTACAGGTAGCATTCACGTGGTGTCATCTACAGTTAATGCCAGTATAGACTTCACATAAAAATACAGCAAGAGTTAAATATGGCAAGAAAAATTATTTTTGTCTAAGTCGGCAATATTTTCAATACTGCATTTCGTACTACAGGGAGTTCCTAAAGTCTGGGCACATAGGCAAAAATGCATACTGTCTCAAGAAATGAAATGATTGAAATCTTCAACAACAATTTATTTAATTGGAATACTAACAAATAACATCTTCAATATGATTTCCATCATTTGTGATGCAAAGATTGATGTGCTTTACAAGATTCATATGAACTCGATGCAATAACTCCACATTGCTATCAATTTTAGCAAATTCAGTCTTAGAATATGAATATGAAATCATATGATGTTATTAGAAGTTGAAGATGTTATTCGTTAATATTCCAATTAAATAAAATGTTGTTGAAAATTTCTATTATTTCATTTCTTGAAAATATGCATTTTTGCCTGTGTCCAGACTTTAGGAACACCCTGTGTATAATTACAATGAATGTTGGCCCTGAAGAAATGAAAAAAATTCTGCCTCATTCCTCTACCACCATCTTTGCAGAGGTAATGGACTATGGCTATGAAATATTGCCTATACCATGGAATATACACAATTCATTGGTTGGTTTTGCAGAACTGTTCTTTTTTTCTTTTTCTGTGATACAGGGTTTCTCAAAAGTCTTAGTACACTTTTAACCTATTAAAGCTTGTATCCTTTCCTACAAGGGATGATTATGCAGGGGAGAGGCATTTTTTGGAAATCAAGGTTATGTAAAAACAAAAAGGTACTATTTCATTTTTTCATTGTAATTTGAAGAAAGATATTTGTGATTCTAGAGAGAGAAAAACAGAGCTCTGCTTTTGCTAAACTGAACTTTCACTGATAACCTGACTGTTCTCTAGAGATATGCCCTTCCTTTTACTTCCTCCCTCCCACCCCACCCCTTCTGTGGAAGCACCCCACTCCCAACCTCAGGAGTCTTTCTCGCTAGAAAATCCCACCCTGCCATTTAATCTTGTTAAACTGATATCCACTTGTGACAGAGGTGTACCCAAATGAGACCCTAACACTCCCTACAAAATGCTTCACTCTTTTCTGCCTTGCTGATTGATGCTGTCATGTGAGGTAACTCCAAGTGCCCCAGACCCAAGGAAGGAAGATGAGCTTTGCAAAGCGGAATGTGAGGGCACAAGGATGTCTCCTGTAGATCATCTTTCCCTTTCTTTCTCCTTTTCATTCTGAAGATCATCTCCATAAGAGCCTAAATTCTATATATCCTGATCCCTCAAGACTTACTACATTTGAGTAACAACATGGCCCTGATGTGTGTTTTTTTTTCCTCTTCCTCTGCTCATCCTTCACTGCTCCTTGAGCTGTGATTCCCTCGTCCTGTGTTAGCTAAAATATAACCATAAAGGCCTGTTCTAAGTATTATTTAATTATCCACACTCCACCCCCAGTTCTGTGGAAATTTCTAAGTTTCCCAAAAGCTGCTATGACGGATTGGCCCAGTTACCTTCAAGTTTGAAAATGTCCTAAATTCATGGGTCAGTGTCAAAATAAGATATAAAATAAATTCAGTCATAGTCATCACTATCATTCAATCAAAGGAAAATTGTTAAATGTCTACTAGGTACTATTCAATGGGTCAGGCCCTGAGGACATAAAAAATTTCAATGGCTTTTTATCACTCTAATCTAAATATATGTACACATATAGTATATGATATTTATTTTATAATACACATGTTATATCTATAATTTAAATATATAATATAATTCACTTAGTAAAAATTGGCATATTTTTCAAAATTGTAAATTAATAGAAAGAAATTATTTCCTGAGCTTCTTTCAGAGCTGAAGAATATCCAGAGGAGGACGACCACAATATTGAAAGGCCTCGAGGCCACATCATATAAATATCAGTTGAACAAAATTAGGAATGATTAGCTTAAGTAAGAAATGACTTGAGGGAAGATGTTAGCATTGTTCTAACACAGACAGATGTCTGTATCTACATATTGCTATTGTGCCTGCATACTTTTATTATGGGAATTAACCAAAAAGAGATTTCCCTCATTTTGGTATACCTTCAATAAAGTACATTTTTCCTGTTAGTTACAGCAATCGATAAGAAAGTGCCCTTTTGACTCCCAGGCCTAAACGAAGGGCTAGTCGCAGCAGAATCAGAAATCAGTGACCTCTGTGGAAACCCTACTTTGTTACATGCTCATTATGATGGCTGGCATAGAAGGAAAGTGCTGACAGACTGAATTTTTACTAGAAATACCATTTTCCATTGAAGCTAAGTAATCTTTTTTCCTCATGAGAAATACTGGGCCTTTTATTACAATCAAGGAGATTATTGGCTATGTGTGATGTTTGCTACTAGAAAAGGGCAGTGGAGATAGGGGACTGACTCTGCCCTGCTCCAATTTCAGCCAAGGGCACATGTATAAGGTGCTTTTTTCTGTTGTTTTCACAAATGAATGTCCTTTTTAGACAGATAAGAAAGGAAGCAGTAACAGAACTGATAACGATTAACTAGCATCATCACTAACTTAGCACTTTAAGCAATACTAAGCATTTTGAATTTTTTATATCTCTTGATCCTAACCACAACTGTAAGAGGTCACTGCTATTATTGTCCCCATTTTACATATGAGGAAACTGAAGCTGAGAGAGGTTAAGTAATTTGATCAGGATCGTGTAACTAGTAGAGACCTAAGGCAGGATTCAAACTCAACTCTTCCTGACTCCCACGTCCAGCATTCTGTCTATGTACTATAAGTCTACATAAACTTTGGACTGATTTCTCTATGGGCATATCAATTGCCCCACTAGAATGTAAACTCCACGAAGGTAGAGATTTTTGTTGGACGCAACAATTTTGCTAAAATCATACAAGAGTCCTTGGAAAATATAGTGACAAAATTGTTTGACCAAGAATTAATAATATCAAATGAAATATAAATGGGGAAATTTTCACTGATGAAAGATGTCATGGAATCTATCCATAGCCCCATCCATTTCTCTCCATGTTTTCTAAATAAATGCTCAGTCATTTCCGTCATGTCCAACTCTTTGTGACCCCATCTGGAGTTTTCTCGGCAAAGATACTGGAGTGGTTTGCCATTTTCTTCTCCAGAAATAGATGGTAAGAAGACTAAATGATGATATGCCACTGACTGAAGGAGAATTCCTCTCCTTGATTTACCAGCCTTAATGATGACTAATAATTAGAAGTTAACCCCAGGGCATCATGAATTAAAGGGGAAATAAATGACATCCTACTGCCCTTAGATCTCAAGAACCCAATTAGGAAGTGACTAATCATTGGCAATAATCTCCAGATTAATATTCAGTCATACTGTTTCAGGGCTTCAGTAGTTATGGAATCCAGCTATAAATACCCCAATCCTATTGTGTCACCGGAAAATATAACCAAACACCCAACTTTCTCTAGATTCTAAAAGTGTGAAGTGAAGGGCAGCTAGGTGGTGCAGTGAGTAGAGCACCAGCCCTGGAGTCAGGAGGACCTGAGTTCAAATCTGGCCTCAGACACTTGACACATATACTAGTTGTGTGACCTTGGGCAAGTCACTTAACCCCAATTGCCCTGCCAAAAAAACAAAACAAATAAAAATGTAAAGTGAAAGCAGAGGTAGTAATTAGTCGAAATACCTTTTAATATCCCTTCCACGAGGAAGAGAAGAAAGCTTGCTCAAGCATCTTTTGGGGAAATGCCAAGTAGAAGAGATTTTCATTTTTCAGACTACAGTAACAGACCCACAGAGACAAAAACAAACCTGCAACTGTCAAGAAAATACACATACACATACACACACAGCTGGTCTTACAACCTAACAATGTTTTGATAATGTTTAATAAAAATACATGAAAATCAAGCCATTCATCATTTCTTAGATCCAAAAAAGGCTTCAAAATGAACACAAAAATACACATTGCAGATTCACTATAGTGAGGACGGCTCTGTTACCATCAACATACCTATCTCACACTTATTTTTGTACCTTTCGAAAAAGAGTATGACATCTCTAGGTCCTTTCCCAAGAACTACTCTCTGAGAAGTTCAAAAAATAGAGGGGAGGGGAGGGAAACAATTTCTTAAAATTTGAAAAAGAAATGAGAGTTTGACCAGCTGAGAATCAAGCTAGGACAAATTCATTACAGCACTACAATGTGGTTTCTGTCAATTTCTGATACAACTTCCAGAAGACTATAGGATGATACATTTGGACCTAGAAGGGGTCCATCTAGTCCGACCCCATCATTTTACAGATAAGGTCAAGTGACTTGTCCAATTTCAAACAGTTTGCAGGCATCAGAGATGGAATGTGAACCAAGTCAGGGTGTTGCCCTATATCCCACTGTCTCTAATATTTCCCAGAGTAATCATGTTCCACTGATATCCTTGAGATGCCAAGAGAAAATATGGAAACTCACCTGTGGGAGTTGACAGGGGAGAAACTTGTGGGAGGACATGCATAAGAATCAAGAGATAGACGGTGAAAAGGGGTTGCAGTTTGCCTTGGTGGAGGAAACACCTACCTCAGGGAAATTATAGATTCATAGAATATTTGAGCATCTGTAGTTAATAATGTTATATATATATATGTATATATACGTATAAATACATATGTTGATGTCTGTTAATAATGTGATATGATAGGACTTCATAGCCACATCCCTTCATTTTTGATACCACAGAGGTGACACATTATTTACCATCTGACCAGAAAGCCCAGACCTCACAGCACCTGTGACCAATGAGCCATGAACATCAGACATCATGGCACCGATGAGTTCATTCCAGTAGAAGTAAGGAACCAAAAGAAAAAACACTCGAGAAGGTGACATATATTAATCAGGACACTATATCTTGATGAGGGGACAATGATAGATTCAGAGCTGGAAGCAGGCTTGGAGATTATCTGATTCAACCGCCTTATTTTTAGAGAAGAAAGAACAGAGACCTAGGAAGGCAAATTAACTTGCCCAAGGTTACATAGCAAGTAAGTAATAGAACCAGGACTCAAATCCATGTTCTGTCACTCTAAATCCAATCTTTCTGTCTTTGCCTCAAAGGTGGCTAGGTGACACAATGTATAGAGCACGGATTCTAGAGTCAGGAAGACCAGAGTTCAAATTCTGCTTCTGACATTTATTATCAACATGACATTGGGCGAGTTAAAGTCTGTCTGCTTCAGTTTTCTCATCTGTAAAGGGCGGATAATGATAGCATCTACCTTGTAAGGTTGTTGTGAGAATAAAATGAGATCACATGTATAATGATTTGCAAACTTTAAGGTGCAACATAAATTAATACTGCTGCTACTGTATGTGTGATTTGGTTTCTTCAAGTGGATATTATCTTACTCTGCACATGGCAATAAAGTACTAGTATGATAGTTTGGTGAAATAATATTTGTTTCAGCTCATCTACGCTTCTGTCTTTCATTGATCAACTTTGGTCCTGCCTCATGGGACTGGGGAATAATGACATCTGATGCAAACAGGATTATACATTTCAAAATAAAATACAGACCAGGATGAAACCTAACAATCAGAGTATCTGGGCAAATTGCTGAGGCTATAAAATGCCACTGAATTAAATTGACAGGTTAGAGTAAGAATAATGATAAGTACTTATTTATATTTATATAACATTTATATAGTACTTATTATGATGTCCTTCCCATAAAGTGTCTCATTTGATCCTCACGACAATCTGTGAAATGGGTGTTTATTATCCCATTGTACAGATAAGAGAAATGAAACCCAGAAAAGTTCATTTTCCCAGGGTTACCCAGCTAATGGCTGAGAGAGGATTTGGAGCAGGTCTTCCGGACTCCAGGTCTAGCACTCCACTACTCAGCACTGCTGCTGGCATAAACTCATTAACAATAAACAGATCCTTCTGCTCCTATACACACCTCAGATTCACTTTCCAGATTTTTTCCCATGAGCCCAAGCTTCCTTCCTCCAGGGGAACAAAATCAGCTGTCATAATCTGAGGTGGAATCTTTATGGATGTGGACAAGCTTTCCTACCTAGCACCTACCTCCTAAGGTTGGTTTGAGGACCAAATGAGATATTTATAAAATGTTTAACAGCACAGTGTCTGGCACACAGTAGGTGCCTAATAAACGCTTGTTTCCTGACTGCCTTAACGGCCATGTCGTTTTTTTTTCCTCCTTCTAAAAATCCAACTTTTCTAGGATGCTATTGATTTATACCACTGAATAATGTAGACAAGGAAGGAGGAAACAAGTATTTATTAATCACCTATTGTATGCCAGGCATGGTGCTAATCACTAGGTCTACAAGAAAGGCAAAAACAGTTCCTACCCTCAAAGAGCACACATTCTATTGGAAGAGGCAACATGCAATAACTGTGTCCATACTTAATATAGACTGTGGAGCAAAGTTTAAAATAAGAATGCCTGATTTGGATAAGGAATGTGAACAGAAGATGGGAACAGAGGACATAATAATGTTTTTTAAAAAAAAAACAACATTAAAAACCAAGTAGATCTGAAGGCAAATTGCTTCAACATAAAAGCCATCTCTAATCTAGCTACTGTCAAGTCCATGCTCACTAGAGTAACATTTTGTATTTCATTAGACACTAGCCATCAATGATGCTGACAATGAAATACTGTAGATCTCCAATGCAAAGCATGACCAGCAAACCATTGACATCACTCCTATAATTGGTGTTTGATTCAGACTCCCACTGATTCAGCTGGCCTTTACTCATGGCCTTAAGGGTATCATTTTTCTTAGGACCAAGAACCTCAGTGTTTCATTGATTTCCATGGGAGTTTTAAGCCTAAAATGAGGAGTAAATTGAATTCTATAAATATAAAAATCATGATGGGTGCTTTAATTGAATTTTTCACACTGCCAAAATCCTATGGTTCTGTTTTCTTTAAAGATATATGTGGACAATTTTACTGATGGCATGTGTTTTTTTAAGCCAATTAGTTGCTTCAACTATCTAATCCCTATATTAAATGTGTTTTTTCCCTGAATATACCTTTTTAAGTTGTATCTAGTATCTAGACATTCTTAACCAAAACTTTTCAAGCATCAGTACAAGAATCTCCAAAGGGAATTGAGTTGGGGGAGGATTTTTTGTACCTTTAAATAAATATAATTTGCCCTGCAAGGCACCATCATTATAAAGCACTTACAAGTTCTCTAGGCAGTCAGGTGGATCACGGTGCTGGCAAAACAGGCTGAACCCTACAATTTTGTAAATAATGGGTGCTTCAACCTGTGGAGATAAATGCTCTGGTATTACTCAGCTTCAGCTTTTGGCATGCTCGATTCCTTTTCCAAACATATTTCCAAACCCTCAGACTCTCTAACATGCTTGTTCCTTAATTCTAGAAAAATTTTCTTTCCTGTGCAAATAGATCAGAAATAAGCTTGATAGTCCTTTGTTCATGGTTAGCCTGCACTGGCTGAGATCGCGAACCAGTCTGAGGCCTGTCTGAATGACTGTTACACAAGCCAGGGTAGATCCAGCCCCAATCTGAAGCTCATCACTGTGGTCTCCATGGCAGGTACCAAAATCAGAAGCAAAGAGAGAAACAGGCAGGTTTTCTTCTGTTTGGGTTTTTGTTTTGTTTTGTTAAATGAGAATATCCCTTGGTGCAAGGAGCCAGATTCACAATTAAAAAAAACATACAGACCAGGATGAGACCTAATGATCAGCTGATCCAAACAAACTGTTGGGACTATAAAATGTCACTGAATTAAATTGACATATTATAGTAAGAATAATGATAAGTAACATTTATATAGTAATAAAGTCCTTTCCATAAAATGTCTCATTTGATCCTCACAACAACCTGTGAAACAGGTGTTATTATCCCATTTTACAGATAAGAGAATTGAATCCCATTCATATCAACTCTATCTCTATAAGAATTGTTTCCTTCTCCATCTTTTAATTGCATCAACATCCATTTAATGCATAGCTCTATCCTGGACCCTCTTCTCATCTCTCTTTTTCTCCCTCCTCTTTCTCCTCCTTCTCCTTCCTCTCCTCTTCCTTTTTCTCAGTCTCTATCCTTCCCTCTCTCTCTTCCTTTCTCTACCTCTTCCTCTTTCCCATGATGAGCTTAGCAATTCCCATATGTTCACCTACCCTTTCTATGCATATAACTCCCAAACCTCTATCTCCAGTCTTAACATCTCCTAAGTTCCAACACCACTTAAGAACTAGCTTGCAGACCTGTTCGACGCATAGGCATCACAAATTCAACAATGCCAAAACAGAACTCATTATATTTAACAAGAAAAGCCTCTTTTTTTCCTAATGGCCTTACTTGTTTGAAGGATACTTCTTCCTCTCAGGCGCCAGACTCCCAAGTCTAGAATCATGCTTGCCTCTTCACTCTTCCTCTCTCCCCAAATCCAATCAGCTAAAAAGTTTTGCCTATTCTACCTCCATAACATGCCTGAACCCATATCCTTTTCTGGATGTATTTCCCTAGTTCAGGCCCTCATCACTTCTCACCCCAGTTCTTGCAATACCTTCTTTTTTGGCTCCCCCTCTTCTAGTCTTTCCCTCTCTCAAATATACATTCTGCTCAGTTGTCAAATAGTCTTGCTAAGGCACAGCTCTGACCATACCACTCCCCTGCTTAATAGCTATTACTAGGCCCCGATGACTTTAAGATAAACTATAAATTCAGAGATAGTAGGAAAGAGCCTCGGCAACCATCTGGTCCAACCCATAAACTAAAAGAAATCTGTCTAGGACATACACATCAGTATGGCATTTCAGGCCCTAAATAACCTGTCACCTACCTTTCTAGTCTTCTTCAATATTGAGCTTCTCTGTGCACTCTTCATAGTAGTCAAAATGGACTCCTACCTCTCCCCCATATCTGATGTTCCACCTCTAGCCACAGTCCATTTTTCACAGGCTCCCTCCCTTGTTTGGAATCCACTCTTCTCTCATCTTCACTTCGCGCCATCATGCTCCATCAAAACAGCTCCTCAGTGAATGACCCATTTGCCCCAAGCTGTTATTTCACCTTCCCTCCTCAAATCACCCCATATTTACTCATCTGACTGCATGGTATAACTACCTCCCTACTACATCCCAGCACGTTGAAGGCAGGGATGGTGTTTTATATTCAGTAGGAATTTTTAAAAGTTTAGTCTAATAGAATTCAATTCATTGATTTCAAATACCAAATCTCCCCCAATGAAACCTGGTGACAAACGTCAGCTCTCTGTTGAGAAAAGCACAACCCAGTAGTCAAAGATGCTTGCCTCTCGTTCAGGGATGAGCGTCAGCTGTATTAACTAGGGCCATAAAAAAGAGATCACCATTTCAAGTACACTGCATGTTAGTGAAATTCTCTTGGGAGAATTCTTACACAGATTTATTTTAAACTCCTAAATTTTTGAGATGTTGGTATTATTCTTTGGGGCTTTGTTTAGATGCTATTCTTATCAACTAAAAATGCATTTCCTTTTCTATTGTGCCCAATGTCACTATCCCTATTGGCTTATGTGAGAAAAGTGTCACTAAAGGAAAAAAAAAATCCTATTTTTACTCTTCTTTTTAAAACCACAGTTTCTTAAGAAGAGGATGTTAGAATCTACACAATTTGAAAACAGCTATAAGTGTGCCTCGGGGGACCAGCCAGGCTGGGTTTAGCACTAGGCTGTGAAGAAGGAAACATTATTCAAATTCACATAACAGCAAACAACTTATTAGATGTTTATACTAACAAAATGCAGAGTGGGCCTAAGCTGGATTTTTTCCCCTCAATCTCCAACGGACAGACTTTAAGGAGAATCATACTTAGGAAGTAAAACTTCAGGTCTTAGACCTTGTAGTTCATGTCGAGCTGTGCCCTGCCAGGCCTACAAAGCTGTCTCCAGTGCTGAGCTCCATTATGCAAATGGTCCTTTTATTAGGGAGGAGCAAAAGCTTCTCTCCTCAGTTATCAACCGACTCACTGCCTAAGCGTATCTCTGCAGCAAGTTCAGCTTTCTTGGAAATTGAAGAAAAGGTTTTAAAATAGAGGGTGTAGCCAAGGATAGCTTCTGAATCACCTCTCCTGCCGAGATGCCTCAAAACCCCCAAGGCCCTTGCTTCCACAGGAGCTAAGTGGGGCTGGACTTGGTAGGTCTTCGCTGGGCTCTGTCAAGTCCCAGAATCCCCCAGGGTATTTTTCAGCCACATTTAGGATCAGAAATTTAGAACAGGAAGGTCATCTATTCCATCCCCCTCATTTTAAAGATAAGGGTGCAGTGGATAGAGTACCAAGCCAGGAGTCAGGAAGACCTGAGTTCAAATTTGGCTTCAGACGCTTAATAGCTATATGACTCCTATTTACCTCAGTTCCTCATCTGTAAAATGGGGACACCCTGGAGAAGGAAATGGCCAAACCACTCTGGGCGGTAAGTGTCAGAGACAGGATTCGAACCCAGGCCTCCTGACTCCAGAACCAGTAGTGATGTCTCCACAGCACTATTCTGCCTCTCTTGTTTAGGCACAGGGCCTATGTGCCAGGCACTGTGCTAAGTCCTTTAAAGATATTATCTCATTCAATCTTCACAACAGCCCTGGGAGAAAGGTTCTATTATTTCCATTTTACAGTTGAGGAAACTGAAGCAGAAGTGAACTGATTGGCCCAGGGCCACACAGCTAGTAAATATCTAAGGCTGGATTTGAACTCAAGCCTTCCTGACTCTAAGCTTAGTGTTCTATCCACCATACCACCTAGTTCTCTGTTTCTGAAGCCCATGCCACCACAAAGTCCGTAAGTGACATCAAATAACCAATAGCTGTCATCTTCATTTACACAGCGAGGCACTGGAGTCCCCAGGCTTGTCACCAACGCAGCATGATCGGTCTTCTCTTCTCCCGAGTATAAGCTCTGTGGGATTAGATATCCTCTTTCTACAAGGTCAAATCCATTTCTAAACTAACGCCTTGAGGAGCTTCCTCCAATAACCAGAACAAAGATGGGCTTTTTTTGATTTCACGCTCAGAAGGCCCTGAGGTCTTGAGTAGGAATGTGGGTTGGGAATCTCTAGCTCTCTTGACATGCAAGCTCGGACAAACTCATTTCTACTTTAAATCATCTTGTGCCTAAGGGGACATGATCCATACCTGCTTCTCAGCTGCCCGTGGTGACCTTTCTTGGACTATGTTGTGAGCACTTCTCTTAGAAATCCTTACTTTGGACTATTTTTTCTCTCTTCAAATTACACATAGAATATATTCTATGTCCCTTTGTGCCCTACTCTATAAAGACATTTCCAATAAAAGAACTCAGAAAATGCCCAGTTCAGATATTGGTAGGAGACTAAATTGAACCAACCGCCCACTTCCTTGCTGGTATCCATTCACTATATGTAGAAATTGGGGGACGACATCAGTGTGGATGGGAATGGAAGAAGCCCTGGGACCCACATCTCTGCATACAGGCCCTCAAGGCTCTCTCTCAGCTCAGGACAGGCCCTCAAGGCTCTCTCTCAGCTCAGGCACTGCACGGGTGAATGAATAAATTAATGAAAAATTATCTATTAATTGCTTACTTTATAACAAACAATATGCTTAGTCCTGGGGATACCAAAAAAGTAAGACAGTCCCTGCTCTCTAAGAATCCACAGCCTTCCTGGGGAAATAACATTCAAAAGAAAGTCAGCTTTGAAGTAGAGAGAAGGACCTGGAAGTCCTAAGAGTGCAGTGGTGGGGTGAGGGTCAAGGCCCAACAATCTTTAGGCTAGGTCAACCCATTGGAGGGGATCTATAGGGTTTAGAGGGAAGGCAAAGGGTAAAATCTCAGGGCCTTCCATTCTACCAGAAAGAATAGAGGTGGTGAATCCTATGTCATTCAAGCCACATCAACAGCCAAGTAGCCCTGCTGGGTCTTGAGCAGCCCCAGGGCGGGAGAGATTGTAGGGAGAAGATAAGGAGGCAGAGTAACCCCTCCCCCCGCCATGGCAGGTCTTCCTGCTACTCAAACATCAAGGAAGAGAATCTTCTCCATTCCATCCATCTCCATTCACTCTTTCCAACCTTCCCTTACCGTACACAATGAATTTTGTTTACACAAGAAGTATGATTTACAATCGCACTTGCATTGTGATTCTTCTGCTACACCTATCATCTCCATCATTCAGATCACAAGCCCTAGCTCTTAGAACACACAATTTCAAATGTAAACTTCTTAAAGCTAGGCTTTCATTTTTGTCTGTGTGCCTTGCACCAAGAAAAGTCCCCAGTACACAGTAGGTGCTTAATAAATAATTACTGACTGAATGATTTCTTCAAACCAAGAAGAGATTCTAACTAGGCTTACATATTTTAAAGTGGAAGGAATGACCCCACAGGTTGACTCTACAAGTAAGGAAGCTAAGGAACAGAGAGTTTAAGTTATTTGTCCATAGTCTCACAGCTTCCTGGTGACCATAAGCAATTCTGAGGATGTGGCGATTGAGGGCATCATATGCCTCACCTCTCACTTTGTCCACCTCATCTTAATCATCATAAAGCAGCTACTTAAGGGAACCATTAACAACACCAGGCCCTGGATATGTGCTGAATGTAACACAATTTAATATCTCCTACTCTTCAGGGCTTTGATATTAAGAATATTGAACCTGTAAAGCTGTGTCTTTAATGGAACTTGGAACTGACATTTCTCAACACTCTGTCACTGACGAAATTGCATCAAATGTCATGGAAAATACAAAGACTTCCAAGATGAAGCACCATGTCAATGGTGAAAATAGGATAAGAGCATATTAAGTGTGGTTAAAGTCCCACATCAGAAACTAAGTCTCCTGAAGGCATTTCTAACAGCTGGCTTTTTCATACTGTTTCAAGGTGCACAAAGCAGTTTACATATGTTATCTCATTTAATCCTAACAACCCTGTGAAGTAGATTTTATTATTATCCCCATTTTACAGATAAGGAAACTGAAGGAAAGAAAAATGAAAAGATTTGCCCAGGGTCACGGAGCTAGGCAGGGTCTGAAGCCAAATTGACATTCAAATCTTACTGACTCTAAATCCAGGCATCTATCCATTACACCACCTGGCTGTTCAACTGAATAGGTAAAAAAAAATACTTAGCTCTGCATTTTTAAAATCTAATGAACAATTTTAACATTCTTGCTCAAGATGAAATCAGCCATTTACCTTTGTCTTCTTGTGAATTTATTTTTTTCTCTTTCCTTCCTTTATGTACATACATATATACATATATATGTACATATACATGTATATATATACACACACATATGGAAATTTGTGTGTGCAATAATCTTGATAAATGGTTTTGCCAAAAAGAATCATTACCTACATGGGATGATGAAGCTCTCCAAACTTAGCTAGCCTGCTCTTCTAGCAACAGACCATCAATCCATCCATCACCAGATCTACAAGGCTAATTTACAATTGTATGGGATCTTCTCTCTACCATAATGAGGCACTAGGTCAAAGTAGGGAACCTGTGGCCTTGAGGGCTCGTGTGGCCCTATAGGTCCTCAGGTGCAGCCCTTTGAGTGAATTCAAACTGTTCTGTGAAATTTGGATTCAGCCAAAGGGCCTCCCTTAAGGACCCAGAGGGCCACATGCAGCTTCCAGGCTGCATTAGAGTAAGAAGTTGGTGGGAATAGGTAGATATAGATAAATAGACACCCACACATATACATACGCATGTATGTATATATATACACATACACATAGATATCCACTGTGTAAAGCAATGAAATCTTACCTCATTAAATACTTTCTCTTTTCAAAGTAATGAAAGTGATCCAAATGAACCTAAAAATTGATTAGATTCAAATAGTTTGACAAGGAGCTGAAACATCTATTTCATTTTGTTAGATAAACATCTACTGTGTGCCATATTAAGAGCTAACAAAATACAGTAGAAAGGCAGAAGGTGGTTCCTGCTCTCAAGGAACACATTGTCTGTTTTGTAAATGTAATACAAGTGTGTTTGTTGGGTTGGGGAACATTTTTAATTTAAGGGGGGGGGAATCACAGTCTCCATTTAAAGGAAATGACTCAGGGCCAAACTTGCAGTATTTGAAAAGATATTCCAAGGGATATTAAGAGTTATAATAGAGAAGCATTATGTTTTAGAGTCGGATTTGCCCTTAAGTAATTACAACCACCATCCAGAGTCCCCAGATAACTTGTGTGACTTGGAATAAGAGCAGAGAATTAGAGGCAACATTTTATTGCTCTCATATTACCAGTTTTGTGTGTGTTAAATAATACAAGGAGAAATCATTTTTAATGGACTTGCACCCAGCAATTACAGTATTTCTTTTCAAGACCATAATGCAAAACTCATCCAAAGCTGACATTATAATAGCTCTTAGTAAGGCAGGGGTTACCATAAAGATAAATTTCTAAGTGACTCAAGTAAGAGTTCTGTTCATGCATCTGAAATTTTAACAAAAAAAAATAAAATATAAAGCAAGCTTTGGAAGTGGACTAGACTTTCTTTGAAGATAGAGTCTTTAAAAATGTGGGAAAAGGAAGGAAATACAAAAGAAGAATGAATTCATCCAGGATCGTGGCCTGAGTTAACAAAGGAAAGGCAATATGAAGGTAAGATTCTGCATATCTGAGACCAGTCAAGATGGTAGAAAAGGAGAAAGCTGCACAATACAGCCCTCTAACACAACTACTTCAACCAAAATCTAGGAGAAGCACTAGGCAGAGTAGTAATTAAGAAGACCAAAGAAAAATTACACTGGGTAATTTTTTCCAAGCTTGAGCAGCATAGAGAGACAGGCTGAGATTGTAAACACTAGGGACAGAGTATGGGCAAGAAGGCTGAGAACAGAACTTTCCAGCCTGGAAGCACAACCAGGGCCTGTAGCTATGCACTAGGACAAGAAGAAATCTTGGATCCAATGAAGAGGGTCCTGTGACTGTACAGAGAGCAGGAACAAGAGCCGAATGGCCACTCTGTTGCTCGTGCCCCAAAGCTGGGTCTCACAACTCAATGTGAGCTGAGGGGACCTAGGCCTCAGGGTGGCTGCCCAGAGCTAGACACTGGGCAAGGATTAGAAATAGAAATGAACGAAAGCAGTCTGGCTCCTGTATTCAACCATTCAGCCAAGGCCTAAAGCTGAGAAATCAAGAGGGATCCTGCAGTTCATTTGCTCTGAACCTACAATTGCTGCCACCTAGCCAACAGGGGTTGAAGCCAGCAGTAATCTCTTGCAACTCCAAACAAGGGGAAAGCCTATAGTTGTGTAGCCCACACAGCACTGTTGGAAACTTACAAAACTCATATCAGGAAGGTGGGAATCAGTCTTTACCCTAGATCACATCATTTAGGGAACACTGAAAATTGGCATATCTCTTGATTTAGCTACCGCTGAGATCTCTGAAAAACATACTATTCAATTGCAGAAAAAACCAGCAATGAAATACAAGAAACACAAAACAGTAGAGTAAACAAGGCAAGGCTCAGAAATTCTCTTCAGAAGTGTTCAATTTCTGGAGCTAACACAAAGTGTTAATTCCAAAACAGAAACTAGAAAATGAATAAACAAAGACTCCTACCAAAAAAGAGAAAAGGATCTCCAAGACCCAATTGCTTGGTCACAAGTTCAACTAGAATTTCTCCAAGAAGTTAATAAAGATTTTAAAAAATGTATTTTATAAGTTAAATGAAAACTCTAAAGGAAAAAAAATTCAGGAAAGAAATGAGAACTATGGAGTAGCAACTTGGATGGAGAATGAAAAACAGGACAGAGGCATAAAAACCTACCCAAGCAACAGACTTCTTGAAAATTAGAGTGGAAGATACAGAAGTTAATATTTTATTAAACAACAAGAAAGATGAAAACAAATATAAAACATTGAAAAATAGAATAAAATATAACATATCAGATCATTACTGACCTGAAAAACAGTAATAAAATTACCCTGAAAATGGGAGAGGGTAGCTGAATGATTTAGAAACCATGTTGTTCACAAGAAACACAATTGAAACAGATTCACACAGAGTTAAAAATAAGCATCAGAGAATCATCAATTGTGTTTCAAATTAAAGGGAAAAAAATAAAGGCAATGGTAGCAATCACGATCTCAGATAAGGTAAAAGCAAAAATATATTTGATTAGGAAAGCAATACTATGCTTAAAGGCTCCATCTACAATGAATTAATACAACTGTTTAACATATATATATTGAATGGCATAATGTTTAAATACTTAAAGGAAAAGCTAGATATGGTTCAAGGAGATATAGTAAAGCTATAATAGTGGGACACCTCAATGGACCCATTTTAGAGCTACGTGATTTTTTTTTAAAAAGAGGTTATGGACCAGAATAATTTTTTAGAAAAGTTAGTTATAATAAAACTCTGGTAATTATTAAGTAGAAATATAAAGGATAATAATTAGTTTTCAAATGTGTGAGACACCCTCATAAAAACTCCAAAACATCATGGCATAAAAACCTAACAAATGATGAAAAGCAGAAATATTAAATACATTCTTTGCTGACCAAAAAAAAAAGCCAACAAAATAACGTTTTATAAAAGATCATTAAATAAAGGGGAGAAATTAATTGTAGATCAAATAACTTAATCTAAAAGAATTGGTGGATCAAAGAAAAATTCATAGAAATTGTAGATAGTGAAATTTTAAACAGTTACCATAAAGATACAATATATCAAAATTTGGGGAATGTAACCAAAGCAGTCTTAAAAGAGAAATTTACATCTCTAAATACATCATCAACTAAAAAGAGGAGAAAAAAGGATCCCAGGCATGAAATTAAAAAAACAACTAGAAAACCAACAAATTTTAAGACACAAATTAAACACAAAAATAGAAATTCTGAAAACCAAAGAAGAAATTCTTTTTAAATTGAAAACAAAAAAAAACCCAAACTGAAAAAAAAAATCTGAAACCAAGAACTTTGGGTCAATAAAATAGATAAACCACTAGCTAAATCAATTTTTTTAACAAAAGAGAAAAAAGTGACAAATAACAAAATCAAAAAGGAAATCTCAATCTCAAATCTCAAGATTTTGCAGGCAATCTCAAGGAAGACAAAATTGCAATAAAACAAAAATCATCAAAACAAAATGAAGGATGGATAGGATCAGAGATGATGAAATAGTTTTGAATAATAAGATTTGAAATATTTTGCACAAATAAAATCAATATAACTAAAATTAGAAGGAAAATAATTAATTGGTAAAAAAATTGCATAAATGTCTTTAACATTCATGTCATTTCCAAACATATAATCAACTGATTATAATTTATAAAAATGAGAACCATTGCCCAATTGATAAATGATGAAAAGACATGAATAGGCAGTTTTCGAAAAGAGAAATTCAAGCAATCAAAAGCCATATTAAAACAAAAGATAAACCACTAATAATTAGAGAAATGCACATTTAAGAAACTCTGAGATTCTACCTCAAACTCATCAGATTGGACTCAAGAAGTAAAATGACAATTTTTATAGGGACTATGGAAAAACACGTAAATTAATGTGCTGATGCAGGAACTTTGAATTGGTCCAGCTATTCTGTAAAATAATTTAGAACTATATGCAAAAAGTTAGTAAATGCTGTAGATCTTTTGACCCAGAAATACAGTCACTACTTGGTATAACTGCCAAAGAGGAAAAGAACACATATGTACAAACTTCGAGCAGTTCTTTTTGTTTTGCTAAGAACTAGAAATTAAGGAAGTTTCCATCAATTGGACATAATGAATAAATTTTGGTATACGAATATGATGGAACATTATTGTGCTATAAGAAAGTATAAAAGTAACTGTTTCAGACAATCTTTTGAAGATGTATATGAATTAACGCAGACAAAAGATACTAGAATGAGGAAAATAATTTATACTATTACTGTACCTTGTATAAAGAAACAATTGTGAAAGATTTAAGAACTCTGATCAATGTGTAATTACATTACCAACCACCATTCTCAAAGACTGATAATGAAACATGAAACCCACATGTTAACAGAAAAGTGATAAACTCAAGGTTCGGAATGAGACATATAGTTTTATCTTTTTGTTTTGTTCTGTTTTGGGGGCAATTGGGATTAAGTGACTGGCCCAGGGTCACACAGCTAGTAAGTGTCTGAGGCCATATTTAAATTCAGGTCCTCCTGACTCCAGGACCAGTGCTCTACCCACTGTACCACCTAGCTGCCCCAAGGCATATATTTTTAATACCTGGCCAATGGGAAAATGTTTATTTGTTTTGTTACATGGATTTTGCTTTTCTTTTTTTCTGATGAGGGGAAGATAGGAGGGAGAGTTTCTTTTGTTAATTGCAAAAAACAAAAACAAAAAAAATCTAAATTAAATTTTTAAAACTTCAGAATGGGAACAGCCATTGCCCTAATTCATGTTCTTATCACCTCTTCCTGGCCTATGGCAATAGTCTTCGGACTCCCTGCTTCCAATGATTCTCTTTTTGAATCCATCCTTCACACAGCTTCCAAATTAAAATTTCTGAATCATGGGACTGAACATTCCCCAGAAACCTCAGTAGCTACATATCACCTCTAAGATGAAATACAAACTCTTCAACCTGGCATTAAGCCCTTCACAGTCTATTTCTTATCCACCTTTCCAGACATCTTATATTACTACTCTTCATGTACGCTATAGCCAAGCCTAAATGACCTGCAGTCTATTTCTATTTCTAACCTCCCGACATTTGCTCTGGCTCCTTCATATCCTCATTTCCATCTCTCTTAGAATCCCTATCTTCTTTCAAGGGTCAGCTCAGTTGCCACGTTTCACCCAAAACCTTTCTTTATCCTTCAGTTGTTGCTGCTTTTTGCTTCTTCAAATTATCTTGCATTTACTTATCTATTAATGTGTGGTGTCTCTTTTGTTTTTGTATCGGAGGGTCTCATACAAAGTAGTCACTTAATAAATGAATTAACTTGCATTGAATCTTCACAATGGACAAAAGCAGGTATATATAAGCTAACCCATTTTGGATATGGGTATATTCCTGAGTCCAGCCCCACAATTAAACCTGAGAGCCGGACTAGAATTTGAGGACAGCAAAAGGAGACCTTCCCTTATAGGGGAGCCACTCACTTCGTTTGTTCAACTCCTTCATGACACACTAAGCAAGAGGATATCTATAGCTCTATATGTACTGGCCTCACATTTTATAATGAAGACCTAGAGAACAGGAACTGAAGAACCATTTCAATAGTTAATTGACTTCTGTTATCACGACCAATGGCAATCCTTTGGTAATTTAGTGAACAAAGATGACAATAGAACTGAAATGCTCATAAGCCAAGTTTGCATGCGTGTGAAAAGAAGAGCTATTTTAAACTTTGAAATGATATGATTTGCTCAGGAAGTCCCAACAATTGCAAAGCACAGAAAAGTATCTGAGCCAGCTAGTCAATCAGATCAGTGGAATGGCTAAACATCCTTCACCCTATAATTTGGAAAATAGTGCTACTTTAGGGTATAGAATTGCCTGCTCTTAGCTTGTTCTGCCTGAAGAGTTACACTGTTCCTTTTTTAACTTTTTCTCCATGTTTAAAGCATATTCTGGGGGCTACCGGCCAACTTGCTTTGGCAGAGATATGCATGACTAAATTTTCTTTCCTTCTTTCCAATACTATGTATTCAGCATTTTCCTGATAGGTTTGCTCACTCAACAATCTCAGAAAAACCCTTCAAATATACAGTGAATTACTCTGTGAATGAAACATTTTGCCTCCTGTAGAGCACTCAAACAGAGCATTGACTTATCAACTCCAAAACAGCTGACTATCCAGAGTTTAAGATCAGTAGGCTTTTCATATGGACTGGCCCTTTAATGATATAGCAAACCTTCAGCTGCTCCTATGATCAATGACCACGAAAATTACCAAAAGTCTGTTCAAAAGAATAAATAAAAATGCTGCAGAGCTCTAGAGAGACAATTCTGGGCAATCCAATTTCATGGCAAGACACTAGCAATGATCGGACTTTTAAAGAATGTGTACATATATAT
>CM053623.1:38591327-38606712 GCA_028646595.1 Phalanger gymnotis | reverse complement strand
CTGCTTCAGCTTCAGCTTTTTTCAGCTTCAGCTGTAGTTGTCTCTTAGCTCGCCTCTCCTAGCAGCTGAGCCTCTGGCGTTTTCAAGCCCCACCTCAACGACCAGAGACCATTGGTTCCT
Organism: Phalanger gymnotis; assembly: GCA_028646595.1. Taxonomy (NCBI): domain Eukaryota; kingdom Metazoa; phylum Chordata; class Mammalia; order Diprotodontia; family Phalangeridae; genus Phalanger; species Phalanger gymnotis. The sequence goes on along the minus strand of CM053623.1, from coordinate 38,606,592 downwards.
GAGTTGGCCCCTCTTAAGTAATCAATCTACACCCACACAGGTTTCACACCTGATAGGGCTTTGGGCCTGGGGCTTAGCACTTAACAGCTGAAAGTACTTTCACTTAAAGTAAACAAAAGCCAAAACTCCTGAAGTGCTAAGGAGCCCATTTTGCCTTACCGACACAAAAGGGGATCTAGGAATTGGTAAGGCGAAATCTTGTAGAAGAGAACATTTCAGGTGGAAAAGAAAAATAGGGATAAAGACACCAAAAGCCATTTCTTACTGAGATCTGGAATCCTCTGGAGATTTGACAAGGTGAAAATATCAGCAACAGGCAGGGATGAATCCATCCCAGAGACAATGAACTGTCAGAGGGTCTACTTTGGGTCAATAAATTGCCCAAAGTCACTGTATTTCCTTGCTTCCATGTGTTTTTAGAGTCCTATCCTAAGCATTTTCCGTTGGATTACTGGGGCTTCAGTAAGGGGGACTATTTTTTTACAGTAGCAAGCAGCAGAAGCTACCAATCTTTAGACGGTACAGATAGCAATATTGAGACCCAATTCAATTTCAATTCAACAGACATTTACTAAGGATTTTCCCCTACACATACATTTCCTCTATAGATTAGTCCATGGATATTAAGAATCAACTTCTTGTTGAATCAAATACCTTAATATTTTTCAAATATCATCCTGTTAGATGTTAAACCACTGAAAGTGAAGTAAGGTAAATGCAATCCAAACATAAAGGACTTACCCACTGAATGTGGACAATACTCTCCATGCTCACCTGCAATATAAAATCTACTTCCTCTATACCTTCTGGAGACTTGGCTTCTCTATGTGTAGAATGTTCTGTGGAGAGCTTGTCCAACAGAAGTATTATAAAAATGTAAAAGAACTGGGATTTCATCTGCATAGGTACTCCACCCAAATTCCACCAATGCTCATCACAACGGCTTCATATCTCACTAGAGAGTTTAACAAATTGTTTTGGTCAAAAAAGTTGTCAGCTGGACACAAGTTTTCTTGCAAAAACTTGGTACTTAGATCGGCCATGCTGGAATGGCAGGCACATAGCCTAAATGTGAAATCTGTACAATAGGAAATGTAAAACTATATATTCAAAGCCTTTCCATTTTGAAAGGAAATGGCAAAGGCTTTGCATTCTTCTGGATGTCTTCCATGCCTGGAATGTATTGCGCCCTCACCTCTGCCTCTTGGAATCTCCAGTTTCCTTCAAAGCTGAACCAAATGTTACCTTCTACATGAGGACTTTTCTGGTCCTCCCAGCTTCAATTACTTCTGTCTCCAAAATATCTTGTATTTATTTTGAATATATGGTCTTAACTTGGGCCATATCAACAAAAGGCAGAGAGACTTTGCTAGATTGGCAGTTTACCCCAAACTCAAGTTCTGCCCTTGACCATGACTGGATGGACCTTAGCAATCTCAGTAACTCCCTATCCAGCAAGTCAATTCTGGAGTCTCTCTGCATCTTCTTGGTGTGTTCAGCACCAGGGCTACACATATACCCTGTGTATTTTTATCCATACATGTACTCATTGTTTCCTTCAATTTAACATAAGCCCATTGAAGGCAGAGACTATTTTTGTCTCTGTATCTCTAGACACTAGTGTAGTATTGTTCAGTCTTCAGTTGTGTCTCCCTTTGTGACCCTGTGGACCAGAGAATACTGTCTATGGAGTATTCTTGGCAAACATACTAGAGTGGTTTGCCATTTCCTTCTCCAGGGGATTACCTTTGGCCAGAACTCTCGACTATGACCTGTCCATCCTGGGTAACCCTGAATGGCGTAGCTCATATTTCCATTGAGTTTCATTGAGTTACGCAAGCCCCTCCACCATGACAAGGCAGTGAAACAGAAGTGATCCATCATATGCCAGGTGCTTAATAAATTCTCACAGATTGATACATACAGTACTTTATGGTTACAAAATATTGTTTCATACATGATCTCACTTGACCCATATCACTCCACTGGGAAATATGAAGACAGGTAGAGAACAATGTCCCTGTTTTACAATATTCTTTCCTATTATTTAGAGTACAAAATGAGGTAATACATGTGAAATTCCATATAAATAAAATATCATATTATTATCATTTTCTATAAATAATATCATTGAGAGGTAGCATGGTGTAGTGGGTAAAGGGCCTCCCTTAAAGTGGAGAAAGCCTTGTTTCCTTTCTTACCCCAGATATATAGTGGCCTGGAGCAAGTCACTTAGCTGTCAGTGTCCCCAGCTACTCTCTAAAACTATAACTGCAGAACAGATGTTGGTCTGCATCAGTATCAGGAGTTTCTTCACTGGGAGTTTCCTATACCAAGGAAATGACACATCCAATCCAAAAAAAATCAAATGATAAGTTTAGCTTCAAAGCCATTTTTAGTGTTTGCTATAAGTTGACATTATGTTCAATTAATTCCAAACTCTACAAATTTGCTTTCCCCCATCTATGTTATGCTTAATGAGCATAAATTAAACTTATGCAAGGTCTGCATTACATAGTGCCAACATTCTTGTATATAGCACATACTTGACAGAATGAATAAATACCAAGTCATCTAGATGAAAAGTGAAACATTGGCCAGATGATCCAAATATTGCAAAACATCCACATGTGCATGCAAAGCACAAGATGGTCTTTTTCACTTCCTGCTTTATATTTGGTGCCGTGCACAAAGACTCATCAGTAGGACAGCAAACATGGCATGGCATGCTGATTTTCATGTTTAAAATGAACGAGGCAGGGAATTTAACATGTTCTTTCAGCATTTTTACCCAGAACCCAGTTATGCTACCAGAAAATATTTGTAGACTTCTCCCACCTCATTTATCATTTTTCTTAGATTATCTGTAATCTCTCCACCCAATTTGGCCAAAACTCTACTCGACTTAACTCTCATATCTCTTATTTGCTTGAAGAAAGATAATTCGATTTATTCCAAGAACTTTGAAGCAAGCGATGCTCTGCTCTTCGTCAGTCACCTGTCATGGATGGCAGATCAGTGATCATAACAAATCGCTGATGAAAGTCAATATTTAAGACATGCCCCAAAGGACTGATAAGTTGTCTTTTTTGTTGACTTTCCCGCTTCGGGTGTAAAAATCAAAATAGAGGTACAAGCTTGAACTAAAGTCAAATATAAAGCAAAATCCTTTACTGTGATGATCACTTTAAAAAAAGACTCACCAAGAATCCTCCCAGACTACTCTCACCAAAGTAATACATCTGTTACAACCTGGCAATACTAGGTCTCTTTTAGTCACTTTATAACACTGACAGAGGCGTTAGTTAAAATTAGATTTCTCATTTTCATATCAAGGGAGACATCAACATTCATTTCTATATTAAACATAAAAGTTATTCATACATTCTGGGACTGCAGAAAGCTTTTAAAATAGTTTTAAGGTGATGGATGCAGGATCATTGGAACATTTGTTTAATACAAGTTATGATTATCAACTAAATTATACTTTGGAAAGGCAATCATCTCTTCACCGCAATGCAGCAATCCATTTTTTAGCCTGCACACCAAAAAACTATATATGATAAAGGATTTCACAGAACTTTTTTTTTAGTCTGGTGAAAGACCCCATTACCACTTGTCACTTCCACTGCCATAAAGATAATTCTTGGTTTGATTAAGGGAAGGGAAAAAAACTGTGAGTGAATGAAATTATCTATGTATATAAGTAGGGAATCTTGGTATGTTATGTTCTTCCATATTAGAATGTAACTTTCTTAAAAACAGGGACTGTTTTTACCTTTTCTTGTATCTCTAGCACTTAATTCCGTACTTAGTAAGTGTTTAATAAATACTTATTGGCTGATTCTATTCATTGCACTGGTTCTCACAAGAAAAATAAATAAATAAAGGGAGAAGAAGGTGGCCCGGTCACTGAGTTGGTCTTCTATGGAATATTTATAGAAATATATGGGTTATTATCATAGAGTATAGAAAGACAAGTGAGTTGCAAACTGCATTAGTAGGGGGAAGTCTACTCCAATAAAATCAAAGATTACTTAAAGTTGATAGATATACACGCACTGTTGTTTAGGGTCTGGATCTGTTAGTCCATCCTCTGCAGTTATAGGAAATCCCTTCCACCAAGGCAGATCATAAACTGTTCTGCCACTTACAGTCTTACTGAATTGCCCAAGGGACTAGGATGAATAGTTTGCCCTGTGTCACTCAACTAATATATGTCAGAGGAAGGACTTGAACCTAGGTAACCTGACACCAAGCCCTCCTCTCTGCCCATTATGACACACTGACTTTCTTGTTGTCATCGTTCAGTTCTGTTCAATTCTGTGACCCTATTTGGGGTTTTCTCAGTAAAGATACCAGAGTGGTTTGCCATTTTCTTCTCAAGCTTATTTTACAGATGAGGAAGCTGAGGCAAACAGGATTAAGTGACTTGCCCAGGGTCACACAGCTATTAAGTATCCAAGGGAGTATTTGAACTCACTGCAGAAGAGTCTTCCTGACTTCAAGACCTCTCTGTACACTATGGCACCACCTAGCTGCAGAGATTTTCATCCTCCACTAAAGTTCTAGTCCAGCGATTCTATGAGGAAGTGATTTTATCTTCTCACAGCCCTCAAAAGTACCAAGATAGGGATAATCTCTCACTATGAGCCTGGTCAGGCAATGGATTTAGGAAGCTGCACAGAGGCTAATTTAGGCTTCGCAGCAGGGAAAACTTTGTAACAATTAGATCCATCCAAAATTGTAAGAGGATGCTCTGAGAGGTGATAGGTTTCCCTTCTTTAATCAGGACAAACACTTTGGGGTAATTTTATAGTGAGGATTTCTTCAAGTATAGGTGGGCTTAGATGGCCAACTCTCAGATTCTTTAATTTACGTCATCCAAAAGCATGCCAATAATCATAGAGGCTGATTACCAAAAACTGGGCAACTCTAGGTCTGCCCAGTGCCCTGAGACATTGCACTTAACACAGTAACTGGCACATAGTAGAAATTTAATAAATGTTTACTAACTAAAGAAAACCATATGGGCAGTGATGATATAGTAACTAACACCTTGGGGAAATGTCTTCATCTCCACCCAGGACATTTTCTGCCTTGCCACTGTGGTTTCATCCTTCCAATTGGATCACGAAAGTCCATTCCTGGTAGGAGCTGTGAACTCCTTAGGACCAGGCATGCTCATCTTTCCCCCAGTCATTGTTTTGCCCCTGTGTATTGCTAATACGTGTGCATGCACGCACATGGACACACACACACACACACACATATTTTACCTCTTCTCTGACAACTGAAATTAAATGAACACTATCATTTCCTCTAGAAAGGGTGTGTAAGTCAATTACCCTATTGATCCATTGACCAACTCTCTGCCTTCCCAAACTAAAACACCCTTTTCTGGCCAATACTGCCTTACATATGGAGGTTCCCCCTAGTAGAATGAAGCTCTTTTTTATTTATATCCCCAGAGAAAGTAAAGGGGGGAATGAATGCTTGGTAAATTTTTAAAAATCAAAAATTATTTTTAAATGATTTTACACAGAAAAAGAAGTAATCCATTGCTCAGTCAATAAATAGTGATGATATTTGTAAGAAGTACATTAATAATATTCTTCTTCCCTTCTGCTTATGGTTTGGGGCATTCAGTTCCATTGAAACAGGAAAACTGGTGAATGGTGATAAAATGTATTTAATTATTCAGTTATTAAAACAAATTTTGCTAATGCAAAAAATAGGAGAATTTTTGGAGCTGATTTCATCAGTATAGTGAACTCTCAGGGTGAGTATTCCTTCCACCCAGGCAGATCAGTAACTCATGAATAACACAGAGTCTGAGAGACTTGTTTGAGGCACTGACAAATGAAATGACTTGTCCAGGGACATACAGCTAACGTTTCAGGGATTGGCTTTGAACTCAGGTCTTCATGACCCCAAAGTCAGCCTTCTCTCCGTGATGTCATGCCATTTCTCTCAAAAGCAACTATAAGATATAGGATCATTTCAGCTCTGGTCCTCAAGGAATGTCAAAAGACTTTGAAGAATTCCCACAATACATTAGGTAGGTTCTCTATTAAGGAACAATGAGGAAAAAAATGTACAAGAATTAGACAAGAAAAGGAAGTATGAGTGGACTGCAATCGTCATTGTCATGATAACAGCTAACATTTATGAAGTGTGTTCAGGCTTGCAAAGCACTTTACAAATGTTAGCACCTTTGATCCTCACCCTGGTAGATGTTAGTATTATCTCCATTTTACAGATGAAGAAACTGAGGCAAATATCAGTTAAGTGACTTGCCCAGGTTTACACAGCTAGTAAATGTCTTATGCTGAATTTGAATTCAGGTTTTCCTAACTCCAGGCTCACGGTGCTACCTAGGCAAGACCCAGTACACAGAAGTATAAAAAGTAGGGATTCTGAAACAATATTTATTACTAGAATTCACATTGCCAGTCATGAGAAGCAAGAGATAGAAGAGGAATGGTACTGCCCTTCTCTACAATGAATTAACAAGTGAAAAGAAAAGTTTTGAATGCTGTTCAGTAAAAAGGGTACATGCACATACCACCCTTATCCCCCATCTATCATTTAGCTCTTTGTAGGGTGTTGTTTTATTGAGGTGGGAGGGGGGTCAGGAGGACTTTATGGTTGTAACTATCCTGTCAAAGCACTTAGAATATTGGAAGTGGAGAAATATGGGTAATTAAAAGAAACTTACTACTTAATGGCAGCAGGAGAAAAGGAATTCTGAGTCCAAGTGTAGCTATAGGGACCTCTGCTCTCTTTCACCTCCTAAAAGACATGAACACTCCACTCATGCTTCAGCTCTAAACAGTGACTGCCACACAGGCACACACACGGGGGGGGAGGGGTGGAACTTATTGTAGTGGAATATTTCTTGTAGAAATTTGTAATCAAATGACAAAACCAGGTTACTAGAGGCCATCTGCCCCTAGTATTGTAGGGATGGCTTCGTTCTGGACGATGGTTCTTTGTAATGGCATTTGGTATAAAGGTGAATATATTAACCAATTCCATGATATCCAAGATGCTTTTTCTCCTTCCTTAGCATTATCATTCCAAATATACCAGTCTAGACCCTAAGGTATTAGCTACATTATTGAATCCTTTGCTTTAAAAAGAAAACAAAATAAGTAGATTCCGTTCCTGCAACAGATGGCTCGTGTGTTTTATAAAGAGGTGATTTCATTTGGTTTTTGTTATCTTTTTTTTCTAACTAGGTCTTGATGCTCTTGACGAATACAGGCAATAATCCTCATGGTCTTTCTTTCTAGTTCCCTTCGAGAAAATGTAGGCTTCCTTCATTTTAAAGTAGACTTGATTTATAATATTGATAAAAGAGAACATTAGTCTGTTTTTTTCCAGGACCTGAAGCTCAAAAATCCAAGGATTTTCTTGTGCTGGAGTAAATCATGAGAGAGCAGTACTTGGTAAATTGTGTTCACCGAGCCCAGTTACTGTAACTTTGAGAAGCCATAATCTGTTGGTATTCCTTCCACTGACACTGTTACTCTTATCACAGTAGTGAACTGAAAAGTACATGGGATTTGGATTCAGAGGAAGAGGACTTCCACTTAGATCTGGCTCTGCTATTTTTCCTAACTATAAGATCTTGGGCAATATAGTCAAACTACAAGCATTAATTAAGCACCTACTGTATACCAGGACTGTGCTAACCATTGGGGATGCAAAGACAAAAAATAAAACATCCTCTGACCTCAGGAAATTTATATTCTACTGAGGAAGACTACATCTGCATAAGTGACCAAATTTAAACTATATGTAAAATAAGTACAAAATAAATTGAGGCAAAGTTACCACCTCTCTAGGCTTAAGGCAGCTTGGTGGTACAGTGGATAGAGTGCTGAATGTAGAATCATGAAGACCTGGGTTCAAACTCAGGGTTTGACACTTCCTAGCTAGATGACCCTGAGTAAGTCACTTAACCTCTGTCTGTCTCAGTTTCCTCATCTGTAAAATGAGAATGATAAAAGCACCTATCTTCCAGAATTTTGTGAGGATCAAGTTAGTTTTCATAAAGCACTTTGCAAAATTTTAAAAAATAATTAATAACGACAATAATAATAATGCTGAGGAGGAGGAAGATGATGAAGATTAAATGAGAAAGATTGACATAGATGGCCTTTGAGCCACTCTCCAGCACTTAAAAGCATGGTCTCAGTTACCCTAGTAGACAGTCTTCATGAGTTACTATGGTCAAATAATTCAGTCCCCAATGGCCAAATGGATGCTGAGCCTCTTAGGACTTAGTTAGACTGGTCTATGGGTGCCAGACAGATGCAAATGAATCAATCCTTATTGGAAACCTTTCCACCCACGTAGGACCTACTAGAGCTTTCCCCCTACTGGCATAGCCTTTGAAAACCCAGGCTAGTCTTTGGTGTTCTCAGACGCAAAATGAGCAGGTTGGACAAGTTGGACTCTAAGGTCTTTGTGAGCTCTAACAGCAACATTAATAATAATAGCCAGAATTTACATAGAACTTGAAGATTTTCAAAGCCCTTTGCCTATGTTACCTCTTTTGGTTCTCACAACAACTCTGTGAGGCATGTGCTTTTATTGTACCCATTTTAGAGATGAGGAGTGACAGAGGTTACTTACTCAGGGTCATACTACCAGTTAGTACCAGAATCAGGATTTGAGCTCAGGTTTTCCTGATTGCAAATGCAGTCACCTATTCACTATACCAATTAAGTATTATCCATATGCTCTGTTAACTGATGGAGGAAAGCTTGTTTTATACATTTACCTAATCTTGACCTGATAAGGACTTACATGAAAATTTTGGAATAATATAGCATGACCCTTCTCTTTGAAATAAATTAATCTTCATATACCCTTGATTTGTCCTTCCAATTCCAAAAACAGGTTTTCTCTAGGGATTTGTCATTCTAGCCACATCCCTGCTGTACAGTACAACGTATGGGTTCTGTCCCTTTCCAGTGAAGACTTATTTTGACAGGTCTTAGCCAAGGAGAGCCGACTTCCTGGAACACTGATGGCCCCTAAGGCAAAGTCAATGTTCTGAAAGACAGGTCCACATAAGAATTTGACTGATGGGTCACCAGCCAAGGAAGAGGGGAGCCACAGGCCTCCAAACTCACTGCTTCAATACTAGGCACTTTTCATAAACAAGAATTAGCAAAGCAATAGGAATCCTTCCTATATGCCCCATTCAGTAAGAGAAGGAGAGAGAAAAATGCAGTCACCTGCAGTTAAGTGTTCAAGAGTTTCTTGGTAATTTTCTTTTGACTGTATAAAGTCAAACAGTCATGCTTTCCAGATGCTTAACCATGAGTCAAAATGATCACAGTCACTCCTGGCCTCCTTGCAGCTAGAGAAGAGAATCAAGCACCTGGAACGCTGCAGAGTTTAGAAATGTTTAAAAAGTTTAAAAATGGGAATCTGCCCATTCCACTTTGACATTATTCTAAAAGTTCCAAATTCATCAAACTGTGTTACTATGGCATCCACCTCCCTGCATCTTTTTTACAATATTGTAAGGTAAAGTCTAGAAAAATGGGATTTATAATATTCCCCAGTCTACTGACCATTCAATGGTCAAAGGAAATCAAGTCAGCCAGCCATAGCTTGTTCTAGATAAAGTCATAGTGGTCTTTCCTGATCTCTACTTTCTTATCCACATGTTCATTAACTGTCCCTTTGACAGAATCCGTTTCTAATCCTTATTATTAAATTTATGAAACCATGTTCTATGTGTAACTCATTTGCTGTTAGAGATAGCATTGGAATAGTGGGAAAGAGCGTTGACCTCAGAACCAAAAAAAAAACCAGGATTCATATAGAAATGGTCCCTTTCAAAGGTAAAAAAGACTATACGTACAAAAATATTTGTCATAGTTCTTTCTGTGGTGGCAAAGAAATGAAAGAAATGGAAATTGAGGAGGTGCCCTTCAGTTGGGGAATGCCTGAATACACTGTAGAATTTGACTGTGAAAGAATACTATTGTGCTATAAGAAATGACAAGGGGGATGGTTTCAGACAAACCTAGGAAGACTTATAAAAACTGATGCAAAGTGAAGTGAGCAGAACCCAAATGTGGTGTACAGTACCAGAAATATTCTATGATGATCAACCATGAAAGGCTTAGCTACTCTGATCAATACAAAGATCTAAAACAATTCCAAAGGACTAATGATGAAAAATGCTATTCACCTCCAGAGAAAGAATTCCTGAACTCTGAGTACATGTTGAAAAATACTTTTTTCTACTTTCTTTATTTTTCTTGCTTTTTCTACAACATAGCTAATATGGAAATGAGTTTTGTATGACTTCATATGTATATAATGAATATTGCTTGCCTTTTCAATGGGTAGGAGAAGGGCTCGACAGATGGAGAGAATTTGGAACTCAATTTTTTAAAATGAATGTTAAAAATAAATAAATATTTTTCAAATTAAAAAAAAAAGAAATGCTGCTCTTCACCTAGAGAAGCTGGCCATCATATCCAGAAGCAGAGATATGGCAAAAAGTGTAAAACCCAGGAATAAATCTCATTCTGTGACGGGTTTAGGATCCAACCATCCTCTAGCCCAGTTGCCAGGTTCTTAGATGAGCTGGCACTAAGAGCTTGTGTTTGGAACCATTCTCCAGTGGAATTCCACCTCTGCAGCATCTAGTAACAGAGCCCCTATCTGTGTGACTTCTGGCAAGCCAGTTAACCTCGATAGGCCTCAGTTTCCTCATCTGTAAAATAAAGTGTTTGAATCAAGTGACCACTACGGTCCCTTCGGGTATTCTATCTATGATCCTAAGACTCCCCCCCCTTTCCCAATGTGTAGATTTAGATACTTTTTTCTGGACCTGAGCCCTATGGCCATTAGATCGTAAATCTAAATCTGTATGGGCCCTCAGAGGTCATCTAATCCTACCCCTACACTTTACATATGAGGCCCAACAAGGTTGTGATTTGCTCAAAGTTATAGAGGCAGCAAAACATCAAAGGTGGGATTTGAACCCTGTGACTTCACCCTCTGAGGTCCTCTGACTTTGGAGCCATTGGCATTTCTACTGTACCATCGGTACAGGGTAGACCTTGTTTATGTGTACCTAAGAGAACACCATTACCTAACAGATTTTCATCTATGTTAAACTCAAGGATTTGGAGGTGGCTGATGAGCTGATCAAGTTACTGAGTTTACTACCCAATCGATCTTGAGAATTACCCACAAACTAATTCACAAACCTGTGCTTTCAAATGTGTTACTAAGGCCAACCTGTGATGAACGATTGAGGGAACAATGAAGTAAGACATAATAGTAATGACATAGTGCTTCCAGGCCTGGCAGCTGGAAGATTCAGTGTGACTTATGGCCACTCATTGCAAGGAACATGACATTCCTCAGGTCTAACTTTATATCTATGTGGTAGAAACCTCCGATCATTTCTTGACCACATGTGGCAGCAACATTTTCCTTCAGAAGGGTGCTAAGGAATAAAATGTGGGAGTCCAGTGCCTGGAAAGAGAAGACTTTTGGTCAGAAATACTGAGTCATTCAACCAGTCTTTGCTTTTTGGATAGCACAGGTCCTTTGTTTCTGTTATCACTTGATATAGATTCTGGTATTTCCCTTCTAAATGGCATTTCATAACTGACACCTCCAGCTGTCCACCCTTCTTCCCTCCACTGAATCATGTCTGACAGATGGTACGAATAGCTTGGCATAGATTTGCTGGTTCAGTGTGTGTGTGTGTGTGTGTGTGTGTGTGTGTGCAGCAGCAGGGGGAGGAGATAGAAACCATGCCAGGCTGCTGATGACTTCTTTGCTGTTATGCATTCTGGCAGCAGTGGTTGGCTAACAGCACCATATCACCTGATCACACCCAAATTTTCAGAGAAACTCTGGAATATGGGGCTTTGTGTCCCTAGCAGTATCTCCATGTGTCTTTTAATGGCACCCACTTTTAATTTTACTCTTCTGTTAAGCTATGCCATTCTGACTCAACTTTGGTAGTGATACTGATTGAAAATATGCTGTTTCCTCTTCTATACATGAGAATAGAGAGGTGGTATAGAGTAGCAGACAGAGAGTCGCCCTCGAAGTCAAGAAGGAATGGATTTAAATCCTGCATCTAAAACTTACTGGCTTTATGACTCTAGGCAAGTCATTTAAACTCTCTATGCCTTGGTTTCCTCATTTATAAAATGAAGGGGTTGAACTCATTGTTTTCAAATGTCCCTTCTAGCTGTAAAAACAATGATTAAGATTGATATACTGATAAGAGTGACTCTGGAATGTCACTTAACCACTCTGTGCCTCAGTTTCCTCATCCATAAAATGGAAGAGTTGAAATCAATGGCCTCTAATGTCACTGCCAGCTTTGAAACTGTGACTTGGACTTGGACATACAGGTGAAGGGAGTCTGGAAATGGCATTTAATTACTCGTAGCCCCAAGTAACACTCTAAGAGTAAAAGGTTCTAAGAAGGTGACCATCTGTGTCAGTAAAGGAAGTTCCTCATCAAGAGCTCCACATACAGACTAAATCACAGATTTAGTTACAAATAAGTAAATAAGAGTTTGACTGAGAATTAAATAAGATGACACAAGTGAAAATGTTTTTGGAAGGAAAAAATTACATGATACAGAGGTAAGCTTTAAGCAATATAATAACGTGCTGCCCTTCACATACAAAAATAATTTGAATTTCTCAACCATAGCTTACAATATGAGAACCATGGGCCCCTACACAGGGATGGAGTATACTCACTGAGAGCTAATGAGAATATATTTGCCAAGAGTCTTGAAATTTAATCAAAAGGGCTTTCAACTAAAAAGGAAAGAGAGGGAGCAAACTGCCTATATAGAACCACAAAGGTAGAGGCCACAGAAAGTAATGATTTTCTATAGGAAGAATAGCAGAAGCAATACAGAGGGACACATAGGAGACACAATGCAACAAAGGAGTCAAAAATCAAACCCTTGGCAATGGGTTTCTAGAAATAAATGCACAACACACGGGTAACAAGCAAGATAAACTAGAAATCCAAATGATGCGGATATACTCGGTGCCCTAAGGATTAAGAGTTGTTTTTCCAGTACTTTGTGAAGCCCCTACTTTGTTCTGTAACCTGAAGGCACCCTAAAGTCCTTTCCCCCTTATCTTGAACCCTTACCAAAAGAATTGCTTTTGTCTCCCTTATCCTGCCTTCCCCCGGTCCTTTAATTTTTAAACTGTATCCTCCTGCCCTGTCCTTAAATCCTTAAACCAAAAGGAATTCCCTTTATCTTCCTCATCCTATGTCATCCTGTCCTGTCTTTAATGTTTAACCACCATAAAAACCTGTAAAACTACATCACCCTTCTGAAATCTCTATATAAGCTAACACCCCAAATATCAGAGTCTCACTTAGCTTTCTTGCTAAGAAGACCCCTGATGCTTTTTCACATAAAATAAAAAGCTCCCATTGGCTAAAAGAGAAGGTCTAAGTGAATTCTCTCACACCTGAACCAGCTTTCTCAAATCTAAACCTCAACACCAATGCAAATAAGCAAATTTGATGTTATTGGTATCACCAAGGCTGTATACTAATACTTGCGAGTATATTATGGCTTTGGAAATTTCCATTTTATTTAAAAGGAAAAGGTTGAATAAGTGAGGAGAGGTGTAGAATGAGGTATTCTAGCCCCTTGGCCCAGTATGTTGATACTCCAATGGGTTGAAATGGATGGCAGACAGAGTGGGGCTGATATCAGATACACAGACATTACTGGGTACATTGACTTGAAAGGGAAAAGGCAGAGACTGAAAGAGACACAGTGGTGGCTGAGGTACTTCTGAACTCCTGACTCTGTTGGTATTATGTTGGTGACATCAGGTACCACTACATTAGTGTTCGTATCTGGGGAATACAAACAGTGCTTCATTTCACTGCTGGGTGCTCATAGACAGGCATGGCCTTTCTTGAAGGTGGGGAATGTATTTTTGCTTCTTCTTGTATCCCCAGTGTTTACCACAGTGCTTGATACATGGTAGATGTTTAATATATGTTTCTTGATTAATTGATAATACAATACTGGGACCCTTACAGGGCAGAGATCCTGGTACCATCTTTTGGCTTTGGCCATCGTAAATATCAACATTTTTGATTCTCTCTTTTCCAGTTGTAGGTTAATTATCTATGCCCAGCTCCCACTTCTTAAAGAGATGAGGGCTATGATACCCAATGACTTAAGATTTATTTTTTGTCTACTGTTCCCATGCTGTGGCTAGGATATTGAAGAGAAGGGGCCTTGACTTCAACCTAGCAGAGCTTTCTGCCTTGGGAGGGGTTTGATCTAGGAACTTAATGGAATGTGCAGCCTATATTCTCAGCAATTAATGTTTTTCCCTTACTATGCATTTTAAACTAATTAAATAGGGTATAATAAATTATTGCCTTGAGTGAAGGTGAATAAATGCAGTAATAGGAAGGGATGTGGACAAATAGGTCAAGGTAGAGAACCAAGCCAGAGACTGAATGAATTATAATCCTACATGGGAAGCAGGGACATCACAGTGATGTAGCAGTCAATCAGGAAATATTTACTGAGTGCCTACTATGTGCCAGGTACTGTGCTAAACCCTGGGAATATGCAGAAAAGCAAAAGACAGCCTCTGATCTCCAGGAGCAGTGAAGGGACAGTGCTGGCTGACTGATAGCCATGTGCCCCCAGAATCTTGACTGCTAGAAGATATAGACTGCTATATTTGGTACATCTGTGACATATATTAAGAAGATATGCTAATGTGAGGAAATCTCAGCAAGGGGGAGTAGGATGAGAAGAACATTAGGTAAAGATCAATGGAGACAGAAACAGGAATGATATTGTCAGTAGCAAATACTACAGACCACCTTCTCAGAAGGAAAATGAGAGAAAAGTTTAAGAAAGTAAAGTCAAGAAGCATTTTTAGTGTTTACTACATGCCAGGCATTGTGCTAAGTGTGGGTCACATGCTTCATATGGGGCATGATAGAGTAGTGATGGGATATTTTAAGTATTAGGACATCTGCTAGAAGCCTCTCTGACAAAAACAGATGTGGATTGGGACTGAACCTGTGATTCCACAGGCATTGGGAACTCCCAGATGAGGAAGCTCCTCCTGCTGATTCAAGTTAGCATATTCTGTGCGCCTTATAGTCTTAGAAAGTTGCCTAGAGTGGAACTGTCACACACATGGCTGCCTCATGTGGCCCACAACACTCCTGAGCATAGCC
>CM053623.1:38574022-38590827 GCA_028646595.1 Phalanger gymnotis | reverse complement strand
ATTTCCAATTCCTTGCCACCACAAAAAGAATTGCTATAAATATTTTTGTACATATGGGTTCTTTTCCCCCTTTGTATGATCTCTTTGGGATACAGCCCTAGAATTGGTATTGCTGGGTCAAAGGGTATGAATATTTTTATAGCCCTTTAGCCATAGTTCCAAATTGCTCTCCAGAATGGTTGGATTAGTTCACAACTCCACCAACAATGCAATAGTGTTCCAATTTTCCCACATCTTCTCCAGCATTAATCATTTTCCTGTTTTGACATGTTAGCCAGCCTGACAAGAGAAATGTGGTACCTGAGAGTTGTTTTGAATCACATTTCTCTAATCAATAGTGATTTAGAGCATTTTTTCATATGACTATAAATAGCTTTAATTTCTTCCTCTGAAAATGGCCTGTTCATATCCTTTGACTATTTATCAATTGAGGAATGACTTGTCTTCTTATAAATTTGACTCAGTTCTCTGTATATTTTAGAGATAAGGCCTTTGTCAGAGACACTGGTTGTAAAAATTCTTTCCCAGTTTTCTGCTTCCCTCCTAATCTTGGTTGCATTGGCTTTGTTTGTACAAAAACTTTTCAATTTAATGTAATCAAAATTATCCATTTTTCATTTTGTAATGCTCTACATCTCTTGTTTAGTCATAAATTCTTCCCTTCTCCATAATTCTGACAGGTAAACTATTTGTTTCTCTCTCAAATTGCTTATAGTATCAGCCTTTATATCTAAATCATGAACCCATTTTGACTTTATTTTGGTATATGGAATAAGATATTGGTTTATGCCCAATTTCTACCATACTATTTTCCAGTTTTCCCAGCAATTTTTGTGAAATAGTGAGTTCTTATCACAGAAGCTGGACTCTTTGGGTTTGTCAAAGAGTAGATTACTATATTCATTGACTACTGCATCTCGTGTACCTAATCTATTCCACTGATCCACCACTCTGTTTCTTAGCCAGTATGAAGTAGTTTTGATGATTGCTGTTTTATAATACAGTTTAATATCTAGTATGCCTAGGCTTCCTTCCCTAGCATTTATTTTCATTAATTCCCTTGATATTCTGGATCTTTTGTTCTTCCAGATGAATTTTATTATTTTATCTAGCTCTATAAAATAATTTTTGGTAGTTTGATTGGTATGGCACTAAATAAATAAATTATTTTAGGTAAAATTGTCATTTTTATTATATTAACTCAGCCTAACCATGAGCAACTGATGTTTTTCCATTCATTTAGATCTGACTTTATTTATATGAGAAGCATTTTGTAATAGTTCCTCAGTTTGTCTTGGCAAGTAGACTCCCAAATATTTTATAGTGTCTGCAATAACTTTAAATGCAACTTCTCTATTTCTTGCTGTTGGATTTTGTTAGTATTACATAGGAATGCTGCATATTTATATGGGTTTATTTTATATCCTACAACTTTTGCTAAAGTTATTTATTATTTCAAGTAGTTTTTACTTGATAGGATTACATCTCTAGGATTCTGTAAGTATATCATCATATCATCCACAAAGAGTGATAACTTAGTTTCATCTTCTAATTCCTTTGATTCCTTTTCTTTTTCTTATTGCTGAAGCTAACATTTATAATACCAAATTGAATAATAGGGGTGATAATGGACATCCTTGTTTCACCCCCGATCGTATTGGAAATGCATCTAGCTTATACCCATTACATATAATGCTTGCTGATGGTTTTAGGTAGGTGCTACCTATCATATTAAGGAAGACTCCATTTATTCCTATGCTTTCTAGTGTTTTTAATAGGAATGGGTGTCATATTTTGTCAAAAGCTTTTTCTGCATCTATCAATAACTCTTAAGAAAAATGATTATTCTAACTTATATAGAGGAACCCTGGGAGATGTTTCTTCTACCACACCAACTGTCCTCTAACATCTTCCTTTAACATTTTCTGTGAATTCCTTTATCTCCCAAGACATCTTCCAAGAGAACTAAACCTCAACATTATTTACACTAGTAAATAAAGCATCTTTAAATTATTTTTCTCTAGCTTTTTCCACTCCATATACCAGAATCCCAAGAAATTCTAATTTATTGTCTTAATCCAATTTCATCCTACTCTGTGCCAGGTATGTAGGCTCATAGGATGCAATTGAAACTATATACTTCCTTCCTTCATGAAGTTTACATTCTATTAGGAGGAACCAATATATTAAGAAAGAAGTAAATCCAAAATAAACAAAATATTTCCTTGTGGGGAGGGAACATTAACAACTAGGAGAATTAGGAAAGGTCTCTTATAAGCAGTTCTTTAGCTAAGCTTTGAAGAGGAAAATAACAATAAGACTTGATATTTATGTAATAGTCTCAGATTTAAAACATTTTTCTCCTATAAAATGTAAGCTCTTTGAGTTTGAGGACCATCACATTTCTTATCTTTGTGACTCCAGTATCTATATACATAGTAGGCACTTTATGAGAGTTTATTGTTAAATAATTCTGTATTATCATATCTATCTTAACTACCTTGCCTCTCTATCACCTCTGAAGGTCATATCTAAGCATATATGTGGCTTTTAAGTACTACCATAATCTGGTTCCACCTTACCTTTCCCATTTTATTTCCCAAGCCATACTTCCGGTCAGTTCAGTCACCTCATTGTCCTGTACATATACTAGGTCTATTCCTACCTTTTGTTCAGGGTAGTTGCCATGCACAAAATATGTTGCTCTGCTCCCTTTCCTTTAATTCTGTTTAAATTCTACCCACTTTGGAAGATCTAGATTAAATTTTATCTCTTCCATGAAGCTATTCCTATGTATTCCAGCCACATTGATTTCTCCCTGCTCTGAAAACTATGGGAAGAAGCCACATGGAGTGAAAAGTGCATTGGATCTTACTTCAAAACCCTGGGTTGAAGACCTGGCTCTGGCCTTATAATCTTGGGTAAGTATCCTTGCTTCTCTAGATCTCATTTCCTTACTTGTCAAATTGAAAAATTGAACTAAGTTTTAAAATCCTTTCTAATTCTAACATGTCTGAGTCCATCTCTACACAACTTTTAAAATGATTTTCCTAAAGTTCAGACTTGACCATCCCACCCCTTACATACATATACATACATACACATACACACAACAAAAACAACAACTCCAGTAGCTCTCTATAACCTCTAGAACAAAATATAAACTATAAGCTTCTCCTTTAGGCAATTGAAGTTCTTCATAATCTGGACCTTTCCAACTTTCCAGAGATTCTAGTCTAGGCAGTTTTCTTGGATTATTCCTTGCATTATAATGTCCATGTTTTTTTACTTGTGTTTTTTCTGGGAGACCTATAATCCTCTACACATCTAGTCTTTGAGAGCAGGATTTTTGGTTGTTTGGAAAACATCCTATTTTTAAATGTTATTGCTTGTTGCTTCTTTTCTTCTGGGTTGTCCTTTACTTCCATGTATTTAAGTTTCCAATCAGTTATCTTCTCTTCTGTTTCTTTGGTGAGACTTGCCATCATGGATCCAAGTTTTTTTCTATTATGCCAATTATTTCTACTGCGTAAGCCAAAAATTCTGCTCTTCCCGTAATTTGTATTTCTCTTTTAAACCATTCAAGAACATACTACTATGGTTCTTTGCTATCTTGAGAATCCACTGGGTCTTCCACCTCATCAAGTTTTGATTCATTTTCCTTTTCTTGTAAGATTTATTCACAGATGCCTGGACTCTTTTATTTCTGGATCTGGAAACCATATTTCTGTTATTAATATTTTCCCAAATAGCTTTTATTTGCATATGTTCATAGTCTTTAATTGGATGTTCTTCCTCCTGAAATCATTGGTAATTACAACCTTCTTTTCCTTATTTTGCCCTCTTGTTCACTTCTGATTCCCTCCTCTGTAATGGCAGTTTCCTTGAGGACTTGATATCAAAGACTCTCAGCCTCCTCCCATAGTCGGTAACTAAAGCTTCACCAGTCTATGTCTCTGCCCCAAATGACTTTGGGAGTAGTGGGTGGGCAGGAACAGAACCAGCCCCAAGTGGATGCTGGAGGCTTTCTCAGCAGCTTAGTCAAGTGCCATATTCCCTACACACACATACC
The DNA here is from genome assembly GCA_028646595.1 of Phalanger gymnotis. NCBI lineage: Eukaryota > Metazoa > Chordata > Mammalia > Diprotodontia > Phalangeridae > Phalanger > Phalanger gymnotis. The sequence goes on along the minus strand of CM053623.1, from coordinate 38,586,755 downwards.
TGCCACCCATTTCCTCTGTCCCTCTATCTTCTAGCTAAGCTCTGTGGCAACACAGGGTCCTATCATGCCACTGTCACAGTCTGAGCAAATTTCTGCCCTTTAGAGTTAATCCTAACTCAGTGGCACTGGAAGCGAGAGATCAGGCTGTGTGTAGAGTTGAGTTCTGTGGCAAGACCCATGGGTCAGCTATGGCCATGTGTAGCCCTGCTGAATGGAACATAGTGGGTGGTAGGGGATAGGGTGCTAAGTAAATGGTTTAGGGGTTATTGGTGTTTTCCACTATCAGTTCATTGAGTTTTCACCTTGCTTGGGTTCTTTGTGTCAGAGATCATGGAGACAGCTGAAATTGTTTCGTCTTTGGTGCATAAATCCTATTTTGGAGAGGGTATAAAGATCAGATAAAATGTCTAGTTTTCTATCTTATTGATCACATGATATGAGTCTATGTTGCTTACTATCTCTATGACCTTGGGTGAGTAATCCAAACACTCAGTGACTCAGTTTGTTCATTAGCAAAATGGAGAAAATATCCATAAAAGATGTTGTGAAGATGAAATAAGATGATAACTATAAAGCATTTTCATACATTAATGGCTATACAAAGACCAACTGTTGCCCCCATCTTGCATCTGAGGAATTATTTTAGGAAGCTGCAATATGCTTAATTTTCATTTCATTTCTTTTTTTTGCAGAACAATCTTTTCCACTAATTAAGGTCATTTTCATCCCTATTCCAGAGTATTAGTAACCCCATGTCATTCAAGGTTTAATGAGTATTGTCTCAATTCTTTCATCTGGGTCATCAAAAAGTTATTGACTTGTCTGACATCCAGGATTGACACCCAAGGGACACCATTCCCTACCAATCTAACACTGAGACATGCAGACATGAAATCTGGCTCCACTCCTACAACCAGTTGACCCTGTTCCCTTCACTATTCAATGAGAATGCTAGGCAGGCTAGAATCAAAATCTTCACTGAATCAATACTGATTCCATCCACTGCATCCCCCTTGTCTATACATCTTGTCACTCTATCATAGGGGAGATTAAACTGACCTTCCAGGATTCACTGCTCAACATAATTTTCCCCTTAACAGAGCTCCAAATATCCAACTGATCTGGCCCCAGCCAATGCAGTAGCTTCATACAATGACAAGAGAAAGCCTCTGCATAAATTTTCTCCAAAGTGTTACCAGGGAAAAAATTTGCTGGAAGCCATATGTAACATGCATTCCAAGGTGATCTGATTAAAATGAGCACAGCACCACAAATTATGTATTTAGAGGCTCTTCAACATGGCCAGGGGAGGCAGAAAATCTTTTTTCCCCCTTCTCCTCAGGCTCAGCGATGAACCCGATTGACAGCAGCATAAAAAAGCTATATGAACAGCCTCAAGAGCTGTCACTCCTGACTTTAGCACTCAGCATAATTATTACAAGGGAGCAATAAAAATCCATCCCCAAGTCTTTGAGCTATCCCGTGCTTTCTAAAACGAGCTGACAACTGGAGATGCATAGATTTGGAAGGCAGCAAAACTTAAAGCTTTTAAAAATGCAGGCAAAAATGCATCTCTAAGTGAGGGGAGTATGTTAAAAATTATTGGCCAACCTATTATGGGAAATTTAGAAGCTCAGAGAATTTATAGCATTCTGTTCTATTTGACTCTTTCCTATTGTATGCTAATCTTTTTCTAATAAAGCTTTACCTTTAAAAAAAAGTGACCCAAATATCCTTCATACAACTTCATTGATGTTTCACATAAAATCAGCATCTATGAAATGTTCTCACAATTAATTCCTCATTGAATGTTTAGCAAACAGCACACTCAGTGCCTAATAATAAAGACATACTGTTTTATGCTCCACGGGATATTTTGTTGATGGAAATCTAAGATGCATAAAAATCTGGGTTGTTGCAGGATGGGTCTTATTTACAACAAAGATAGCAGAAATGTTGGTCTATTTAGACATATAAAACTTGCTGTACTAATGATGAGAACACCCTGGAGATTAGAGGCACAGTTCGGGATGGCTGTGCTTAAGCAATATAATACATTCCCATACAAAAGAATCCCATACTAGGGAATGAGTACTGTGCCAACAAGCAAATGTAGCAAATGATTGTTTTTATACCGTTTGCAGTTTCTCTTTGTATACCCATTCTAACATTCATAGATCAGAACTGCCTCTGGCTTTCCCAAAGATTTTTTTAATCGTCACAGAAAGACACAAATGATATTTGCTTAATGTGCTTCTTTTGCAAGGTATGCAATGTAGCTAAAATAAAATGAAACTATGCACGGTCTCTCTTCGGAGAGTGGTGTCTCATTGGTTCAGAATGAAGCATTCATTGCCAAATACATTCAGTATATCGACTAATTTTGCTTAACTATTTCATTGTTACAAGTCTAGTCTTTGGGTACTATTTGGCTGGGCACATAGTGATTCAGAATACTATATCATCTTCTGTTCTATGCCCAAGCATAGAGTTTGACGAGATTTATTCCTGCAGAGTTTGGCCTTTGGTGAAATGAGGGTCTCTTTTCTCACATTCTTTATTTGAAGTCCTCAACCCAGAAACCTCTGGGGGAGGGGGGAAGGAGGGAGGTAACTTACAGCTTAAGTTATGGCTCATGTATAGGTCTCCCCTCAAAGTTGGGGAGGGTAGTAAAAGAGATTGTTGTTACTGCTATTCAGTCATGCTTGACTCTTTGTGACCCCATTTGGGGTTTTCTTGGCAAAGATACTGGAGTAGTTAGCCATTTCTTCTCTAGCTAATTTTACAGATGAAGAAACTGAGGGAAACAGGATTAAATGACTTGCCAAGGGTCACATAGCTAGTAAGTATCTGAGGTCACATTTGAACTCAGGTCTTCCTGACTCCAGGCCCAGTGCTCTATTCACCAAGCTACCTTCCAGCCCAGTAAAAGAGGTACTCAGTGTGAATCAGGTATGAGACAGGTATTTTATTCTTGCATACCAAAGGAATACTAAATAGAGAACATGCAACAAATGTAAACTTTAAGAAAGGTTAAGTCATAACTTATGATTCCTATTACAATCTGCTCAGAGACTAATATCAGCATACTTCTATATCTTGTACGTACCCAGGTATGTTCATCTTGCTTCTCTCATTATAATATAGAGTATGCTCCCTGAAAGCAGGAATTGGTTTTACCGTTCTTGACATTCCTAGGGCTTAACACATAGTAATCGCTTACTGAATGCATGTTGAACAACAGACTTTTGGTTTCAGCATGACCTCAGCAAAATTAATAGGACTGGCCTCTCCTCCTTTTACCATTCTATCAAGCTACCATTTTGTGGTTTGTGCTGCCCTTCACTCCTTCCAGTGACATTCATTTTAACCTGATTTCACCTGAAAAAAGTGGAAGTGAAAGGAGGAAAGAGAAAAGAATGTACAAGTCCCAACAACCTCTTGGAATGGTCCCGGGCCAACACCAAAGGATACACTACAAACATCCACAGTGTCCAAGTCAGTAAGGTCTCTTCTGACTTTGGAATTCTGTGATCTTAAGTGTCACTAAGAAGGCAAAGACCTATGTCTTCATAGTTATTTCCCGAGTAATTTATATTAATGAAGAATAACTCAACAATGGGAGAATGCAATTAGGTAGACTGTCACCTTATCTAATTATTCTCAACTTGTTGTAGCCCCTGTGGGTAAAAGCTGAAATCCAGTAACCTTAAGACAGTTTCTCAAAGCTAGTGATACTTTGTAAAGATTCATGAATACAGAAAGAGACAAAACTTCCAAACACTGCTGCACAGAGATGATTCAGGGGAAGCTGTAGACCTGGCTCCAAGCCTATGCCTTCTTTTACAAACATGTTCACTCCTATAGTCCATGTACTTTTTCTATTAAAAGCTTAAGATCTTGAAATGAAGAATCACACAGAAAGACATCTGATGAAACAATTTGCTGCTATTCATTATTTTTCTTTCATATTTGAAGATGTGTGTGTAGGCAAATTATAGCTGCCCTCGTGGCTGTCTTTAATCCTTGAGATATAATAATCAGTTAATTTTATATCTTTATGTTGGGAATGCTTCTCCCTAACAGACAATTAAGGAGGCATCAATCAATGGACCTCACCAAGAATTCCTTGGGGGCGAGATTAGTGCAAACTTGTAACTACAGAAGAAATGTCAGAATTCTGCTGTCGGTATATAGCTCATTTCAGAGTAACTCCTATGACATCGTCTAATCATGCTGCCATTTGATGCTGATGTTATTCATCATTCGGACTCAAAGAGGACCAAAATGACATCCCAACGCTGGGGTCAAGGTACAGTGTGTTCAGCTGTGGTGAATCAGTCCAATACAAGCTCAGAAGGCTCTACCATATGTCAGGCACAAATAGTCAGTTTGGACATTTGGTTTAATGATATTTTGCTCTTCTCACGTTTCCTAGTGTCTACTACACTAAACCACTAGATTAGAATTAGGAAGACCCAATTCCTCAGACACTTAACTAGGTGTATGTCCTTGGGCAAGTCACTTAAAACTCTGTCTTCCTCAGTTTTCTCATCTCTAAAATTGGTATAATAACAAACTTATCTCCCAGGGTGGTTGTAAAGATCAAATGAAATAATAAATGTAAAGTGTTTTCCAAAGCTTAAAGCATTATATAAATGTTAGCTATTTTATTATTATAATGTTGCTTAAACAATCAGGAGCAGTGGCAAGTAGTAGACCTTTTGGGCCACATTTCTGCCCTCAGCTGCTATAGTAAAGGATAAATATTCCATATGTCTGTCAAATATGATGCAGTCTTGAAAATATCCTCTGTTTCAATGAGTCCTATGAACAAATTGCCTTTATATTTATAAAAATGTGTTAACATCATCCTTTGATTCACAATAGCATTTCCTTTTGACTTTTGATAAAACTCAGCTTCGGAGCTGATTTTTTTTCCAATAATAATGGCATCTGGCATCTGTGCAGCCCAGATTGTTGCTGTTGGTGGTGGTCAGTCGTGTCCATTTCTTCATGACCCCATTTGGACTTTTCTTGGGAAAGATACTGGAGTGGTTCTCCATTTCCTTCTCCAGCTCATTTTATAGATGACAAAACGAAAGCTAATAGGGTTAAGTGGCTTACCCAGGGTCATGTAGCTACTGAGTATCTAAGGCCAGTGCTCTAGGCACTGCGCCACCTAGCTGTCCCATTTAATAGATTACAAAGATGCTATTTCAACTGATCTTGGCAACTCTGCAAGTCCAGAGGGCAGGTATCATAAGCCTAATTTTATAGAAGAGGAAACTAGAGCTCAGAAAAGTTAATTGACTTAGACATGGTCATAAAATCAAAGAGTTGTAAGACACCTTTAAGATCATCCAGTTCTACCTCTTCATTTTACAGATGAGAAAACTGAGGTCCAGAGAGGTCCAGAGGCTGACCCAAAGTCATAACCAACTATCTCATGGCAGAGTCAATACTTAAAACAATCATCATTCCCCTAGACTATGCTGTCTCCCCTGGGGCCAGGCAACTAGAAGGGGAAAAACTCAGTTAAAAACCCAGGGTTTACAGCCCCAGTTCCAGTGCTCATTTCACCACAGAGCTGAGAGAAAGCACGGACTGGCTCCATGCCTTGCTTAATGTGCATTAATCACCTTAAACCTGGCTGCAACCTATCTTTCCCAGACTTATTTTTCATTCTTCCACTTCATATACGTGATCTTTATTCTAGATTAAATATGTATTCTATATATGTATAAAATATATATAATTTATATAATATGATATTGATATAGCTATATTCTAGATTACTTATATACATGATCTTTATTCTAAATTACTTATCACTTAAGAACTGAATCATTCATCTCCCACCTCCAAGCCTTTACATTAATCATTCTGGGAATGCACCCCATTTTTACTTCTACTTCTTAGACTCCTTAAGTCCTTTCCAGGCTCAGATCAGGTGGCATCTCCCATAAGAAGGGTTCCCTCCATCCTTAAATTATCGGAGATGTACTTATCTGCTTTTGTATTGTATGCTCTGAAGGAATGTCAGCTCCTTTAAGGGTTGGGAACTGTTTTGTTTTTATTTTTTTGCCTTTCATGCCCAACATCCAATCCAGTACGATTGTCACATAATAACTACTTAAGTAGTTACTTAAGAAATGTTTAGTAAATTAAATTCAAGTGAATTTTTTTTTATATAAAAGATATCAGGAGGGGGAATGAATGATTGGAAAATGAAGAAGGTTAATGATATAAAGACTGTTAGGGAAAGTGAATAGAGCACTGGACGTGGGTTCAAATCTCACTTCAGACACTAGCTTGCATGAAGCTGCACAAGTCTCTTAACCTCTGTCATCTTCAGCTTATCTATAAAATGGAAATAATAATAGTAATTCTGTCCCAGGTTTGTTAGGAGGATCCAATGAAACAATATTTCTAAAGTGCTTAGCCAAACTTAAAGCACTATATGAGGACTAGCTATTATTAGTGTGGTTTTCCTTATCATCATCATCATCATTAAGGTGTAATAGACAGGCACCCTATGATGACACATCAGACAAAGCTCTAAGCCTGGCATCAGGAAGATCAAATCTAGTCTTAGATACTTATTAACTTACACACTGGGTGAGTCACTACTCTGCCTAAACAGAGTGGTTGTGAGGATTAAATGAGGTAATATTTTTCATATACATTGCACAGTGCCTATTATATAGTAGGTATTTAGTAAATGCTTGTTTCTTTCCTTCCTTCCTTTCCAAATGTTAGACTGGGTATCCATCAAATATTAAAATAAGCAGAGGAAGGCCTCTAACATATTGGGTAGACAATCTATGGAGGATTGATGGAAACACATGGAAAAGAATGACACATAAAAGCAGAACCAAGATAGCAAAATGGAGGAAGTTTACAGCTAAGCTCTCCCAACATTCCCCTCCAAACAACTTTAAAATAATGGCTCAAGTTGAATTCTGGAGCAGCATAGCCAACAAAAGGTTGGGATGAAACATTTTTTCCAGTCCAAGACAAGTTAGGGAATTAGCAGAAGAAGTCTGTGATAATATGGTTGGGGCTGGCCCAAAGTGTGGTGGAAACACCAACTGTGGGCAGCTTTGACAGCAGCAATAGAAGCTTCAAGAGTTCTCAGCCCAGAGAGAGTTCAGGGGATTGGAAAACTGGTCTGGGGCCCTGATGGCAGTTCCAGGGCAGAGAAGAGTGACAGCACATACAGATGCAAGAGAATGGACCCCTACCTAGGTAAGGACCAGAGTGCGGACCAGGAGACAAGTGATCACAGCTCCTCTTGGATGACACCATCTTGGAAACACCAAAAACTAAAGACTGCAGGACTAGCTTTAAAAATAGCAGCTTAAAAAAGCCTGAAGCAGTCTTGCATGGGTAGAGCCAAGCTGACAGAGCACCTAGTTGAGTTTTCTCAACATTCCCCTCCAAATAACTTTAAAATAACACCTCAAAATGAATTCCAGAGTGGCAGAGCTAACAGAAGGTCAGAATGAGTCATTCTTACAGCCTAAGACAACACAAGAGATTGGAAAGAGTGATCTGTGACACAGGGGAGGAGGCTGGCCCAGAGCCAACATAGCTGAAAAACCAATGGTGGGACCAGGTGGTAGTGACAGAAAGAACAGTAGCTTTGGGAGCTTTCAAGCCAGAGATAGTAAGGGAACCTGGCAACTGACAGAAAAAAATTACAGGGAGCCCCTGTGCTAGCATTAGTCTGGTAGGACCAGATACTGTTTGGTAGCCCCATTGCCTATACCCACTTCTGGGTCATAATTCAAGGGCAGAGAGAAGCACTTTTGGTCAAAAAGGAGTGGAAGCCTCAAGGGGCAGTATACTTTCCAGCCCCAAAGAATCAAAGACCCTGAAAAACAGTATCAGTTCTGGTCCTAAGGGAGGAGGGGCCCTAAGGAGCAGTATCAATTGAAATCCAAAGTGATCAGGGGCTCCTCCTGGGTAAGAAAGAGAGAGCAGTGACCACACTTCTCCCAAGATCACATCACATTGGAAGCACCTAAAGCTTCAAATCCCTCAGAACTCTAGAAACAGTAGTGGGGGGAAGTCTGAAGCTTGAAATAGAGACCCTCCTCCTATCACACCCGGAACAGAGGCCAACATTAAATAAAGTTCCAAATCAAGAAATACAGTAGAAAAATGACCAAATAATACAAAAAGAACCTAGTCATAAAAATCTACTATGGTGACATGGAAAATCAAAACATAAACTTAGAAGATAATGAAGTCAAAACAGCTACCAAAAAGCCTCTAAGAAAAATGTGAGTTAGACACAAGCCCAAGAAGAATTCTTTGAAAAAGCTAAAAATTATTTTCAAAATCAGAATGGTAGTGAAAAAATTAGGTAAAGAAATATAGCAAAGGAAGAGAATTATCAAAGGACAGTTGACAGCTTGGTAAAAGAGGCACAAAAATACTGAAGAAAATAACAGCTTAAAAAACAGCGTTACACAAGAGGAAAAAGAGATACAAAAGCTCACTGAAGAAAACAATTCCTTAAAAATTAGAATTGGTCAAGTGGAAGCTAATAACTCCATAAGTTATCAAGAAACATCAAAACAATCAAAAGATGAAAAAATAGAAGAAAATGTGAAATACTGCATCATAAAAACAACTGACTAGAAAATAGAAGAAAATAGGATGGAAGGAAATACACAGTTAGTAATCATAACTGTGAATGGGACTGAGGTGAACTCACCCATAAAATGGAAGTAGAGAGAAGAATGAATTAGAAACTAGAATCTAACAATATATTGTTCACAAAAAACAACTTGAAATAGAAAGACATACACAGAATTAAAATAAGGGACTGTAATAGAATCTGTTATGCCTTAGTTGAAGTCAAAAAAAGTCAGGGAAAGCAATCATGATCTCAGACAAGCGAAAGCAAAAATAAACCAAATTAAAAGACATAAGCAGGGAAACTACATCTTATTAAAGATTTCAAAGAAAATAACATAGTATCAATACTAAACATATATACACTAAATGACATAGCATTCAAAATCTTAAAGGAAAATTTAAATGAATACAGGAGGATGTGGTAAAACTATATTACCAGGGGATCTCAACTTTTCCCTCTCAGTGCTAGATAAATCTAACCACAAAATAAATAAGAAAGAAGTTAAAGAAATGAGTGGAATCTTTTTAAAAAGTTAAGTATGATAGGCCTCTGGAGAAAATTAAATGGGAATAGAAAGGAATATACCTTTTTCTCACCTATATATGAAACCTTCACAAAAAAATGACCATGTATTCGGGAAAGGGTAGGGAAACTGTGGCCTCAAGGCCACATGTGGCCCTTTGACTTAATCCAAACTTCACAGAACAAATCCCCTCAATAAAAGGACTTGTTCTGTAAAACTTAGACTCAGTCAAAAGGACATACCCAAGGACTTAGAAGGCCACATGTGGCCTTGAGGCCACAAGTTCCCCACCCCTGTATTAGGGTATAAAAACCTCACAACCAAATACAGAAAAGCAGAAATATTAAATGTATCCTTTTCAGAACACGATGTAATAAAAATTACATTCAATAAAGGGCCTTGGGAGCATAAGTTAAAAATTATTTGGAAACTAAATAATCTCAAATTAAAGAAAAAGTGGGTCAAAGAACAAATCATGAAAACAATCAATAACTTCATTAAAGATAATGACAACAATGAGACAACACACCAAAATTTGTGGGATACAGCCAAAGCAGTACTTAGAGGAAAATTTATATTTACAAATACCTCAAATAAAAAAGAGAAAGAGTAGTTCAATTAATTGAGTATGCAACTAAAAAAAACTAGAAATAGAATAAATTAAAAATCCCTAAGTAAACACTAACTTGGAAATCCTGAAAATTGAAGGTGAGGTTAATGAAATTGAAAGTTTAAAAAATTGAACTAATAAATAAAACTAGGAGATGATTTTATGAAAAATCAAATAAAACAGATAAATCATTGGTTAATTTGATCTTTAAAAAATAAGAAAGAAGAAAACCAAATTACCAATATAAAAAATGAAAAGGTAAATGTACCACCAATGAAGATAAAATTGAAGCAATTATTGGGAGCTACTTTCCTCAATTATATGTCAATAAAACTTCCAACCTAAGGGAAATTGATGAATATTTACAAAAATAAAAATGTCTCAGCCTAACAGAAAGGTAAATTGAATGCTTAAATAACCCTATCTTAGAAAAAGAAGTTGAACAAGCCATCGATGAGCTAAGAAAAAAAAATCTTCAGGGCCAGAAGTATTTCTAAGTGAATTCTACAAAATATTTAAAGAACAATTAATTCCAATGTTATATGAACTACTGGGGGCAGGGGCAGGATGGATAAAGGAGTCCTACCAATTTCCTTCCATGATACAAATACGGTTTTGATGGCTAAACCAGGGAGACCAAAAGCAAAAAAAAAAAAAAAACTATGAACCAATTTCCCTAATGAATATTGAGGTAAAAATTTTATTATGGAGATGACAGCAATATACCACAAAATCATACACTAGGACATGGTAAGATTTATACCAGGAATGCAGGGGTCTTTTAGTGTTTGGAAAACTATAAGCAGAAGTGACCATATTAATAATAAAAAAAAAACCAACAAAAATCATGATTATATCAATAGATGCAGGGGAAAAACTTTTGACAAAAAATATAATACTTATTTCTATTAAAAACATTCTCATCTAAACTACCTAGATTCTACATAAATTAATTTACTTATTTGGTGCCATACCAATAAAATTGCCAAGAAATTATTTCGTAGAGCTAGAAAAATAAAACAAGATTCATCCAGAAGAATTAAGGTTAAGAATATAAAGGGAACCAGTGGGAAAAAATGTGAAGGAAAGGAGCCTAGGAGGAACAGATTTCAAATTGTATTGAAGCAGTGGTTATCAAAACAATTTGGTACTGGTTAAGAAAGAGAGGTCGACTAATGGAATAGATTAGATACAAAATATACGGTAATAAGAGACAACAAGGTGGCACAGAGATAGATCGCTGTGCTTGGAATCAGGAAGACTCCTCTTCATAAGTTCAAATCTGGCCTCAGACTCTTATTAGCTGTGTTACCCTAAGCAAGCCACTTAACCTGTTTGCCTCAGTTTCTTCATCCATAAGATATGTTAGAGAAGAAAATGGTAAGCCACTACAGTATCTTTGCCAAGAAAATGGGTTCATGAAGAGTTGGACATGAGTAAAACAACTGAACAATAACAACAAACATACAGTAATAAATGACCATAGTAATCTAGTGTTTGATAAACCCAAAGATCTATACTTTGGGGTCAAGAGGTCAGTATTTGATAAAAATTGCTAGAAAACTGAGAAGCAGTTTGGTAGAAACTAAGCATACACAAACATATGTAATGTATACCAAAATAATGTCAAAAGGTTAGATGATTTAGACATAAAAGGTGATGGCATAAACAAATAGGGCATCATAAAAAAAATTTACCTGTCCCATCTATGAATAAAGGGAGATTTTATACCAAACAAAGGATACAGAGGATCATGGGAAGTAAAATAAACAATTCTGATCACATGAAGTTAAAAAGGTTTTCTATAAACAAAACCAATGCTGCCAAAACTAGAAAGAAAGCAGGAAACTGGATGAAAAAAAATTGCAGCAAGTTTCTCTGATAAAGGTGTCACTTCTCAAATATATAGGGAACTGAGGCAAATTTATAAATTTATAAAAATTAGAGCCATTCTCCAATTGATAAATGGTCAAAGGATATAACAGGCAGTTTTCGGGGGAAAAAATCAAAGCTATCAATTGCCACATTAAAAAATGCTGTAAATCACCACTGATAAGAGAAATTCAAATTTAAAAAACTCTGAAATATCACCTCCCACCTATCAGACTGACTAACATGATATTTTGGAATAAAATATGGACTATTATATTCATACCGACAATGTTCTCCATTCCAAATTAGAGGGAAAAGCATTAGTAATATTATATTCTGGAAGACATATGTAACAAATGGAGACTGCTCAACTCTGAAATCACACTCTACCCAAATTCAATGTGAGACAACAATTTGGCTGAAGCTACCATCCAGCAAATACCCTACTGATAATGCAGGCGTGAACTAGAGATCATATATCAAAATAATTAATTGAAACATAATTAATTGAAACATAATAGCAAAATAAATTGGGGGGGATACATAAGAGGATTTTTGTAATCTCATTTCCTCCATAGATAAGTGAGTACTATTTTCCACAGTTTACCCCATGGTGGGTAAGGAACTAAATACTCAGGAAATTTATGTTCTGAGGAAAAGTATTGGCTTAAGTGCCAATCGCCTGCATCACATGCCTAGAAAACTCTCCTGCCTGGATCCTCATAGCTTGGTCTCCCAGTTGTCCTTCTCAATTGTAAACCTCACTTCCTTTAGCTTCTTGGCATGGTAGTAGAGTTCCCTTGCCACTACTATTCCACTTGAGCCCTGCTGGTGTCGTCTTCTGACACTTGTCCTTTACCGTTGCTTCCTCTACGTTCAAAGCTATCGCTCTCTGTTTCTCCACTGGGTTGTGACCATTCTCCATTCCAATGTTGCCTCCAGCTGCTGCTGCAGCCATTGATGCTGCTGTTGCTTATTCTTTTTTTTGGAGGGGGTGGTTATTATCGTTTTTATAAAGTGAGAGTTCCAACATCCCTTAGGACTAATAAACACATTTAGTCTTCTCTGTTGCTCA
>CM053623.1:38549048-38573522 GCA_028646595.1 Phalanger gymnotis | reverse complement strand
GGACAGACCTTACCCCGAGACCATCCAGGCAGACCTGGGCTGGAGTCCTGCTTCCCTCTGCCCCTTTGTGGGTTCTGTAGTTCTAGAATTGGTTCAGAGCCATTTTTTCATAGGTTTTTGGAGGGACTTGGAGGGGAGCTCACGCCAGTTACTGCTTTCCAGTCGCCATCTTGGCTCCGCCCCCAACCTTTGGTATTCTTAAGCAACGGACAATAAGAAGCTTATCTAATATTTTCACAAATCTCATAAAATATGCACGTATATGGATATTTAGGAAAAGGTAGCTGGAGCTTGCCACTAATATGCAAGTCCATCAAAAACAACCTTTATAATGTGAAAGTATAGTTAAAAAACTGGGTCACCCTGTCTTGGCTAGATTGGACATGTAGAGACTACTTATGAGACCAAGTCTACTGCTCATCGGCTTGGGAATTTTGACCTGCTCTGTTTCTGATTTGGGTTGGTTCGCCCCTCATTAGGGAATTTGGTGTCTCGTCTCCTCCTTCCCTCCCTCCTACTCCCAGCAGTTTCCATATTGGTGCCAAACTTAGTGTGGATACCTGATTGTCTCAGTTCACTGAAGATTAGAACTCCTGAGCTCAAGAGATACACCACCTTCAGCCTCCCCAGAGGCAAAGATTATAGGCAAGCACTGCCATACTCTAAGAGGATATAATTCTTATCACTGTCTTTAAAGACAGAGATACACAAGATTCTTGAAAAGAAAAACAAAACCCTTGCAACAAATATGTGTAGTTTAGCAAAACAAATTGTCACACTGGCCATGTCCAAAAACATGCGTCTCATTGTGTGCTCTGCGTCTATTTCACTTTGGTTGGTTGGTTGGCGGGTAGGCTGCTTCATCATTGGTTTCTATGGAATCAATTGATCAAAGGTTTTAAGCCTTTCCAAGGACAATGGAAATCCAGTTGTGACTTTTAGAGACTTATTGTTCTGGCTAGAATTGAATGTGTGGGTGGGTGGGGGGTAAATTGTTATGGCCCACACCACTCCAAAGAACAAAAAGGGAAAAGGGTCTGCTGGAAATTCCACTTTTGCTAAGCAGAGCTAAACTGTCAGATTTTTAACAATAAGGATGAGAATAATGAGATGATAGATCTTTCTAAGTACCTAAAGAAGGGAATGAATTTGCACTCATGTTAGTGAAAGTTATAGTCCATAGTGTCCACACATTCAAGCAGTGGCACTGTTCTGTTCTTTCTATCTATGGTTTTTGCTTCAGAGGCAGAGAAAGGACCGACTACCAGCCTTAAATAGCTTGACTGAAGTTTGGGGAAGTTGCTAGCTCCCTCGATGCTCTAGCTTTTTGCTTGTCCTTCCTTCTTGTTTGACTTTCACTGAGCCATCAGGTAACCAACTGTGAAAAGGTGGGCATGTTTTTTTCTGTGACAAGCCAGGCAAGGAGCCAAAGGGAAGAAGAGGAAGAAGCTGGAAGGGATCAAAACTTCCACTGTCATTTTTCAACTATTCCTATGATTAAAGGGCACAGCGGATCAATCAAGAACCAGTGGGGTTTACTGTGGAAGGCGTTTTTGTTCTTTCATTTGAATATGTGTGTGACTGATATTCTGTAAAATCACAACGCTTCAAACAAAATAATGAAAAGATATCATGAACACCTGACACAGGAGGAGCTGAAAATCGGTCTGGTATTTCCATTGAGAATCCTCCCACCACCTTTACTTTCTTGCTGCTTCTTCCTCCTCTTCACTGAAGATGGATGACATCAGCCTCAAGGCTAGGCTAAAATATTGGACCAAGAAAACAGCCTTAATTAGGCTGTACTCACACACACACACACACACAAACACACACCTCATTATTCCTCCAAATTTGTGGTTTCTTTGGTATAATTTGGAGTCAAGGAGATCTGGGTTTGAAAGCCATTTTATATGCTAATTAGCTATGAGAGTCTGAGCATCACTGAACTCCCTTGGGCCTCTCCTTCTTTATCTATAAAATGAAGTCTTTGAACTTGATGGCATCTTCCAGCTCTAAATCTACAATCTGCATCTTGGTATCTTGCCGTCTTTCTAGTCACAGAGTGATTATGCTGCTCCCTCCACATGTGACTTCTCCTACCCAAATGGAACACTTACTGTTCCTTCTTCATATCCAATCCTTTTTTGTGTCAGTGTCTTTCTTTACACATGCTCCATGCTTGGAGGACCCTGTCCCAATCATTAGACACTGATTTATTCAGTAACCACTTGTTATGCCCCTACAATAAGGGTAGCATCAAGTCACGCAACTGGGTTGAAGAAACAGGTTTTTGTTGTCCCTGGAAAGACTTAAGAACTCTAATCAAGGCAATGACCAACCATGACTCCAGAGGACCAGTGATGAAGCAGGCTAGCTACAGTTTGAAAGTTATGCTTCAACACCTAGCTTAAAGACTTAAATTCCAGGAAGTCTTAGATTTTTTTTAACTTCTTAGTTTTATTTTACTAAATGAGAAATATTAAATGGTAAAAAAATTAAGAACATTCAAAATTACAGGATTACTGTAAAGTAGTTCCAAAAAGTTAAAAGTATAGTTAAAATGATCCTTTCTTCCTTGGACCTAGGAGACCGCCTTATGACTCTTGGGTTCTTAGATTCTATTCTGAATTATAATTATGACATGTTTTTATCTTATTCTATATTACCTCTGTATATAAATTGTACCCACATAACTATATCACAAGACACATGAGGTTTCAGTATAAACAGAACTGGCATGGTAGCTAAAGGGCTAGGGTGTCTGAATCTTAACTTATACTTATTGCTTATGTGGCCTTTATTTAGCCTTTCTGGGCCTTGGCTTCCTCATCTCTAAAATGAAGGAGTTGAATCACATGACTGCTAGAGTTCTTTCTAACTCTAAATCCTATGAGCTTATCAAAAGGACTATATCTTAATTATCATTGTAACTCTTTTAGCATCTATCACAATTCTGTACACATAGTAGGCGCTTATTAAATGGCTATCGAATGAGAGAATGCTTAAATGATCACCCCTTGGGCAGAGCAGACAACTGAAAAAATAATTTAAAAAGGTATTTCCTGGTAGCTGAGCCTTAGTGTGGAGGGGGAATACTAAATTTACTTGACTTCTGGCTCTAGGCAAGAATAAGTAGAAAAATACATTGTGGTGATATAGTTGTTAAATATACCCCCAAAGGTGATTACTACAAAATGGAAAATCTGGATAATGGAGCATTGACTTTAAAAGATTGAACTGCATGGATCCCACAAATCTAAGGCCATCTGGCTCTTTATCTAATGGCAGAGCATAGACTCTCCATCAAAGTGTTATTCACTGAAATAAAGGGAAGGTTGACTTGCCATAGGTTTATTTCAGTCTTTGAAGTAAATATTAGAAGAATATCTTTTGTATATTGTGTGTTTCTTGGGTAGAAATTTAATGAAAAGCTTCAACCAATGGAACTTTCTCAATGGGAGGAAAATACCTTTACAGCCATGGATAGGGGAAGAGTTTATGACCGAATGAGAGACAGAAGGTTACAGAAGACAAAATGGAAAATTTCGATAACATACAATTGAAAAGTTTTCACACAAACAAAACCAATGCAGTTATAATTAGAAAGGAAACAGGTAATTGGGAAAATAAATCTTCGCATTGTTTCTTTGATAAGGGTCTAATATCTAAGATCTATAAGGAACTGATCAAATTTTTTAAGAACAAGAGCCTTTTCCCAATAGATAATTAGGCAAAGGATTTGAAAAGGCAATTTCCAAAGGAAGAAGTCTAAACTGTCAATAAACATATGAAGAAATGCTCCAAATCATTAATAATTGGAGAAATGCAAATCAAAGCATTACCAAGGTCCTACCTCATACATTCACCTTAGTAAAGACGACAGAAAATGAAAATTTCACTTGCTGGAGAGGCCTTGGGAAAAAGCCATATCAATACACTGTTGGTAAAGCTGTGAATTAGTACAGCCATTCTGGGAAACTCATTGGAACTATGTCCCTAAAGTCACTAAACTGTTCTTACCCTTTGCCTCAGTGATACCTCTTGGACATAGAGCCCAAAGAGACTAAAGAAGGAAGAAAAGGACCCATACATACAGGAATGTTTATAGCAGCTCTTTTTGTGATGGCAAAGAATTGGAAAGTAAGAGTATCTCTAAATTGGAGAATGGATTAACAAATTATGGTATATGAATATAATGAAATATTATTGGTCAATAAAAAATAAAGGGTATCATTTTGGAGAAACCTGGGCAGACTTATATATACCAATATTGTTGTAGTTCATCCTTTGTTTTTGGAGAGGACCATTACACTGGTTGTGAAACCCTTCCCAGAACAGGTATCCACACAGTGTCAAGAGAATAGTTGGAAGGTCTCCAGCATTTTCAGTGAATGGTGAACAAGGCTACATGACTAACTGCTTCTTTCTTTGACAAGATTACTAAACTAGTAAAAGAAAGGAATGTTATGGATGTAATTTACAAAATTTTAGTAAACAGGTTGTTAATGGTCAAAATGGCTGAAGATATCTAAGGAAATAAATACCTCCATGGTCTGTGCTTGATCCTGTATTGTTTAACAGTACCACGGAAGATGGAAGATCACCTATCAAGTGTTCTGTAGCAAGGATTCCTTCTGTGCATGGGTCCAGTGCTCAATACAGTATCTGGCTTTTAATGTTGTTTGTCCTTCATTTTGAAGAGAACTAGTGACATCATGATTGATGCCTTGCCTTGTGTATGAACTGAATTTAAGTGAAGCAGAGTTGCACAAAGTGGTCAGTCTCACTAACCTTTCCAGAGTCGCCGAAGTCCAGGAGGAAGACAAAGGTCAAGAAGACCGGTAAGGACCTTGGTGTCTTAGATGTCTGACCAAACTCTAAGCTCTCTCACTGCTGCCTTCATGGGCGATGAACTGATACAGAGTGAAATGAGCAGAACCAGGAGAATAGTTTGTATAATAACAACATTACAAAGAAAAACAGCTCTGAAAGACTTTAGAACTCTAATCAATGCAATGCCCAACTGTGATTCCACAGGAATGATGATGAAGCATGCTCTATCTTTTGAGGGAGAGGTGATGGACTCGAGATACACAGTAAAGAATACACTTTCATAGGTCGCTCGGGGAAATTGTTTTATTTCACTGCGCATGTGTGTTTCAAGGATTTTCTCTCTTTTTTAATTTTTTACTTTGAGGGTGGTGTGGGGAGGGAGACAGGACTTAGGGATGATGAAACCCTTCCAAAAAGAATGAAGAAAAGAAAAGAGGGTCATTAAAGCATTTTTTTTAAAAAAAGCACAGAAAAGAACAGAAGGAAGGCCAGAAAAATTACAGACAAGCAGGGCGGTTTTCAAATAATGTTGAATTTATTATTAAATTTAATAATTCTTAAAATATTTCTTAAATATTTTATTTTTCTGCAAGTCCTGAGCTCTTGCACAATAAGAATAGTAACAGTAGTAGCTAACATTTATATGCCTTTGCAAAGACTTTATGTATCTTATTTTATCCCCACAATAAACCTGAAAGGTAGATCCTGTTATCATCCCCATTTTATGGAGGAGACAAGCAGGTTAAGTCACTTTCCCAGGGTCACAGAACTAGTGTGTGAGAGAAATCTTAAACTTAGGTCTTCATGTTTCCAAGGCTAACACTCTACCCACTTTCCTACCTGGGTGCGTTGCTTACTTGGAGGGCTGGTTTGTAGAAGATAGCCTCATTTTGTTTCAGTTTAGAAATAGGAGCAATTTCTTTTTGCAGGGGGGAAGGCAGGGCAATTGGGGTTAAGTGACTTACCCAAGGTCACACAGCTAGTAACTGTGTCAAGTGTTTGAGGCGGAATTTGAACTCAGGTCCTTCTGACTCCAGGGCCAGTGCTCTACTCACTGCGCCATCTAGCTGCCCCAAATGGGAGCAATTTATCAATCAATAAGCACTTATTGGACCTAGAGATTTGGAGCGATGTCTCAGAGAAGTTACTCTTGAGCCAGGGAAAGAAATGCTAATAGAGATCTCTAGATGAGGCTGGATTTAACTCACAGCATACCGTATTATACATGAAAGCAGGGACAGAATGTTATGAGAAAAAACTCAGACCCAGACAGTTGCTGACATGTCCACTAATTCAAGTGAGAGTGCTTCTCCTATACCACAGCAAGATGGAGAATCTCAGGTGGTAGAACATTATGTATTGAACGTTTTACTGCTCTGATAGGTCGGATAAATGGCTTGTGGGGTATGGTTCTCTGGTGTCTGAGTCAATGGTTTTCTTCTTCTACCTTCTATGTGGAGAGTCTCTTATACTTGTGATACAGAACCACATAGGCATTTTGACAGGGGCTGAGGCTACAAATAAAGAAGTGAGAAAGGCCTAGAGAACTTACATTCTATCAGTGGGTTGAAGTTACAGAGAGCATATTTTTTGCTTGATGTAAGAAAAAACTTAAAAATTAGAGCTGTACCCAAGTGAAATAGGTTTCCTGGTCAGGCAATAAGACCCATAACTGGAAAGTTACAAATGAAGTCTGTCTGACAGCTTCTCAGGGGTGGTGTTGAGAGGACTGGTCAGGTACAAATTGAGATCTTGGGACATAATCCAGATTTGGAAATGACTTTGTGATTCCTGTTTGCCATAGAAGTTTGAATAAGGGGCTAATAGTATCTATTCTACAGAGTATTTCTGGCATTCACTGGTACGTAACATCTTACAACTTGTTTTATGTGTGCATTGGTCCTTGGTCACAAAAAACATAGAAGATATAAACATGGTAGCCCTGTGATAGAAACCCACTCCCGAGGCATCTTCAATGCTGGAATTCTCTTGGTTTAGTTTCAGTGTTGGGATGAAATGAAACACGTGAGAGTCATCGGACAGTGGGGAAAAAGGTTTAGTTTGCCCTGATGCAGCAAAGATGTGGTGACATTGAGTGTTTCTGAATGTAACCTTTCCTCATCCCACATGGTAATGTGTCTGATCATCAGGGAAGAATATGGTGAATAACAGGATGACTCAAGTGGTGTTCAGTCAGTCACCAAGTCCAAGTGCCTAGTTCTACACTTTTGAGGAAATTGTTATTCCCTTAGGTGTCCAAGAAACTGTGTCAGGGAAGTGTGAGCTAATCACTTTCTGAGGGCGGCTTCATCTTTTTTTAGGAAAAACAAATCCCTAGTGCAGGAGAAAAGGAAAAGGGGGTACTCCAATATGGGAGTCGGGGGAAGAAGATGAGTCAGGGAAATATCAGTACTATCACACGATCTCAGAGGGCAGAAAAGAGATGATGAACTGGGCATTCACATGCACCTCTTCCTAATGGCTGCTCCGCCTTCAAATCCCAACTAGAATGCCATGTTCTACAGGAAAACTTTCTCCACCACCTCTTAATTCTAGTACCTTGTCTCTTTCACTTATTTTCTCTCTAACCTGTTTCTTTGTATGTATTCGTTTGCTTGTTGTCTCCCTCATTAGATTGCTCTTTTAGAGCAGGAACTATCTTTTGTCTCTTTTTGTATCTCCAGCGCATAGTATAGTGCCTTGCACGTAGTAGGTACTCAACGTAGGTACTCAACAAACGTTTGTTGATTTCACACCTCTACTCAGTTGTAGATGAAAACTTTAGTGTGAATGATTGAAAAGAAACCACTTAGCTGTAGATATAATTGATGTCCAGAGATAAACAGGTCGCTTGCAAGGTGCTCCATCTCCTGGCTTAACAGATAAGTTTGCAATTAACTGACCAAGAAGAGATGTGGCATCATAGGAAAAGGACTGGGTTTGGAGTCAGATGAATCTTAGTTTGACAGCTTACTAATCATGTGAAATTAAATAAAATGCTTCATGTCTCCAGACCTTGTCTTCCTCTTTGGAAAATGAAGGAGTTAGTTGCATGATCCCTAAGGTTTCTACCAGTTCTAAATCTATGGACAGGGAAAACATAGTTGTACTATTCATATGGAAATGCCCATTTTATTTGGTGTTTTCCAGTTCAGGATAAAGCAAATTTAAAAAAGCATAACAAAAAGCTTAACTCTGAACAATTTTAATAGCCAATCTTGGTCCCAGTGAGCAGGTAATGGAATATGCCTTTCAGTAGAGGTCAGTCCATGGGTTTTCATGGTACACATATTGTCAGACATGGTCTCTATGACGGTTTGGTTTTGGACTGTTTTCCTCATTACTTGAGAGGACTTAGTGGGAGTAGGATATGTCAGGAAATGAATATTATATAAAAACAAAAGGATTAAAACAGTGACATAAATGAGGCTACTTTCTAGCAAATTACCAAAACGATTAACTTACCTATGTGAATAATATATAGTATATGGCCTTGTAACTTGGAAGGAATAATATGTAGTATACAGTATAACTTAGAAGGATGTCAAGTTTAAATAAAAGTCCATTTTCCCCCAAAGAGGAATATTTCAAAAGTAGGAAATTTGCTGATTTCATAGTAGCCAAAATGCCATGCTATTAAGCAATGAGCTAGTTAATGTTTTCTTTATGGTTAGAACTCTCCCACCAAGCTGATATCCTTTTTTGAACTGACACATTTACAATTTTTCACAAAGAAACGTTGGTTCTTTCGCTGTGTGAAAAATTTATTTTTGGAATGTTCTAGAGACCAGCAGGTGAAAAAAAGAATCTTATCTATTTATCCTTCTATGTGTACATACATCAAGCACTGCTTTGATAGAAGTCCTGGGTTTGTGTGAGCAACAAACACAAAGGGAAATCTAATCATCTTTCCTTCAAGTCTTAGCCATTGTGCCAGTGGGAGCCTGAATTCTTGGCCTAGACATGATCAGATTCTTACAGAGATGAAGTGAGTTGTAGTCCTAGTTCTAAATATCCCTCCCCTGCCCCATCTAGCATCCCACCATGTGGTTTTCTGTTCTCTCCCACAGATATTGCCGTCATTAACACTTCCTCGGGTCAGATATTCATTAGTTCAACCTTGGTCTGAACTAATGGTTTTAAGCCTCCCCCAAATTGGGGAAGCTGATCCTCAGAAAACAAACATACAGCACACACCTCCCAAAGAAAACATCCCAAATAAAGCCTTCCCAGCTTTATAAACCTGCCAGAGTTGGTCGACTTTCTAATATCACTGACGCTTGTATCTTCTCCAAAAAGGAATAGTAAGTAAACTCTAGGTATCCCTCATATTCTACTAATCATCTTGAACTTTAAACCAAGGTGTGTAATTGCATTCTTACCTGGGTTGAAGATAATTCAGGGAAGGTGACCTTAAATCCAACACTCAAAGAGAGTGGGAGACTTGCAGAAAAGCACAAAAAACAGTTAATAGTTGGCATTTATGTACACAGAGCTTTGATTTGCAAAGCATGTTACATATGTAGCCTCACGATGTTGTTCACGATGTTGCTCACGACGGCCAGGTAAGGAAGTGCTGTTTTATCACTACTTTACATTTATCAAAACTAAGAGTGAAATTGTTCCTTGCTCAGGATCCCATAGCTAATGGCTATGGGATTTAAGCTGAAGTAAACACAGATATTATATTTGAACCCATGTCTTCAGAATCCAAGCTTGCTGCTCTCCACGAATCAGTGATACCATGCAGCCTTTCCATAGCAAAACAAGACAAAGTCCAATTATGACTCTTTGAAGCAGAGCTTGAGAGAATAAATCGTGACCTTATAGAATGATCTGAGGTTTACCATGCTTTCCTAGACACAAATGTGAAGGAGGATCACAGGATTTAGAATTGCAAGGAGATTTGGGGCTCATCGAGCTGTTCAGAAGCCTCATTTTACGGGTGAGGTTGGTGATTAAAACCCATTTTGCAGATGAGGAAACTTGAAGCTCAGAAAGGATTATTGACTTGTCTATAAGGTCCCAAGTATTCTAAGTATCATAGGTATAAACTCAGATCCTTCTGATGCCAAGTCCTGTGGTTTTTTTCTGCTGCAATCTAGCTCTTAAGGCGTGTGTGTGTGTGTGTGTGTGTGTCTACAATAAAAACACTGTGGACCTGTTTGTAATGCATCTGTGTCAGAACATTTGGGGAACTAAGCTTTCTCTCTTATAAGAACATCATTGTTTTCATGTTGTCCTTCTCATTGGAATGGATGGCCTCAGAGATTGAAGACTTTTTTTAACCTTTCTTTGTATTTCCAACCCTTAGCAAGCAAGCACAGTGCCCAGAAGATAGTAAACATTTAATAAATGCTTGTTCACTGACAGCTAAATAGCATTAACTATAAACTAAATAGTTTAGCTATTTCACTGTACATTTGTGCCAAGAGGCAGCTAGGTGATACAGTGAAAAGAGGGGCCAGGTCTGGAGTTAGGAAGATCTGAGTGCCTCTGTTTGCCTCAGTTTCCTCATCTGGAAAATGAGGATTATAATAGTACCCACTTCCCAGTGTTGTACGGATCAAATGAAATAATATTTGTAAAGCACCTAGCATAATATCTGGCACATAGTAGGTCCTATATAAATGGTGGCTGTTATTATTATGATGCAAATCTAAGGACTGCAAACCTAGGTTTATAAAAGTGGAGGCTATTCCCTTTATAAAATGATTCTCAGGAGATTTCCTTTAAGTGTCTAGCTCCCTTAGGGAATGAGAAAGATGTCTGAATTTTTATGACATTCTTTACAGAATCCAGTCTACTCTAGTCCTCTTCTGAAGTCTTACTGGGGCATGGAGGTGGCCCTGGGATTTCAAAGTCCTTGCTAGTTGAGTGCAAACTCTGGCAGGTTTATAAAGCTGGAAAGATTTTGTTTGAGATGGTTTCTTTTGGAGGGACATGCTATGTGTTTGTTTTCTGAGCATCAGCTTCACCAGTTTTGGGGAGGCTTAAAACCAGATTGGCTACAGGGTGAATTTTTTAGGTATAACCCTCAAAGACTGTTATAGAGGTGTTGTGGTCTAGACAACACAGTGGATGGAGCACTGGGCCTAGAGTCAGGAAGACCTGAGTTCAAATCCAACCTTAGACACTTCCTAGCTGTGTTGCCCAGGGTAGGTAGCGGCTTTCTGCTTCAGTTTCTTCATCTGTAAAATGAAGTTAATGACAGCACCTACCTGCTAGGGTCATTGTGAAGATAAAATGAAATAAATTTCTTCTAGTATTCTACAAATCTTCAAGCTTTAACAATATGGATTCTAGCTATTTTTATTATAGTGATAACTTTGGTCCCTACTGTCTGAAAGTCGTGTGCTATATTTCACCCTTCCCCAAGGTTTTCAGATACCCTTAAGAGAGCTTTGGGGATGTCCAGTTTATCTGCCCTTGCCTTCAGCTCCTGATGATTTAGGGGTCCCAGCTCCATTTATCCACTTAACTGACAGATTACCTTTTACAAAGTAATAATGAATTCAATGCTATAGTAAAAACAAGCACATAAACATTTCCTCTTAACGAGATGGTCAGGATAAGCCCCATTTTTGCTGTATCAGTCTCTGGGGGAGAAAAGGGGATTAGGTTAACAGGTTTAACCAGTTTCTAAATAGCTTAGTCCCACCAAGTGCCAAGTCCAAAGCCCTCCTGGAGTCCTGGGTACTCTGGCAGCAACAATCTAGCCTGGAAACCTGCTTGCAAGGTTATCATGTCTCAAATCTGAACCCATGGATTCTGCTGCCCACGCATGGAACTTGAAAGAACACAGCAGAATAAACCCCAAGCCCATTTCTTGGGACCACAGGGGGCAGGAAGGGCAGGTAAACCTTCTGCCCACTCATCTCAGTTCATGGTGCCCCTGCTGTGGGTAAGCAGAACTTTCACCCCTCTTGATGGTACCAGAAGGACAGAGGGAGAGAGAGATTTTCCCAATCTGGGAGTTTTAAAGATGTAGCTTGTTCTAGCCATATAAACAATGGAAAGAAGTAATTCCTACCCATGTTATAGGAGAATATAGAATGTCTTCTCTTGGAAGCAGGTCTCTGGAATATCCCAGCAGGGGCATGTTAAGTGATCTGGGCATGCACAATGCAAAGTCATGCTACATTATGATTGTGATTGTTGTTGCTGCTGTTATATGCCCTGGAAGTGGGAGCACCTGCTTTGGCTAAATCAGGGATTGCTAAAGTAGGGAGTGTTGGGTATTCTTGAAAAAGCTCAAAAACCTTTACATCTGTCTATTTTGTTGTTATCTCATAACTAGCCAGCCAATAAAGTGGAAGCACAAATGAAGGTGAGAGGTGGTTTTATTTTTAATTAAAAATTTTTTTAAAGATTCAATTATTTTTGGAGGACTCTTTGTTCAAGCAGCAATTTGAGGCAAGATCAAAGGAAACACAATGGGTAGAGCACACCTAATTACCTGGCCAACCAATTTTTACATGAATCCAATTCAATTCAACAAACAAATTAAATGCTTACTCTATGCAACACGTATAAGCTGGAGATTTAAAGATGAAATAATAAGGCCCTGCCCTCAGGAAGCTAACAACCTGGATTGTGGGGATGAATTCACAAGTGCTGTAATAAAGCCAGGTAAAATCATAGGAGAAGTCCAAACATACGTTGTGTGGTAACTGAGAAGGGAGATGTTGTCTTGAAAGAAGGGCATGGCTTTCACTGTACTTCAAGATGAGGAGGTTTGGGGTAGTAATGGGTGGAGAGTGTTATCATTCCCAGAACAGGAGATACTGTGGATAAGACATTAAGATGAGAGGAGATCAAGGAAAAGAGATTTGTCTGGATTTGCTGGGAGGGATTTTGTGTAAAGGCTAATTGTACCCAAGTCTGAAAAATTAGATTGGATCTTGACTTGGGGAGGCCACTGAATGTTGGGTTAGGAAGATTATATTTTATTCAGTAAGTAATGGAGAGAGGCAGCTTAGGGGTGGTAGATAAAGGGCTACCCAAGAGACAGGAATACCTGGGTTCAAGATCTACCTTTGTCCCATTGTAGGCTGTGTGACTCTGGTCTCTCCTCTACCCCATAAATTCTAGCATTTACCTTTTTTTCCCCAGTACATTCTTAACCAACATTGCTTTATTGTTAAACCCCAAAACAAACCGCCAAATTTTATACATAGTTGCAGAGTTTTCAACTTAGGTTTTTTAAAAACAGTTCCTCTTCACACCATCAAAAGAATAAAATCTCTTCTTTGAACTCCCAAAGATGCGTAGATCGAAGAGCAAGCTGCTTTTTACAAAATTTCGGGTATAAACAATGAGAAATTCTAACAGTAAGACCTTGTAAAACATAATAACTATGCAATGGAATAGAGAAATTACAGTGCTACATGGGCCTACAGTAAGTAAACAATCTTTCCTGAGCTAAAGAAAGTCAACATAACACATAGAGTTTGTGAAATGAGCTCTTCAGTATTGGATCTTTCTAATCTAATGCCATATTGTTTTATTTTACACGAAAGAGCTGAACTATTTAAAAGCAGCTTCAAGAATAGTACAGTTATTTAAAGATGGAAGATTACCACGTACTGCTCCAGTTTCTTTTATTTGTTTATTATCTTGGATATTTCTCCCCACCACTGGAAAAAAAAAACCAAAATGACCCAACATCTCAACAATGGTGGCACTATGGTGCCTTGCTTTTTGAGATTAGCTTCCATCTGCTATCTCTATTTCTGTCTGTTGGTCTCTCTCTCTGTCTCTCTCTCCCAGTTTCCATCCCCATCCCTGTCTCCAACTTATATTACTTTGTGTATACATACTTATTTACATGTTGCTTTCCTCATTAGAACATAAGCCTTTGGAAGGCAGGGACTGTTATTGTCTTTCTTTGTATCTCTAGTGCTTAACACATTGCCTGGCACACTTAATCAATGCCTATTGACTAAGTGACTGACTGCCTTCCTGCCTGCATCTCAATGCCATAGGGCAGCTCTCTCAAGCTATTTTTTTTTCATTACAGAGCAGGAGCCATTGAGAGTAGGAAGGAATCCTCCTCAGCAGTTCTCTGTTTACACCGATGAAATCACAGGTCTAGTTAAAAAATACATTAAAAATAAACAAGGGAGTAGCTAGATACTCATGGTTTTTAATTAGAGAAAAATCGTGGTCAAGATTGTGCTTTTGGTAGGTTACTGTGGCAGCATTATCGAAGGATATATTGGAGGGGAGAATAACTTGCCTTAAAAAAAGGTTGACGGGCAATGCAGTTGAACTCTTGTTTCTCTTAGGGCTCTGGCCAAGCCTGTAGCCTCATTGAAATCGATGCCAGGACAGCACTCACATTCACGATGGGAATCCCACACTAAGTAAAAGAGTGCCATCTACAACTACATTAGCCTGCACATTTGATGCCGATGTGGTTTCTTGAGATAAAAGCTGTGAGTTTATTTTGAGAGACATTTCAGGATCAACTGTACTCCACTGTTTCATGTAGGAACCGTCATAGATATCAACATGAGAGGTCAAATTTAGGAGAGCATCAATTATCTTCTCTCTGCACAGTAAGAGTGAGTATCTTTTTCCAATAGAATAAAAAAATGAAATCTATACTAAGCACAGATTCTGAATTTCATCACACGAGAACAAAGCTTTTTTTGGTGTGTGAAATTAAATTTTCTGAGTGTAAATGTCTCTCTTTTAGCTTTCCTTCTATCAAGATTCTGGATGAGTAGTTGAAAGTTAAGTAAAAGCAGCAAATAACAGGGAACAGAGATACTGTGCCACAGGTTGGATTCTGGGATTTTTTTTCCTATGCTCATGGTGTCCATTATTGCTTTGAAATGGTTTTGGAGTCTCAAATTTCTCCCTGAAACAAAGATCTGTCATTTTGAGGAGTCTTACAGAAGAAAATTAATCCCTCTGAAACTGGAGGTCGGAATTAGATTTTTTTTAATGTTACAAGTGACTGTGTGGCACTCAATTTCTCTTGGTGGTGTAGTAGATGGAATGATGAATTAGGAGTCTAGAAAGACCTGAATTTAAATCTAGCCTCAGTCACTGACTTTGTGGCCTTGGACAAGTCACTTAACCTCAGCCTCAGTTTCCTCATTTTAAAAATGGAAATCAAAATAGCACCTACCTTCCAAGTTTGTTGTGAAGATCTAATAGGATAACATAGAGAAGGCACTTTGCAGTCTTAAAGTCTTATATAAATACTAGCTAGCAACATCATCATCATCATCATTATCAGTCATCACCACCACTGCTACCACTATCATCATCATTATCTAAGAAAAATTGCCTTACTATTATTTCTCCTACTCCATCATCGTTTGTCACTGGGGTCTTCAATAACTGGAACTCTTTCATTTTATGTAGTCCAATAGTTCCTTTATGGTTATTTGATTTCTTCTTTCCTCCAAAGTACATGATCTTCTTCAATGCTGTCCTCTCAAATAGAGTGGATTCCCCCTTCTGCTTGTCCTGATGTGATCTAGCCTTGGGCCAGTTCCACTGTGTACATTCTTTCTTCCTGTTTCTGATCCATAGATAACTATTAGGAAGAAAAACATAACAGAAGAAACAGAATTATGGCTTTCTTCAAAATATATGATAGTTTAATTAGGGGAACAACTAAGAGAATTAACTAAAAACTCAGATGAAAGAATAATTTTGGCATTGTTGCAGGATATAAAGTAAGCCCACACAAATCCTCAGCATTTCTGTATATTACCAACAAAATACAGCAGGAAGAGGTAGAAAGAGAAATTTCATTTAAAATGCTGTAAACATTGAAAACAGAGAGTATAAAATAACTTGATTCTTTCTATCAAGGTATACATAGAAACTATATGACTACAATGATAAAACATTCTTTAATATAACCTAAAAAATTGGAGAAATATTATTTGCTCATGGGTAGGCCTGTCCAATATAGCTAAGGAGACAAATTCCCTAAGTTGACTTCCTTTTTTAGTGCCTTATCAAACAACCAAAGGACAAAAATTGTTGGAAAAAATATCAGTCTAGCAGAAATTGTCTAGACTAACATCTCATTCCATATAGCAAAATAAAATCCAAAGCGATACATGACCTACATGTCACATCATAAACAAATTAGCAGAACAAAGAAGATGCCTTTTGTGTTGGTGGATAGGGTTTCTCTCTGTGGATAAGAGTTTATGACCAAAATGGGAATTGAGAGGGTCATAGCATATAAAATGGACAATTTTGATTACATGAGGTTAAAAAGTTTTGCACAAACAAATCCAATATAGCTAAGAGTAGAACACAGATAGTTCACTGGGGAAAAAAATCTTTGCAGCAAGTTTCTCTGATAAAAGTCTAATTTCTATAGTATATAAAGAACCAATTGAAATTTGTGTGGATAAGAGCCATTTCTCAACTGATAAATGATCAAAGGACATGAATAGGCCATTGTCAAGGAAATAAATCCAAGTTAGGTATATGAAAAAGTGCTCCCAACAATGAATAACTTGAAAAAATATAAATTAAAACAACTTTGAAACTATCATATATATGTACATATATACACATATATATGATATAGACTGAATACCTAGCAGATTGGCAAAATTAATAATAAAGGAAAATGAGAAATGTAGGGATTGCTGGAAAACTGGTGCATTGATGCACTGTTGGTGGAGCTATGAATTTGTATAGCCATTCTGGAAAGCAATTTGAAACTATGCAACCAAAGATATGTAGGCTGGTTCTATGAGACTTCCATCTGGCCATTGTAGCTGCCTACCAATCCCTGCATTCACCTCTCGTCTCTTTAATATACCTAACAATGACTATGCCAAAATTACCCTCTCATTTCCTTGAACTTTCAGATTCTCTCTCACCCCTCAGCTCCAACTCCAAACCCTCACCCTACAGTGCTATAACCATGAAGATTGAGATCATCTGCCGTGAACTCCCTCAGGCACCCCATGTTCATTTCATCATATTCCCACATCATTCTTCTAAATCATTCCTCTAGTCCAACGGAAAATGGTTTTCTTCTTCTATAAATCTAATCTTTAACTGATAGACTCGCTTCTATCCCTCCCTGCTTCCTTTGTCACCTTACTTCCATAATCAACCTTTGCAGTGCTTAGCACTGGTGGGTAGCAGGCTTTTAACAAATGTTTATTGACTGACTGAATGACTAACTTTCCACTCTCTCTAACATTTTCAATCTTATTTTTTCTTTCATGGATTCTTTTCCTTAGTTATATCTAGTTATCTCATATCTTAAAATAAACGTTACGGATATGTGCTGAACCTGTGATTTCCCAGATATAGAGAACTCTTATATGAGGAAAATCATTTGACCAATGCAGATCAATACCTTTTCTGCAATTTATAACCTTACAATTGCTGTGAATTACTGAATGATTAAGTGACTCGTTCAGTATCATTGTAGCCATATATGTGTCAGAAGCAGGATTTCTTGGCTTAAAGCTAGGTTTTCCCCACTGTATCCCACTCTCTCTTTCATCTTAAAATAAAGCAAAATAAAACAAATCCTTGGTCTGATCCTACAATTGTTTTAAAGCCATTAGCCATGTTCTCTTTTCAGCAAATATATGTTTTGCCACCTGCTGCCACTCCTTTTCAAGCCATTTCTTTCTTGACTCCATGAAATCGAGCTTCCATTCTCACCATTCTACCGAGGTTGTTCATGTCAAAATAAAATAAAAGAAAAACCTTTGCCTATATGATTAATTCTCTATTTATCTTCCCTTCTGTACCTTCCCTTCCTTCCCTGTGCATCTTTCAAAATATGTTATTGGTGATGATTTTTGCCTAGCTTGTTGCTTGCTAAATCTAGCAGATTTTTCTTATTTCATGTACTTTTCAGCTTCTCTGCTGTGTCTTCTACTGTCGATCAGCATATCTTGAGAATGTCTCCTCCTCTAGTTTTCCTTGGCATTATATTTCTTTTCTGTTTCCTTGGATGAATCCTTTCTAAACTCATTTCCCTGGAGTACACATCCACTCCTTTGATTTCACTGACTACCTCTGTAAATATGATTCCAAAATCCTTATCTTCTTCCCCAAACATTACCTGCATCCAGTCCTGTATTTCCAAATAACTACAAGACATCTCCAGACTTAAAACCTCTTCATCATCCTTAACTCTTCTCATCTATCTTAACTATGAAATTTGTCACTAATTCCTGCCTTTTGAATTCTTTCCTTTTCCTTTTCTCACTGACACCACCATAATTCAGCTCTCTGTCACTTTACCAAGCAGCAGAGTGGCAGAGAAGCCAGAGTGCTAGATCTGAGCTAAAATCCTGCATTAGGCACTTTCTAGCAGTAAGTGACTCTGGACAAGTCACTTAACCCTTCTTGGCCTCTGTTTTCTCATCCGTAAAATGGAAATAATATTAATACTTACCTCACCAGGTTGTTTTGATGACCGAGTACAAATTTTTTTGCCTGGCTTTTGAGCCTTTAAATAATCTATTCCCATTGTACTTTCTAACTTTATTTCCTTCTATTCCTTAATAATGAGAGGCAATGCATAATGTGGATAGAGGACTAGTCAAAGTGTCAGAGAAAATATATATTAAATCTTGTTTCTTCCACATAGAGGATGTGTTACCTCAAGCACTTAAGCTGGCAGGCTGCAGGCAATTCTCAAAGACCAAGCTATAACTGAGCTGCCTATCTACATCAGTAGAGAATTTTCACACTGGGAGTCCCTTACTACTGGTGACATAATAGATGTAGACTAACAACTTTACAAACCTAAAAATAACATGCCTTAACAAACATCCTCTGTTCTTTGCAAGCAAATCTATTAATTGTCCCTCACCATACATGCTATGCTGATTTTTACATCTGAGCCGTTGTCTGTGTTCTTTACCCTATTTCTCTTTTCTCTTTATATAAATTTTGCTCATGTTTTAAAGGTCAACTCAAGGTCCCTCTTGTAAATGGATTCTTCTATGTCCAGAACTGTGGTTTCATTTCTTGGCATTCCTATTATTCTTATAGTTGGTATGACATAGTTACACACTGGTGATGTGTACATATGCTGGCTTTCCCTCCAGATAGATTGTAGGTTCTTCAAGGGAATAGGTTCTTGTTTTATATCACCCATAGGGCCAGACACATAGCAGCTATTTGCTTATTGCTCAATGATATATTCATAAATGTTTGCTTTGAAAAATTTCTTTGTTTTTTTGTCTTTGCTTTGACTGCATAAAATTACTTTGATCTGAAATTGGCAATTTTGGTTGCTGACTCATTCTGCTTCTACTCTGAACTTGTCTTTATCCTAAATATATCTCAGTAACCCTGAGAAAATACTCTGGACCTGGCGAATAGAAAATAAAAGTCAATATCATCTTGACATTTGGAGCTTTGGGCTCCCACTGAATGATTTTTTTGGACTGAACAAAATCTATTCTGACATTTAAAAATTATATGTAGAAAGGGAAAGCATATATTTTTTGCAACCTACAAAAGTACACTGTTTTTTGAATTGAATGCAAAAACTTGTAAACTAGATACTTCAAACTTGACACAATTATCCAAGAAAAGTTTTAATGAAAAACTTAATGAAAAAAAGTTTTAATGAAAAACTTTTAACAAAAAAAATGAAAAAAGATTTAATGAAAAAATGAGTCAGGATTTTAAAAAACAATCGAAGTACTAATGTGTGATCATAGTCTTTCATATATTTAAGGTCAATGAAGTTAATTACTCATCCAAAGTAGCAAGGAACTTGGAACAATATGGGTGCCCATCCATTATGGAATGGCTGAACAAATTAGGGCATATTGGTGTATTGGAATATTGTGTGTCATATAATGATAAAAAGGATGGATTCAGAGAAACCTGAGAAGAGTTGTATGAACTGATGTGGAATGGAGCGACCAATGGGAAAATGATTAACACTTTGGCAACAATAATGTAAAGGAAAACAATTTGAAGGACTTTAGATCCTTAGTAAATACACTTGTCAATTGTAGCTTCAGAAGACTGATGATAAAGTATGTTTTCCATCTCCTGGCAGAAATACGACGAGCTGGAGGTACAGAAAAAGACATACATTTTCAGACACAGACAATGACTTGATTTGTTTTGATTGTACTGATCATACTTATTTGTTTCAAGAAAGGGCTTCTATTTTGTGTGGGCTGTTGGTTGGTCATGGTAGTGTCTAAAAAGAAGAAGAAAATAGCATTAGCGAAACATTAAATAACACGCAGAAGACACCAGAAATCAGTTCAAAAAGAGAGAGGTAAGTAGGGCAACGTTGGTATTATTGTGCTAAATTTCATATACACTTTAAAAAGTCATACACTACACATTGTCATACTTTCATACACAATCCTACTCTTTGACTTTTGCATATTGATATATTAATGTTTATTGATATTTATATTCATAATAAAAATTTTTAAAGGGATGCTGTATATACGTTCCCTTAATTATGTCCTTCTACTCTGCATGAAATTTGTGAGTTCTTTTCTTTATAAAACAGAAAATTCAAATAAGACCCTACCTTATTTAAATCTTCATGCACATTGACAAATGAACCTAAATAAATAACGAAGTTAGCCATATGGCCTTTTTTTTCATTTCTTTCTCCTTTTCTTTCAGTCTTCTTCCTGATATGGTTAAGTGTATCCAACAGAATGTGCTATATGGAAGGGCAAACTTTAGCTAAGGAATAATGATTTTGTATGTCAGGGGGTGCTGTGGATCAATGTGAGTGTTCTTGGTCCTTTTGAGTTCAGATAATTTGCATGCCACAGTGATTTAGGTTGGAGTTCTAAAAGAATGCCTCTTTAAAGGCCTGTTTGTTTTTTGTTTGCTTTTTGCTTCTCTCTGACACAATGTCATTTTAGCCATTGAAGGCAGGAATTTCTTTCCCCACCTCAGCTCCCCACTAAAGAAAACGGAAAAACAGGAAAAGGTGTTAGCTCATTTTCAAGTGGGATTGGCAAACTGAGTCAAGGGATTAAACTTGTCTTAAAGACAGGGCTAAGGAAGCCTGAGTGAATGGCTTGTCCGAGCTCCCAGGATATGCAGGAGAGCCATCCCCCGCCCCGTACCCTCAAACATATAGATACACACATATAGGTATATATACATACATATATCTTTTATGCACATCGTTGACCATCTGTTGCCTTCTCCATGAGAATATGAACTTGTTGAGGGCAGGGACAACATTTTACCTATTTGTGAGTTTCCTGATACTTAGCACAATGCCTGGCACATACACCCTTGTTGATGAGAATGATAATCTCAACATCGTTTAAAGAATATAATGTCAATCCACATTAAATTAGTCAACAAATTTAGTAAGCACTTGCTGTATATCAGAGACTGTGCTAAGTGTTGTAAGCATCATATCTTTTGGATTCACGTGGTGAGGATACAGAATGGAGGATGACGAATGAGAGCGACCCGTGAAACTCAGCAGAAGATAACAGGAGGAAGAGATAGTCACAAGACCCCAGGAATGCAAAGCAAATGCTGATCTGATCTAGAAAACTGAAGGATAAATGGAATCTCTCAAAATGCAAATGCAGTAGTTTTATTTCCTAGGTAGTAAGAGAAATCCCCCAGCTGGAACTTGAGTGGAGAATGGGTAAGGCTATGCTAACATATGCCAATGAACTAATGAGGGCAATCAACAACAGAGGCAAGACGTGTGGAACTCCAGTGTGAGCACAGCACATTTCACTGGATTGGGTATCCAGGGAATTGTGTTTATTATTTTAAAAAGGGCATCATTAATTGAGTACTTCGTCACAACGTTCATCATTCTTATTGATCTAATTTAAAAAATGAACAACTGACCTTTACTTAAAAGTGCAAGTTTTGCACAGGGCTCCTATGAATCATGGCTTTCCTTTCTTCTAAAATACAGAGGCATATTTTTAACCTTATATTTTGGCCAAATATCTTTCCAACTGGGCTCTGTTCCCTTTAGCCCCACACTTCGTTACTAAGGGCCAAAAATGAATTTGAGCATTGGTGACTAACCTTTTCAAATTTTAACTATTTTTGTTTCCTTGCCTACACCAGCCAGAGCCCCAGGGTCCTAACCTTTGGGCCCCAGCCATAGAAAACTAAGTGGCTGGAGCACTAGAAAGGAAGGAAAGAAAAAAGGTCAAGTTGATTTTTTCTGACCTGATTGCAGCCATCTGGAATCTTCAAAGCAGGAGTGGGGGCATCCTGAAGATGGGAAGTGGGAAGACAGCTTACTTATTGGGGACAGAGGTTGGGCTCCACTGAACAGACATGCATTGACTGGTGAAGCAGCACCATGGAGAGTGTATGGACTGCTGGACCATAAAACACGCATTTATATAGTACTGTACCTCACCAGAGAACTCTCCTGGTTCCTCTCATATAAAAGCATCTTGGAAGGAGAAAGGAGGAAGAGAGTAGGAATCTGAGAAGTAAAACTTGCAGCTTCTGGAGCAACTAAGTCTTCCCAGAACTTGGAAAACCTACTCTGCTCCGACTCTAAATCCCAGGCTGTCTCACTGTGGAAAGAACTGCTGCCATATTGGATATAACTGAACACCGCCTGTATTTACATCTGTGGATGAGAATTTGAGTTACAACTGGGGAAAAGGTGAGGGAGAAATAATGCCTGTTTGATTCATAGGGACCAGAGAACAATGGAATGTCGCTTATGGACTATGAACTTAAGGGAAGGCTGGACACAGGCTGTATACATCTGTATCAAGCTTTTATTCCCCATGTAGTTCGTTGAAGTCCTTACAGCCAAACAGCCTTCCTCTATGTTAATCTGTGATTCTGGGAGACCACAACAAAACAGTAATCAATTACCAATTATTGAGTAAGTACCCATTATATGCTAAGCACAGTAACTTTCTTCAAAGAGTTTCTATTCTGCTTGCAGCATGGGTGGGTTGTGATATTAGGAATATAGGATTTTTCTCAGAGAAGCAAATACAAGATTTATGCAAAATAAACACAAAGTGATTTCATTGGATATATTGAGGGGGGACTAATAACTGGTTGAATTAGAAGATGTTCTTTCAAGGAGACGACATTTTAACTGAGTCTTGAAGGAAGCTATGGGCCCCAAGAGGCATAAATGAAGAGGAAGCATCCACTATGGGTCAGAAACTGGGGATATAAATTTGTTTCAACAAAAGCAAAGGCAAGAGATAGACTGTTGGGTATGTAAGAGCATAGGAGAGGGGAATAAAGTGTAATTAGCCAGGAAAGACAGTGTGGAGCTAACGGCCCAATTAAGTAGTTGGGCTTGGAACTACTGAAGCTTGGAAACTGAGCACACCCTGTACTTCAAATGGCTGCTTCTGTGAAAAGTACAGGATTACACAGATCATTGGTATGGTCTGTTAACCAATCTCTTTGATTCTAACATTGCCCTCCCCATAATCATCCTGTAAACAATTTTCAGAAAAAAATTTCCCAATCCTAAATCCTGATAATCCACCCTACTGTCCAAGAATTTTCAGTGGCTCCTTAGCACCTACCAGAGTTAGCTAGATGGCTCTTATTACTACTGTCATTATTTTTCTTTTTTTATGACATGGACTTGTGGTCTTTTGGAGGTCCTGTTCTGGAGGACTGTTCTTCTTGGTGGGCATAAGGGGAATGGTGGTAGGGAAGATAACAAAGTATGCCCAGACAACTGCTTGTGTGTGATTGCAGACAAGTCCTCTATTCCCATTCTGAGTCTCAGTTTCTTTACTTGTTAATAATATTTGTTCTACCTGTCTTTCTGATTCCAAATCTAGCATTCTGCCCACTGTGCCACCTAGCTGCTTCATATGAAAATTGAAGGAACTGAATATGTTTAACAGGGTGAAGATTACGGGGCAGAGTGGCTGTGCAGAGGTAAGGGACATGATAGATGTTATCATATGAAAGGTCAAATGAGAGGAAAATGTGGTCATATTTTGATGATGATGATGCTGTAAATTCAAGTCCAGCCTCAGAAATGAGCTGTGTGACTCTAGACAAGTCCCTTGACCTCTCTCAATATCCTTTTAATCATCTGTAAAATGGGGATAATAGTATTACCTATACCACAGGGTTGTTCTGAGGACAATATACATAAAGCACTTGGCTGACCTAAGTGTTATATAAATGCTAGCTCTTTTGACTATGGTTATTATTTTTGTTGTTATTATATGACATGGACTTGAGTCTTTTGGAGGTCCTGTTCTGGAGGTGTAATGACAAACAGGGTGGGACTTTTTGTTGTCTTTTGTTTTGGAGTGCTTCTCAGCACTAAGGCAATCAAGTGCATTTGAATCTTGCCTTTGTTTCAATCAAGACTCTTTGAATGGGGAGTCTTTGATGACCTGCTTAAGTCACAGGAAGGCCTAGGTCACATGGGTTTGAATCACATGGTTGTGATGCCCTCTGACCCTGGAGAAGTGTATATATACTTGTTTCCACAATCTGGCTAGCAGCTTCTGTGGGGGGTCCAGATCCACCCACAGCCAGCACCCAGAAAGCTGCCGCACAGCCAGAAAGCCTAGGTTCTTTTAATCTGCCTTAACAAGGAAAGCAAGGTTAAGGGGTTGGCAAGCTTACTTTAATTCAGTACACAAATATCATTCACTTAGTGCAGGGGGAAAAGCCAGC
>CM053623.1:38503814-38548548 GCA_028646595.1 Phalanger gymnotis | reverse complement strand
TCAAGTTCAGCTCTCTCACTGAATCCAATCTCCTTAATAAAAGGATTTGTTCTGTAAAACTTGGACTCAGTCAAAAGGCCGCATCCAAAGACCTAGAAGGCCACATGTGACCTCGAGGCTGCAGGTTCCCCACCCCTGGGTCAGCCCTTTCTTCCTGATGATATTCTCTCAATCTACTAAATTCTCTACTATAAACCAAATTCCATCCACAGAGGCAAAGTTCTCATCCAGAAAGAACATAGTTGCAAGGCAAGCAGCCTGAGTCATTTTCATTGAATTAAAAAAAAATTAGGTAGAAGATAAGAGGGAAAATGAAGCTTTAAGTTAATTCCACGTGACTGCTCATTTCCAATAAAAATTAGGGTCTTAGATAATTATATTAAGAGCAGGAATGTTATCTAAACGTTGGGGGGGGGCTACCCCATTTACCCTTTCTAAAATGTAATTGTTCACTTTCTACTCCATCATTTCTGTGAACTGGGCTGAATTTGAAATAGAGTCAAGGATGTTTCTAGTTTATGATAGATGGTCAGCAAACAAACACTTGGCAGCTGAAACCCATTTCTTTAGCCAATCTTAAGGCCTTCATTTGCATTCCCTTCTTTTCCTCCATAGTTTTTCTCCACTTTTCTTCACTAGCATAGCCAATGGACTTTATAGAGGAGGAACAATAAATATCCCAAATACATTGATTTTCCTTTCAAACTAACCACTTAGTTTCCTACAGAAGGACACATACTCACAAATTGGTGAGATGCAATAACTTCTTTAATTAAATGGGTTTTTTTAATTAAATAGTCTTTTAACATTTTCAAGTCTCTTCCATCAACCACAAAACCTTCAGACAGCAGTGATGAAGATGGTAAAATGATAAAGAGAGATAAATACAGCAGCTAGAGTCTTGTGAAGTGTGATGGTATTTCCCAAATGACCAGGCTTCCATTACATACTTTGAGTCTGCATTTTGACAACCACTTGTATATAAGCATTGTGCATAATCAACACCAAGTAAGATTATCAGTGATGGAGAAAAATAGAGACATGAAGATGAGATATTTGTATTGAAATGAAATGCAGCTGAATTTCTGAAAACGTACGGAAGACACAATAGTGTGTATACAATGTTTGATGTCCTAGAGAGAGTCAAGAGACAATGTGAATTTAGTTAGCACAGTTTTGGACACCAAAATCAGATTAATGCCTTCTTTCCTTCTATCAAACTGTACTACTTACTATTTCACAAATGTGACATTCCAAATACTACCTCCATGCCTTTGCCCAAGCTGTCCCTTCTGCCTAGAATACCTTCCTTTCCTCACCTCTGCAGCTCCCAATCTCTTGCTCCCTTCAAGGCTCAGTTCAGATGCCACCTCTGAAAAGAGGTCCTTCATGATTCCCTACAGTTGTGTTCTCCAAGCAACTGAAATTGCTTTATATAAACATTACACTGACTTATGTCTATACTTATGTCTATGTCTGACTTGTGTCTTAAGTCTATATCTTCTGCAATAAAATATAAACTTTCACTTTTGTTTTGATATCACAGCCCCCAGCACAAACCTTTGCACAAAATAGGCACTTAATAAATGATTACAGAATTAGATTGAGACCCTGCCACCTTCTAAACAACTTGAAAACCAGAGGAGGTAGTATGGGACTGCAGAGAGTGCCCAATAGGAATATAGAATTTCTGGGTTTTAATCCTGGTTCTGCCACTTTCGATCCTTTATGTGGCCACTTAATCCGGAAAATGAGATGGCTGGATTAAGTGAAATATAAACTGCTGTATGGCTGGAAATCCATTACATAAAATGATTTTATTCTCTCAGTTTCCACTAAGACTTTTCCACGTGCATATGCTAAAAGCCAGTATGCTTCAGGGTAACACTTCTTGACATTTTTGTAGCATGGGACCCATTGGCAGGCTGGTAAAGGCTATGGATCCTTTCTCAGAATAGTGGGTTTTCATTTTTTGTTTTGTTTTAACAAATTCATAATTGAAAGAACCACTAAATTTCAGTAGGAGGTCAGTGAAAAATTAAGA
This sequence comes from Phalanger gymnotis, assembly GCA_028646595.1. NCBI lineage: Eukaryota > Metazoa > Chordata > Mammalia > Diprotodontia > Phalangeridae > Phalanger > Phalanger gymnotis. The sequence goes on along the minus strand of CM053623.1, from coordinate 38,546,504 downwards.
TGTAATTTTTCCCATCCTAGTTCATGGACCCCCCTGAAATCTATCCATGGACTCCAGAACCCTAGATTAAGAATTCCTGATTCAGGAGAAAACACCCTCCTCTCCATGCCTTTGACCTAGAAGCAGGAATTAGATCGAACTCTAGGTTCTTTATCACCGGCCCTCCCTCCATGATCAACAACCCTGAAGAAGTGTTCCTCACTTCCCAGAGCAGAGAAGGAACATGAGTTTTGGCTCCAGGAAAGAGTCTGGGAAGAAGAACAACGTTAGAGAAGAGTTCACTTCAGCCTACCATTTGGTAGATTTCTATTTTAACTAATTATGCCTGTTAACTATGCACAAATCTCCATGGTTTCCAAATGGTGGAGGACCAAAAGTGCTGTGGATGCCCTTTAAATCTGACACCCTGGAGAGAAGCCCCCATCATCCCACTCCCTAGTTACACCTCTGGCCAAGGGTTGAGACATAAACACTAATTCAAAGGGTTCAGTCTTTCGTCCCATAAGAAGAATAAATGGAACCTGATTACCGAGTAAGGTAGCGTTATACAATAGAAAGAATAAGGGTTCTGGAGTCAGAGGACCCAGATACAAATTCTACCATTGATGCTCATTACTTGTGTGATCTTCAGCAATTCGCTTAACCTCTCTTAGCCTCAGTATCCACATCAGTAAAATGAGAAGGTTAGACTACATAGCGTCTAAAGTCCCTTCCAGCTCTAGAGCTGCAGACCTGCGATCCCCCAAACACATCCCAAGCCTCCATCTGTGAGCTTTCCTAGTCTAAGTATGTACAGCGGCGGTGTCTCCAGCCTCCAGAGTTGTCAAATCTGCCACAGCCAATCGCTTTAAAAATTATGAAGGGAAAAGAAAAATGTGTCCTTTCCAACAGTGGGAAATTAGACTTTAAAATGGTTGGTACCCACTGTTAAACAGACTCGTACCAAAAATTTGAGGCTTCTGATGACTTGCATAGGCCTAAAGCTGGAAGGGTCCACTTAGAATTAGGACTAGACTGACAGGAATGATTAAAAAGCATCCATTCCAAGAGAAAACCAGGGCCCAGCACCATCTGGTCAAATCTGATTATTATACAGTCTCGGAATGTCCTGCTGGCAACACCACAGGGAGAATCCTTAAGAGGCTGCCATTTGCCATTTGTAACTGCAGTGGGGAATAAGTGTGATATATGACCGGCTGCCTATGCCAGGCTTGCTAGCTTCCCCAGACATTTTAGTTGTGTTGATTTCATCCAGGCCAGAGAGAAGCATGTGGTTAGATTAAAACTCTTCCTGGATGAAAGCAACAGAGAGGAGCATACGTTTCTGACTCCAGGAAAAACACCTGAGCCCAGCACAGCCGTCCAAGTCCTTGCTCCCCACAGCCCACCCCGGTCCCCGAGCCCTCCCATCTCCAGCTTGTACCTTACACGCGGGCTTTCAAACACCCCAGATGCTTTGCTGCTTGGAAGACTTTCCAGAGCAACTTTTCAAGTTCCTGGCTAAGAGTCTGACTGTTTTGCCCCATCCGCTCTGGAAGAACATCAGCATTTCCAGCTTCCGCTGCATTCCTCAAATCGACCTCACTTAGATTCTCACTGAGCAAAGTTGCAGAAAGCTAACGGGTAACAGAAAGAAGGAGCATTCTGTCAAAGCACAAATTCCTTCCCACTTCCATGTTGAGAGGTCAAGGCTCCTGCTGAGATGAGACTTTGAATTTAAAAAAAAAAGGAGCAAAAAGTTCACCTGGAAATCTCACCGCAGGGGCAGCTCTAATAAAACACTTTTCTACATCTAATAACGATTAAATTTGCATTGATTAGCTTGAGCATTAAGAGGGGCACAGCGCTGGGCAAAGGTTCCCCAGCCTTCACCAATCCCCAGGGCTCTGGTTCAACATGGTAAGCCCTAACCAGAATGATATGTGGGGCTGGACAACATGAAAACGTATGGTCATTAATTGGTTCCCACTGAGACTGCTCTGGAAACCATCCTATTGAAATGTCTTGAACGAACCTGTGGGCAGAAGGTGAGAAGGAATTGGTCATTTGTCATTTATGACCAAGAAAAAAAAAAGCTTTTTGTATGTTTTGAAAGTTTCTATGGCCATACCTACAGCAGCGGGGAGCTGCCTTCCACTGAGATGGCTCACTTCAAAGCTGTGAGATCCATTCTCTTTATCCCATGTAAACACTTCCCTAATACATTTTCTTCTAGCTGCAAGTATCGAGTCACAGCTAGACTTGCTAACTAGCATGGAGTACAGGTGATGGATTCCAATGAACCAATCAGCTACCTCCTATATGGCAGACACTATGCATTTAAATCCCTTCCATGTGGTTGGGGGGTTGGTTAGGGGCATAGCATGCTCCCCTCATCTCCACTCCACCCCAAACAGGGTTAAGTGACTTGCCCAAGGTCACATAGCTGGTGTCTGAGGCCAAATTTGAACTCAGGTCTTCCTGACTCCAGGCCTAACACTTTATCCGCTATGCCACCTAGCTGCCAAGGAATGCCAATACCTACAAATTTTTGAAACCAAGATATAGGCTTTCTGGATGCAAGGGTCCAGCCCTCTCCTTTCTCAGTGGTGGCAAGCTGGCTATTCATTGAGAAAAGCGGGCACATAGGGCAGCATGGAAATTTCAAATATTTACATGGGTTTCCATTCATGTGGTGGTAAAATATATTTGTCTAAATTACAAGATTTTAATCAAATTGTCAAAGAAATTAAGGGATAGAAATGGTGTTGGAGGCACTTTGGGAAGACAGTCACACCAAAACACTTTTGGTAGAGTTGTACATCGGTCTATCCATTCTGGAAAACAATTTATAATTAAATAAGTACATTTATACTTTTTACCCAGAGATCTTACTATTAGGAATGTGCTGCAAGGTCAAAAGAGAAAAGTCCCAGATATATCCAAATAACATTCATGAAAGAGAAATAAAGAGAAAAGAAGGAGAAGAGGGAAGGGGAGGAAGAAAAGAGGGGAGAAGGAAGAATAGGGAAGAGGAGAGGAAAGGAGGGAAGAGGGGGAAATTAGGCATCTGTTATTTGGGAAATGTTGAACATATTTCAGTATATGAATGTGGTATTGTTGTTCAGTCATTCCATTGTGCGTGACTCTATGTGACCCCATGAACAAAGTCCAAGGGGTTTTCCTGGCAAAGATACTGGAGTGGTTTACCATTTCCTTCTCCAGTGTGTTCCCTTTTTATAAATGAGGAACTGAGGCACATAGGGGTTAAGTGACTTGCCCAGGATCAAATAGCTAATAAGTGTCTGAGACCAGATTTGAACTCAGATCTTCCTGACTCCAAGAGCAGTGCTCTATCCACTGCCCCACCTAGCTGCCCCAGTATATGGATGTACCAGAATATTATCATTGAAATATTATTACACTGAGAGAAAAAACAAATACAGAAAATTCCAAGAAGCAAAGTACAAAGCGGTCTACAAATACAAAAACAAATGAAACAATCTCTCTTCTCGGGGAGATTTGGCTGGCAGGATTCTCACTGGCTGCCTTTGCTTTGCAATGATTGTTAACTGAAAGGGAAAGAAGTCACGACTTCTCCGAAGCTCAGTTTCCGCATCTGTAAAATGAGTGAGTCGGTACATTTGACACAGAGGAGTGAATGAGTCAGGACCTGGAGAACAATATTCATAGTGACTATACTGATGGAAATTAAAGCAAATAAAAGGTAGCTGAACTGAGACTAACAGGGATGACCTATTGGGGTCCTCTACAAGATAGGATGGAACTCGGCATGAGAGAGAAATGGTGGCTGCACAGCGGGATGCAGTCTGTAGCTTTTGCTAGTTGGCTCGGTGGATAGGGCTTGTGCCTAGAATCAGAAAGACCTGAGTTCAAATCTAGCCTCAGACAAATCTAGCCTAGACAAATCACTTCACCTCTCTTTGCCTCAGTTTCCTCATCTGTAAAATGGGAATAAAAAAACAACTATTTTGAAGAGTTGCTGTAAGGATCAAATGAGATAACAATTATAAATCACTTAGCACAGTGCCTGGCACACAGTAAATGCTCTATAAATTATAAATCACTTAGCATAGTGCCTGGCACATAGTAAGTGCTCTATGGATGTTAGCTATTATTTTTTATTTATTGCTAAACTATTTTTCCTTGCAACGACGGAGGAATCAGACATGAGGAAGTAATCGTTGTGTAAAAATAAGATTCATTAATAAAGCTCTTTTAGATAAATGAATTATAGCATTGCGTGCTTACCTGAGAATGCCATTCCCAAAATGAAAAAATAAATACATCTACTGACAACGGGACAGCGAAATAAACACAGAGACATCACAATATTATCATAAGATTGTAGGTTAGAACTAAAAAGGACCTTTGAGACCAGAGTCCAGTGCCCTCGTTTTGCAGATGTGAAAACTGAGGCCATGTACAGGGTGTTCCTAAAGTCTGGACAGGTAGGGAAAAATGCATATTTTCAAGAAATGAAATGAATGAAATTTTCAACAAATTTTATTTAATTGGAATATTAACAAATAACATCTTCAATATGATTTCCATCATTTGTGATGCAAAGTTTGATGCGCTTTGCAAGATTCACGTGAACTCGATGTAATAACTCCACATTTCCTATGCGTCCAGACTTTAGGAATACCCTGTAGATTAAGTACATATTCCAGAGTCCCATGGCTAGTAAGTGTCTGAAAAGAGATTTGAAAGAAGTTTTTTCTGACTTCAAGTTTATCACTCCGCCTACTGCTCAAGTCGCCTTTGAGGATATGTAGGAAGGAGAATCTCTCCCCTGGGTTGAGAAGGACTCTTCAGCTAAAGAAAACTAAGGTGATTCACGAGTAAAACTTACTTCCCCCATAGAATTTGAATCTATGGCATCCTATCCATCCTCTCCCAGAGCCCTTTGAAATCTGCTCTCCCAGAAGGTAGAGTCCATGCCAGATGATAACAAGCTTCCCTTGGCTTATCACAAATTCTGTGAGGGAGTGGTCATTTCCCTCTAAGGTCTCCACTGTTTCCATCCCAGCAGCAGGTCCCCTCCCATCTCAACAGATCCTTAAATAGATGTCACCTTGGTCATGATTTGACCATTAAATTATTATTGCAAGTCAAGAACTTATTAGCTTCTCTACATCAGGCAAAATAAAATCTCCAGCAGATTACGGATAATTGAAGTCCCTGTTCCTACTATATCATAACTCTCTACAAGGCAAAAATGAGTTTGTCTTCTTAATATATGATACTATTCTACACATACACATACACACACACACATACACTTGTATTCCCTGTTTGTTTTTATTTTTTATTTTTTTAATCTACAGAATAAAACAAGCATTTCTCTGAAATAGTATAATGAAAAAAGATGATTGCATATGAAACTGCAAATCTACTATGTACAACTTGCAATTCCTTTGAAATAAGGTCGATCCCTCCAGAGTCATGTCATAGTCAGAGGTCTTGCCCAATCAGTCGCAATTATACAGATGACAGCAAGCTGATCTTCCAGACTTGGAGTCTTTAGTGACCTTGCTTTACTCAGTAAGCAATAGGGAGGGAGCTACTAAAGATTTTAGAGCACAGATGTGGCATGACTAGATAAGACTAAATAACAAACATTCTATTTGATATTTTAAAGGTTTTCTTTTCTTTTGAAATCTCATATTTTCTCAGCTGTAATCAGAAATAATGTTGGTTAGACCCTCTTTCAGGTTGGTTGAATAGTTAATTATAGGTTTATTTCTTTTAATTACTGGTGAAAGTATGAATCTGAATAGGTGTATCACTATCCCAGAGGAGGAAGAGAGGCAAGTGGACTTTCCATGTCATTAATAATGACCACAACCTAATGTCATTAATCAGCAAAGAAGCAGCACATGGAGATAGACAATAAGGGCTCTAGGGCTTTTGTTGAAACCTTAAATCCTATAACGGTTAAAGTAGAACCTTGAATGGCTATGTACACAACAAGATGAACCCAATGAGTACCTTGTGTCCTTTTTTTCATTTAGACATTGAGTCTAAAAAGTCTGGTGGCTAAACTGAGATCTTAGGATCACCTACTGCCTTCCCCACCTGAACCATTATTAGCTAAAAATTTGAAGCAAAGTTGCTTGAAGGTAAGGGGGATGCCACAGTCTAAGACAGTCCCTATTCAGTTCTCCCAGAAGGGACCACCAATTTCCCAGACTTGGCTCTCACTCCAGTAGGCATTAGAGGAAAAAAGAAGCCTGGAGTTGGGAGTGGGAAGGGGACAGACAGGCATGGTTGCTCTGCAACCTGTACCAGGAGGTGACATAGGGCGATGACAATTGCCACCAAGAGGAAATACACCTTTGAACAAAGCCATGTGTTCATGCATCAGCCCTGTTCCATACAGCACAAACCCCAGTTTCCTGTTTCTTCTTGTCCTTCCATTCTCATGTCTTCCCTATCACATACACTCCAATGATTCCCAAATCCATATTTCTCATCCTGTCTTTATGCAAGCCTTACTGACGTATGCCACCATTGCATATTCCAACTTGAAATGATCAATGTTGTAAAACCACAGTACTATCTTCTCATCTCATGCCTTTCCCTTGCATTCTTCCTTAGGCAACATAGGGTCCCCTATCTGCATGGGAACCCTGGGATTTGGGGGGAAGGATGCTTCTCTGTAATATTATTCATTATGTTGAAGCTTTGAGAGGAACTGGAGCTAATATCCCATATTTAAGAGAATGGAGAACCTTAGAAATCTCTAGGAGAAAAAAAAAGACTTTCAAGCATGTCCTAGCCTGAGGGGGTATTATTCAAACAGAAAGTCACTGAAAGCTTGCACAGATTTACAGGTTTTGAGAACTGCTAGCAATCAATACATTAAAATGACTTATTCCTCAAAGGTAGGAGAAGAAAACAAAATGCAGCCTGACCTTTATCCAATCCCTTGCCATCCACATAAATACTGAGCCGTAAAAAAGCATTCTCTTAAGAAAAACAACTCTGGACTTCTAATTTACATTTCATCTCCTAGCACAGTCTCCCCAAGTCGACATTGTGCTGAAATACATGTGAGCAGAAATCGAGACCCAAGTGTGGGTTAAGGAGCTTTCCCCCAGTGAAAAAACTGAGAGATTGAAAGATCTCTCTGAACTCTGGTATGACCCTCTAATATACCCACTATCCTTTGGAGACCATTGGCTCCCCTTCCTATGTGCTAGGGTTATCACGACCCTCAAAAATAGTCCTGTATAGTTTGTACTTGTGAAAATGAAATATTTATGGCCTCCACTATATGTTACACAAACTCTTGGCAGTAAGAAGAAAAAGGGCATGAGTACCAAAGAAAGAAAAATAAAAATAAAAACCCATTTTGATGTACTACACTGTGCATTAATAGCCATACCAGAGGGTCACACAGCTACCCAGCCAGGGTTTAAAGTACCAGTGGGGACCCTCTGTGCCTGACAGAAGAATCAATCTTCAGAATATTCAAAAATGCGTGTTCTGTTTTAAGTAGACTTAGTGGGAAGAGAAGGGTTTTGTCCTGGACCTCTAGGTGCTGTTGGCCTGCCAGAGCAGTGGAATAATGAGAGTCTGGATGCTTGCTCTCTTTGCTCTCTGTATACTGGGCAGGCATTTTTCAGCAGATAAATTATTTACAGTGTTCTCCAGTGACTCTAGAAAGTCAGCATATATTCCCCCAAAAAAAGAAACACACAGAAAAAAAGAAGGAAGGGAGAAAGGAAAGAAGAAAGGGAGGAAGGGAGAGGAGGAAGGAAGGAAGGAAGGAAGGAAGGAAGGAAGGAAGGAAGGAAGGAAGGAAGGAAGGAAGGAAGGAAGGAAGGAAGGAAGGAAGGAAGGAAGGAAGGAAAGAAGGAAAGAAGAAAGGAAGGGGAGGGAGGGAGGAAGGGAGGAAGGAAGGAAGAACAGTTATAAATGTTCTGTGAAACAGAGATCATGAAAAAGCTTGGCATTACTAGTCAAATGTTGCCCAGAACTGGAAAGAAAAGATTGTGCTCTTTGTAAATACAAGGTGAAATACCAGAATGTAATTAGCCATCTCTGTATGCCTACCTTGTCACGTTTGCCTCTAAGGACAGAAGAGTCATTTTGAAATTGTTCTACACAATGGCTCAAACCCTCATCAGGCTAATACATCTTTTTCAAGTGACAATGTACACTAAAGAAAAGTATAATTCAATGACCATTATTTCAACTTGACCATATCCTCTAAGGAATTCCAAGTGCATTACAAGCCTTGAACATTCAAATTGGCAAAGATTCTGACACTCTAGAAAAGTTCAACTCCAAATCAAAAACGGCAGAAATGCTTGAAAATCAAAAATTTAACACACACACGTGCGCAAACACATACACAATCACCCACATCAGCCATGTTATTTGTTCTTCAGGTCAAATCATTTGGCTTTATTTGGCCTAGCAAAAAAAAAAAGTATTTCCCTTTCCCAAGAAAAATAATACCATTAAATATCAACACCAGAATGGTAAGATGCCACTCTCCAGATTATCTCAGTTGCTGGCATAATAAAATAATGTGCAAGAAGTGTTCATGGGCTTTTCCAGGCATTTAAAGGTAGCTAAGTGGCCCAAAAGGCAACTAGATCGTACAATAAATAAAGCATTGGACCTGGAGTCAGAAGGCTCGAGCTCAAATCTCATCTGCCACTTAATACCTGTGTGACATTGGGCAAATCACTTAAGATCTGTCTCTCCCATTTCCCTCATCTGTTAAATGGAGATAATAGTAGCCCCTACTTTCCAGGGTTGTTGTGAAGATCAAGTGAGAGAATATTTGCAAAGCTAAAAAATACATATAAATGCTAAGTATTGTTGTGGTTGTTAAAGTATTTACTGAACGTACCACCCAAAGAGAACTCTCTGTATTATCATTAGATGAGCAAGCCTGTACGGTGACGAGGACAGAGTACTGGATTTCAAGTCTGAGGTTCTAGCTTCAAATTGTGACTCTGCCCTTTGTAACCTTTGTGATGCTGAACAACTCACCTGACCTCTCGCTTTCCATATCTATTAGATGAGGAGGTTATACTAGATGGCTTCCAGACCTATCATCCCAAATTCAAATTTTCTCCCCATTTCTACCTTCCCCCCATTCCAAGATGGCATATATTCTGATTGCCTCATTCCCCATTAAGCCCTCCCTTCTCTCTCCCCACTCCCCCCCAAATCCCCTTTCCCCTTACTTTCTTGTAGGGCAGGAAAGATTTCTATGCCCCATTCCTATATATTTTGTTTCCCAGCTGCATGCAAAAACAACTTTTTTTGAGCATCAGCTTTTAAGACTCTGAGTCCAAATTCTCTCCCCTCTTCCCTTTCCATTCACCCTCCCTAAGCAATTCAACATAGGTCACACAAGTATCATTATGTAAAACACTTCCACAATACTCATGTTGCGAAAGGCTAACTATATTTCCTTCCATCCTATCCTATCTCCCTTTATTCAATTTTCTCCCTTGACCCTGTTCCTTTTCAAAAGTGTTGCAGTCTGAATGCAGAGCAAAGCATACTATTTTCACTTTCTTTTTAATGTTTCTTTTTTCCTTTCAGTCTGTTTCTTTTTTCGCAACATGACTAATATGGAAATATCTTTTACATGATAGCACATAACCTATATCTAATTGCTTATGGTCTCTCCTCCCCCATCTGCCCTCCCTTCTATCATGTCCCCTTTTTTATCCCCTTCTGCTTACTTTCCTATGGATTAAGATACCCAACTGAGTGTGTATGTTATGCCCTCCTCAAGTCAAATCCAATGAGAGCAAGATTCACTCATTCTCCCTCACCTGACCCCTATTCCCTTCCAAAAGAACTGATTTTTCTTGCCACTTTTATGTGAGATAATTTACCCCATTCTATCTCTCCATTTCTCCCTCTCTCAATATATTCCTCTCTCACCTCTTAGTTTTATTTTATTTTTTTAGATATCATCCCTTCATGTGCAACTCATCCTGTGCCATCTGTCTATATATATACATATGTATATATATGTATGTATGTGTGTATGTGTGTATGTATGTATGTATGTATATTCCCTTCAACTACCCTAATACTGAGAAAGTTCTCATGAATTACACATATCATCTTTCCATGCAGGAATGTAAACAAAACAGTTCCACTTTAGTAAGTCCCTTATGAATTCTCTTTCTTGTTTACCTTTTCATGCTTCTCTTGATTCTTGTATTTGAAAGTCAGATTTTCTATTCAGCTCTGTCTTTTCACTGAGAAAGCTTGAAAGTGCTATATTTTATTGAAAATTCATATTTTGCCTTTGAGCATTATGCTCAGTTTTGCTGGGTAGGTGATTCTTGGTTTTAATCCTAGCTCCATTGACTTCCAGAATATCATATTCCAAGCCCTTCAATCCCTTAATGTAGAAGCTGCTGGATCTTGTGTTATCCCAATTGTACTTCCACAATACTCAAATTGTTTCTTTCTGGCTGCTTGCAGTATTTTCTCCTTGACCTGGAAACTCTGGAATTTGGTGACAATATTCCTAGGAGTTTTCTTTTGGGGATCTTTTTCAAGAGGCAATTGGTGGATTCTTTCAATTTCTATTTTACTGTCTGGTTCTAGAATATCAGGGCAGTTCTCCTTGATAATTTCTTGAAAGATGATATCTGGGCTCTTTTTTGGATCATGGCTTTCAAGTAGTCCAATAATTTTTAAATTATTTCCCCTGGATCCATTCTCCAGGTCGGTGGTTTTGCCAATGAGATATTTCACATTGTCTTCCACCTTTGCATTCCTTTGGTTTGGTTCTGTTTTATATCTTGATTTCTTATAAAGTCACTAGCTTCCACTTGTTCCAATCTAATTTTAAGGTAGTATTTTCTTCAGTGGTCTTTTGGACCTCCTTTTCCATTTGGCTGATTCTGCCTTTCAAGGCATTCTTTTCCTCATTGGCTTTTTGGAGCTCTTTTGCCATTTGGGTTAGTCTATTTTAAGGTGTTATTTTCTTCTATTTTAAGGTGTTATTTTTGGGTCTCTTTTAGCAAGTCTTTGACTTGTTTTTCATGGTTTTCTTGCATCACTCTTATTTCTCATCCCAATTTTTCTTCTACTTCTCTTATTTGCTTTTCCAACTCCTTTTTGAGCTCTTCCATGGCCTGAGATCAATTCATATTTTTCTTGGAGGCTTTTGATGTAGGCTCTTTGTTGACTTCTTCAGGCTGTATGTTTTGATCTTCTTCATCACCAAAAAAGGAATCTAGAGTTTGAGTTTGAGTCTGCATTTGAGTCTGAGTTCATTTTCACTGCCTGTTCATGTTCCCAGCCAACTACTTGACCCTTGAGCTTTATGTCAGGGTCTGACTGCTTATAGAGTAGAGAGTACTTTGTCCCAAGCTTTAGGGTCCAAGAACTGCTGTTTTCAGAGCTACTTCTACTCTACTGTCACCACAGACTGTCACATCAGCAGTCCTCCTCTGCCAAGAACCACCAACCAGGACTGCAATCTAGATCCAAGCAGGGCACAGCAAGAGAACCTGCCTCTGTGCCCACAAAGCACTCCTTGCACTTCCCCTCCGATCTTCTGTGAGATTCCTCCCACCGTGTGAGTCAGGGACCTTAGAGGCACCTGATGCTGGAGCTCTGGAAGCAGCCTCAGGAGCTTCCTGCTGCTGTCATCACTACTGCTGCACCATCTCCACCACCCCCAGGGACAGGGCTGGACTGCTCTCACCGTGATCCAGCAGTTTCCCACTAACCTGCTCTTTGGCATTTGTGGGTTGAGAAGTCTGGTAACTGCCATAGTTCAATGATTCATGGCCCTAAGACCTGTTCCAGCCAGCTGACTCCAGATCTGGTCTGTCCTGGCACGGGCCGTGCTCCACTCCCACACCATGCGATAGACCCTTCCCAGCGACCATCCAGGCTCTCCTGGGCTGGAGACCTGTTTCTCTCTGCTATTTCGTGGGTTCTGCAGCTCTAGAATTTGTCCAGAGCCATTTTTATAGGTGTTTGGAGGGATTTGTGGGAGAGCTTAAGCAAGTCCCTGCTTTCCAGCTGCCATCTTTGTCAAAATCCTTTTCCCAAAGCAGCACCAGTCCAAACATTTCACTCCCTAGATCATTAACCTTCAGTGGTTCCCTATTATCTCTAGGGAAAAATTCAAACTTGTTGGCCCCATATTACAAGCCCTTCGTAATCCGGCTCTCACCTACTGTTCAAAACTCATTCCAAATCACTCCCCATCATGCATTCTCTGCAAGGAACCACAGTGATGGTTCTCTGAACTCGAAATCCCAGCTTTCATATCTGTACCTTTGCACACAGCCTGAATGAAGAAGGTGATACCACTATGAGAAAAATAAATGAGAGATTTATAATGACACTTTAAGGTTTACAATGTTGTGTATAAATTACTTCATTAGATTCTCATAACTCTATAAGCAAAATGCCACAGATATTATGATTCCTGTTTTACAGATAAGGAAATTGAGGGTGATAAAGATTAAATGATTCAGTCATATAACTAATAAATGGTAGAATCAGGATTTGAACCCAATGTTGGATCTACAGCATAACTGAATTAAAATCCAGGCTCTGTTATTTACTGTGCAACCTTGAGCAAGTCAACAACCTCTCTGGGCCTCAATTTCCTCAACTATAAAATGAAGGGGTTGAATTGGGTTTACCTCTGAGGTTCTGTCCATGTCTGAATCTATGATACTCATGTCCTTCCTCCTAACCTCCAACTATTAGATTCTTAAATTCCTTCAAGGCTCGCCTCTGATGCTATCTATTACATGAAGACTTTTCTTTATTCCCTCTCACCCCCCTCAGCTTTATATTCTCTCCTCCACCCTTCCTTCTCCTCCTCTTCCTCTCCTACTCTTCCCCTCCCCTTCCTCACCTCCTCTTGTTCCTTCTTCTTCTTCTCTTCCTCCTTCTCCTCCTTTTTCTTCTCCTCCTTCTCCTTCTCCTCTTTCTTCTTATTCTTTTTCTGCTCCTCCTCTTTCTTCCTGTCTCTCTGTCTCTGTCTCCGTCTGTCTGTCTCTGTCTCTATCTTTTTCTGCCTGTCTGTCTGTCTCTCTGTCTCTCTGTCCCTGTCTGTCTGTCTCCCTCTGTCTCTCCATCTCTCTCTCTTCCTCTCTTTCAACTTATATCTATTTATTTAAGTTCTTAAAGAACACAGCCTGTTTCATTTTTTGTCTTTGTATCTTCATATCCTAGTAGTGCCATGCCTTGTATATAGGCACCTTACAAACATTTGGCAATTACCTTAGCATTAGGCTATTTAAAGTGTTAGCAGCTAGCACATACCCACTACTGAACTTTATATCACCAATAAGAATTATAAGTAACCTCTACCCCAAGCTCCAGTAGTTTATCCCCAGCTGAATCCTATGTATCTCTATTTAGATGTCCACGATCATTTCCACATTTTTGTTCTTCAGCCATTTCTGTTGTGTCTGATTCCTCATGAACCATTGAGGCTTTTCTTGACAAAGATACTGGAGTGGTTTGCCAGCAACTTCTGCAGTTCATTTTATAGATGAGGAAACTGAGGCAAACAGGGTTTTCAGTGACTTGCTCAGAGTCACACAACTAGTGTCTGAGGCCAGATTTGAACTCAGGAAGATGAGTCTTCCTGATTCCAGGGTGGTCATGCTATCTACTGCACCACTCACCACTCACTGCCTCTCATTTTCACATACAAATATCTAAAATCAAACTACAATTTCCCTAATAGTTTTATTCTTCTCCTTTGTCCTCTCTTGATTTTCACATTTTCACCAATTTCATGAACATCTTCCTATTCACCTTGCCTCAACAATTCATTTTTTATTCCTCTCTTTCTCTAGATTTCCACTTTCAGATATAGGGAACTATCGATTTTTCCCTTGAAATGTCTCCACAGTCATCCTTTCCATGGGTGTGAATACAATATGGGTTGAATGTGCCTATATGGCACACCCAGTCCACATTCTATCCAAGCATATGACCCTTTCCTTTTTCTTCCCCCTGTAATCATCCTAGATGAAACTCTCATCATTTCTCACCCGGACTATTGTAATAGCTTCCCTAAATCATTCCCCAGCTTTCATTCTCTCTCTCTTCTAATTTTTCCTGCACTCTAAGCTGTGAACAGAACAAGGACTGTATTTTATCTAAACTTTGTATCTCCCCTAGCTCCTATTTCATTTAGTAATTGTTGAGTGAATGAATTGTGCTATCAGCTTAATCTTTTTAATGCTGCTTTTATCACATCATTCTCCTGTTGAAAAATATTCAATGGCTCTCTGGTACCTATAGGACAAAGTCCAAACTTCCTCCCCTGAAATTCATGGTCCTTCAAAATAGGACCCATTTTTTAAATGAATATTAAAAATTTTCTTTACATATAATCGGGGAAAAAACAAAATATTATAAAATAAAATAAAAATACAGACCATACCTGCCATTCCAATAGCTTCTACTACTGCTTCATACAAACGTTCTGCTGTAGCCAGGCTGGTCTACATATAATTCCCCAAACACATCATGAACAACACTGCTCACAGCTCCCTACAACTGAAATGTTCCCATCACTTCTCTCCACTTGTAGAACTCTTATCCATCCGTTGAAGGTTAGTTTAATTCCCATTTCCCCCATGCAGTCTTCCCTGGCTACCATAACTCAGAAGGGTTTCTTCTCTCCTGTGAAATGCTATTTAATTAAATCATCTCTACCCTCTCATTTGCTCCACATTCTGCTTTGTGCTCTTGTTTACCAAAATACGTGAACATGTCTAGTCCTCCTTTTCCCCACCTCCCAACTACATCCCAAATCCCTGAGAAGCAGGACTATAAGAACAATATTAATAACTGGCATTTACGAAGCACTTTAAGGTTTAAAAAGAAATGTATCTATACACTACATAATTTGATATTCATGGCAACCCTGTGGGAAAAAGTGCCACAGGTATCATTATTCATATTTTACAGATGAGGGAACTGAGGCTTGGATCATCTAGATGACTTGCTCTAGATCATAAGCCAATCAGAGTTGGAGGAGTGATTTGAACCTAAGTCTCATCTCACTCCCAGACCAGTTCTCCATCCACTATGCCATGTTGTCTCTCTATGGAAACGAGATGAATTATTTTGCTTTCTCTCCATCATCCAGTATCCTTGTCATGCCAAGGACAGGAAATCAAGTCTCAGAAAGGTTAAGAAGCCTCAATCTTGAAAATTTGGAAATCAAAACTTGTGGAACTGTGTGTTGTAAACTAAAAATAAAAAAATAAAGTAAAAAAATAAAATAAAAAATTTAAAAAGAAGGCTCAATCTTGAAAAATTGGAAATCAAAAACTTGTGGAACTGTGTGTTATAAACTAAAAACAAAAAATAAAATAAATTTTAAAAGAAGGCTCAATCTTGAAAATTTGGAAATCAAAAACTTGTGGAACCGTGTGTTATAAACTAAAAATAAAGTTAAAAAATAAGATAAAAAAATTAAAAAGAAGGCTCAATCTTGAAAATTTGGAAATCAAAAACTTGTGGAACTGCAAATTGTAAACTAAAAATAAAAAATAAAGTAAAAAAAATTAAAAAGAAGGCTCAATCTTGGGTTTTCTTAACTCAATCCAGGCTACCCCTCTGAGTTTCATAATTATGCATGATATTTCTTTGTTATCACTAAATACTGCCCAAGCCAATGCCTTGTTTATAATAGACATTCAATAAATACTTACAGATTATTGTTTATTATATTGGTATATAAAGATGATATTCTCTGTGCATCTTGCAAATACTCAAGAACAGCATTCTGGGCAAACTCTCAAGACAGCAAAAGCTAGGTTTGGTTCCATATACTTTCTGCTTGAATATTTTCTTCCAGGCTATTTGGGAGGAGCTGTAGGCTTCTCAAAAGGAGCATAATAGGGATACAGATTTAGAGACTCCTTTCTAGCTATTTTTGTTTATAATGGCCCTGGACACTTTGTGACAGAGGGTGCAGGACAGTTACTAATGCAATATAACTCCCCCAGGGTGCTGCTACTACACTCCAATTGAGAGAGAGGTAAGAGGATGGACCTACAGATGGGATTCTGAAAATAGAAACCAGCATTAGCCAATACAGCTATTATAGTACCAGGCTACATGGAAATGGAACTGAGTCTAATACTATTGAAAGTGGCCAGGTTTTTCTAACTGGTTGGGTAAATATCAGGAGCCCCAATCAGGAAATCTCCATCTGTCCTATCTCTGAAATAAAAAAAAAGTTTAGGAAGAACTCAACGATGCTGCCTATGGAAAAGCAGATCTACCCCCACTGATTTTCACACAGCAGCTGCTATGAAATGGGCCCACACTGGCCAGATGGGAAGAAGGCTCTGATCAAAAGTTTCCAATGAGGAAGCATATTTAATGCCATATGAGAAGCAATAGCCAACAGAGAGACCATTCTGACATGCACCCAGCAGAGACAAGTAATGACAGCTCCTGAAAGCAAGAGCCCTAATTATTGCTGCAAAGAACTAGATGGCCACAAGATAGATAGACAGATAGATATACACATATATATATACATATACATATACATATACATGTTTACATGCATGCACACATATATCTGCATGTAGGTATAGATATACATGCATGTATACACATATATAGAGATATAAGTAGATAAATATGCCCACATCCACACAGACACACATATACATATATACACATAACACATATATACATATTTACATATATAATATCTATATGTAGATATAGATAGATATATACGTAGATATAGACAGATATACACATATATACACATACACATTATACACATATTTTCATATATACATACACATATTTATATATAACTGTAGGTAGATATACACACATATATACATACACATATATGTAGAGATACATATTCACACATATCCACATACACATAAACACATATAGACATACACATATATAGATAGATATACATATATACACACATTCGTATATACACAGATACATACGTGTATCTATATGTGGATATAGATATATACACACACAGATATATACATATATACATGCATACATAGTTACCTACATATATACATATACATGAATATGAGAGACAGAGGAAGGGAAGAAGGGAGGGAGACAGGAGAGAGAGAGGGAAGGAGAGATAGAGAGGGAAGGAAAGAAAGAAAGGGAGAGGGAGGGAGAGAGATCCAGAGTAGAAAGGACCATGAGTTTTATGAGTACTCTGTTCTTCAGATTCAGAATGGATAGCCCTTGGCAATCACCCAGGCCAACACCCTCACTTTACAGGTGATGAAACAGAGGAAGTAACGCATGTGCCTCGGGTTATATACATCTAGTGTCAGAGCTAACACAGATCCCCTAGCACTCTTTTTTCTAACGGCATACCCAGAGTAAATAGTCCTGAGTTCTTTACATGCAACCATTACTGCCTCTATCTGAAAGGATACCATCACTTCTTTTTTGTTGGTTTCAAGATCACTTTAGAACGGTCCCTACAAACAAGTAATCCAATTGTAAGCCTCTTGAAGGCAGGAATCTTGGCTTGTAATTTGATTAACCTGGATTCCAGTCCTGTCTCTTACCCAATATTAGCTGTGGGAGCCTAGTCTACTCAATGCCCCCAAGCAACTGCCTAAGACTCTAAGCCAAAAAACAATTGATAGATTAACAAAGCACTTATTAAGCAGTTCTAAACCGGATATGTTGCTTTTTAGATATAAACACGAATAAGACAGATTCTGCTTTCAAAGGAGCTGATGTTTTAACGGGAGAAGAAAACACACAAAAGGGAACTGGAAGGGGCTGGGGACAGCGCAGGATGATGGCAAGGTGTGGACATGGCCAAGAAGTCAATCAGGCCACAAGTACACATTTTTTAAGCGTGCCAGGGATGGTGCTAAGAGTTGGGGATTTGATGAGAGGCACAATAGCACATGCTCTCAAGGAGATCATAGCCTCATGGGAAGTTCCTTGGAGCCTAGTTCTTGGCAAAATCAGGCAGAAGCTCATTTATCATCATAACTCGGGGATTTTCAAGGATGGAGTCCAAGGTTCCCTTAAAGAGAAGGGGAGATGATGGTTAGAGTGAAGGTATGAAAATAGATGGGAATTTCTGACCTCTAAAAGTAGAAGGATTTCCTCACCCTACAAATGAGATCACAAGTCAAAAAAAAATAGTTATAGAAGTACTTAATAAATGTTTCATACTTAATACATGGCACTTAATAAATGCAGGAGATCTTGTTGCTTTGTTCATTTGTTTTGGTCATGGCCAACTCTTCGTGACCCCATTGGGGGTCTTCTTGACAAAGATACTGGAGCAGTTTGCCATTTCCTTCCCCAGCTCCTTTTACAGATGAAAAATTGAGACAAACAAGGCAAAATGACTTGTCCAGGGTCACACAGCTAGTAAGTGTCTGAAGCCAGATTTGAACTCATGAAGAGGAATCTTCCTGACTCCAGACCTGGCACTCTATTCACTAGGCCACCTCACTGCCTTATCAAAGAGAGGAAACTATTAAAATAAACTTAAATTTATAACAGTAGCTGTTATAAATATAAAGCAAACAACTCAACAGCAAATTTTAGTACTGAGCGGTCTCTCCTGATGAATTATAAGCTCCTTGAGGACAAGGGCTGTAGCATTTTTATCTTCATATCCCCAATGCCAAGCTCAGGGCCTGGAACAGAGTAATCACTTCACAAATGCTTGTTGATTGATTAATACAGATGCCCCAGAAGTGATAGAAATTAGATAAATAGTAGACTTTTTAGCATATTCTATATTATTTTGTTATAAATGTGTTGGGGGAGGATGGTTTAAGACACAGATGTATAGCATATTCTAACTCATCTCTCTGTACATCAGAAGTCAGGAGCACATGCTAACTGTGCCCAAATGGCTCACAACAGTTTCTGGCTCTGTCATTAACTAATTATTTGATCTTGACTAAGTAATTTATTAGATTACAGGATTTAGGGCAGGATAGAACCTTAGAGGTCATCTCATCTAGTCCATTTATTTTCCAGAGAAGTCAACTGAGACCTACTAGACCTCTCTGGGACTCAGTTTCCACATGTTTGTATTGCCTTTCTTTCTTTATGGTATTTTTGCTTTATTTAACCTTTAAAAGATATTCCTTTAAACCTGAAACTAAATGCTCCCAAATCTAATTCAACAGACAAATCATAATGCTAAATTTAAACAGAATATCCAGGAATAGTATTAAAACAATTGAAACAAACACACAAATCTAATGGACCTAGCCCTAATTCCATCAGAAAAATCTCTGACCAGGGACTGGAGCAAATTTATTGACTTCAGTGAGGAAGTGCCCTTAGCTTCTGGCCCTTCTGTGAAGTACCTCAATATATTTAAAGCTAGGTCTAACAGTAGAGTCAAATGACAACATTATTGTCTCAAGCAACAGTGCAGATCTTATTCCACTGATACAAGTTTGTGTATAGATGTTCAAGGGCTCTCTTTTGAAGCTTAGATTTTCTTTTCAAAGTAGAATCAGGTAAGGAAAGGAGGTGAAAGAGTTAGGAAGAGGAAAAGAAAGAGGGAGGTGAGAAGGAGAGAGGGGGAGGAGGGAGGGAGGGAAGGCGGGAAGGTGGAAGGGAGAGGGAGAAAGAGAAGAAGGAGAGAGAGAGAGAGAGAGAGAGAGAGAGAGAGAGAGAGAGAGAGAGAGAGAGAGAGAGAGAGGGGGGGAGAGAGAGAGAAGGAGGGAGGGAAAGAGGGAGGCGGGGTGGGGGAGAGAACATGGTTAAGAAAGATTATTAAATACGTTGTGCAACCCTTACTCCATCAATGTGGGCAATCAAAAAGCTTTATTAAGTACTCAACATGTGCCAGGGATTGTGCTAAATGGAAATACAAAGACAAAAATGGAACACTCTCTTCCCCTCAAGGACCTTAGATTCTATTAGGAGGAAACATGTCCTCACACACAACAATGATGTCAATAACAACCCCTTCAAATGCCTTTTCGCCCTGACTAGTTCTCCCTATTTTTCTAAGAATCTTCTTCCCTAGAAGATTTACTGAATATACCAGAGGACTTCCTCTTGTTCTTTCACCATCCACATTGAATATCCATCTGTCATCTTTTTTATAAAATTGTCAGAAAACCAAGAGACAAATACCTGGCACACAAATTATTTTTAACAAAATGTTATAGAAAAGCATATTTGTAGCCAGATTTTCATCTTCTTCTTAGTCTCCAAAGAGTCAGTGGGGCATAGAAGAAAACACTACTCTGGTAGCCATAATATCTGCGTTCTAGTCCTGGCTATAGCAATGGCTAGTAAATAAATATCATTCATATATCAATTTAAGTTTTTCAAAGTGATAAATATATGTATATGTATATGTGTATATATGTATACATACATATACATATCATTTTGAAAAACCTAAATTATGTATATACATGTCTGAAAAACCCAAAAGATGCATAAATATATGTATAATTATAATTATTATTACATTTTATATATGTATTTATATAATTTTATTTGCTCTTTACAACCCCTGTGAGATAGGTGCAGTTATTATACCCATTTTATAGATGTGGAAACTGAGGCACAGAGAAGTTAAGTGACTTGTCAAGGGTCACACAACTAGTGAGTGTCTGAGGCAGAATTCAAGCTTCAGTCTTCCTGACTCTATGTCCAACATTATCCACTATCCCAGCTAGCTTCCTATTGCCATGTGATTTGTTTTAATCGCAGCTATTTTTTGTTTTTACATCACCTATACTTCCTCTCTCCCTCTCAGAGAGCCATCCTTTATTAAAAAAAAAATTAAGAGGAAAAAAAGCAATTTCAAAACTAACCAAAGCATAAGACCAATATTATATGTTAGATTTCTCCCACTTCCCAAGAGAGGAGAGGAGTTGCAGTCTTATCTCTTTTTAGGAAGCTATTTAATCTTGGAAAAGTCTTCGACAGTTTGTGAGAGGTGTGAGAGTTCAGGGGGAGCAGTAGTCAGAGAATAACCCACCGGACATCTGTCTTTGCAAGAGAGGGAACTCAGCAAAGTCCTGAAGCTCTCTGCTAGCCCTCTCTCTTCTCCTTCATTATGGAGATGAGAAGCAGCATCTGTAACTCTTCAGAATGATTGGAGCACCTTTAGGAAATACGTTTCAGGGCTGAGAAAATGCTCCTTCAGATACTTCCTGGACCTCATACTGAATCTGTCCCATAAAGCTCTCATTCCTCTGGAATGACTGCCCTCCAGCTCAAAGGACATGGAGGGCTGGCTGACTGATTCCATTCAGGGAATATTTATGTAACTTCCTGATGGCAGGGAAAAAAAAACTGAAAAGAGGATACAAGAGATAAGGCGATCAGATCCAGCCCATCTTAAGCTTTGTGTGATCCCCAGTATCTCTTAAATCACAGGGTAAGATTATTCCATGATAAAAATTCCTTAACAGCTGGCAGCCCACATTTTCCCTCTGAGTGAACTGTCAAATTTACAGAATTTATAGCCTGATCTACCATAGGTATTACTTTTAAGTCCTCGGCCAATTTAATAAACATCACAGACAACCATTATTACAACTTTTCTTTTACTTTTATTGCTCCATAGCTGAGATATGGGCTGGCCAAATCCATGTTATAAATGCTCAGTTGGGCACTATTCTACATGGAGGAGAGTTATAACTAAGAGGCCTAAACCTCAAATGATGCTTTATGTTTTTCCTTATTTCTCACATATGAATGGCTTCCATTCCTAGATTTAAACACCCAACATTCTTATTTCCCATAGCATAACTGAGAAAATACAAACCTTGAACTCTTCAGAAACTTGCTCCTTCTAAGTAAAAGCTAGCCTCATCATAGCCTCTTCTAGACAATTTGCCATAAAGAAAACACACTTAAAAATGTGATAAGAGCTTCTTTAACCACAAAGCTCATTAACAAAAATGGTAAGGGCAGATCCACAACCAAGGTGGGGCAATCAGTGCTTTGTCCCAGAGTGCCGAAAATTTAAAGAGATGTTCATAGTGTTTTTCAGTTCTTCAGTAGCATAGAAACAAATGAATTTGGCACCTAGTTAATAATAACTTATTTAAAGTAGAAGCTACTAGATAGTGAGTTTCTTTGGAGTTCATTCCTTGACCAGCCCCACCCTTGCTCCCTTCCCAGGAGGGAGGTACTTTCTCAGTATCCATCTCTCACTATCCCAGCACTCCCCCAGTCCCCAAATGAGAACATGTTTCATGCTGTTTGCCCCAGATTCTCTATGCACCACTTTTCCTGGGCAGTAAAATGGATTTTTTGCAGCTCTGAGTCAGGATACCATAGTATCCAGCAACTACACAACTCAGTGGCCTTAAGCAAATGTTTTACTGAAACAAATTTCATATGGTGCAACTTCCATTATCATTAGCATCCATGGGTGAGAACACCTATCATAAAGTCCCATACTTTTTATTCCAAGGGAGCATAGATAAGGAACAGGCATTAAAAATAATTACATCAGGGCTCTCAGATAATCAATTTCAGTTTCTCTCTCCCAAACCTGGATGGCTATATTTATTGGGTTGCTTTCCAGTTCTAAGAAACAACAAAGGAAAGTAGAGCCTGCTGGTAGATTTAAGAAGTTGCTCCCATAACATATCAAGCCCCTAGTGGATAAAAACATGGGAGAATTCTACCTCAACACTTCTTTTTCTAACATATTTTATTCATGCTCTGTGAAATCTGCTATAGGCACAGTGAAAATGCACACCGACAATATGATTGCCAACATTTATATTTGTTATTTGTAACCATTCATGGAAATCTACAGTAGAACATCTTTTTCCACCTCTCCACTATCTCTGCTGTTTGTGATCTCTTATGGGGAGGGTCATTTAGAAATCAACAACAAACATATAAAAGCAAACAAAGATGATGAACAGGACTCCCAGATGACACCGGTGAACAAACAAGCTAGAAGTAAAGGGGGAAAATCATGTTTCCCGTTCGAATTTTGTTCGGTATCTTGTGTTTTGATTCCACAGGGAAACAAAAAAGCTGAAGCAAAAGTTTAGTTGAACTTTCATACAATATAAAAAAGAGACAATATGGAATGGCAGGTACTAAGCCAGCCTTGGGGTCAGAAATGCCTAGGTTTGTGTCTTGCTTCTGACACATACTGTGTGTCATAATATGGCTGAGACCATGAGAAAGTCTCTTAATCACTCAGGTTCTCTGGGTCTCAGCCTATAAACTCCAGAGAATATAATCTGCTTCAGTAGAGAGAGTGTCCCATCACCAATTATTGCCATTAATCATTATCATCATCATCATCATCATCGTCGTCGTCGTCATCATCGTCATTGTTGTCGTTGTCATAGCTCACACTTCTACACTACTTTAAGTTTTACAAATTGCTTAACCAATATTATCTCATTTGATCTTCCCAGCAGCCCTGGGAGGTAGGAGCTATTATTATCTCCATTTTACAGATGACAAAATTGAGGCTTAGAGAGGTTAAGTCATCTGCCCAGGGTCAAAACTTAGCAAAAGCCTGCACTGGATTTGAACCTAGAACTTCCTGACTCCTAGTCCAGTACCATATATCAATGACATCATAGCAAATTACATATATACAACTATGTTGAACAGTGTGTTAAAACTCACAAAAATCTAGTAAAAAATCATGTTCAACTAAAACCTCTACATTTTCTGCTTTTAATCTGAAAAGACCTTGATAATACCCATAGTGTTGGTATGGCCAATGTTAATATTAGGAATGCTTGGCTAATTTGGGGTTGAAAAAATTGAAGGTGCCTAAACCATATTTACCCAGAAAAGCAATTTCCCCAAGGGCAGTGCACTTGTGTTAGCAGAACATATGTTTGGGATGGCAATTAATATGAGCCCTGTGCTGTAATTTTTCCTTTTCTGTGGGCGGCAAAACATCTTTTCTCACATCATCCTATTACAGTAAAATACATTTGCAGCAGCAGTGAGAACACTGTCAGCCAAGGAAAAACCGATGATTGGTACCTCCATGTGTTGTTCCAAGTGGGGGAAAATGTCTCCTTTGCTTTCTCCAGAGCCTTTAGAGGAAAAGTAACAAAGCTAGGCAAGAGGAAGAAGAGTCCTCTTCATTTTGGGTTACTTGTAGGCTCATTAGCTAGCACTTAATGAGTACGGGATGTTTTGCTGGAATGCAAATAGGCAGATATATATAGGGAAAGAGTTTCAGATACTAAAAAAAAACCACTAGCTTCCCAGAAAACTGTTCAACTATTTAAATGGAGAGCAGATGTAGGCAGGTACACCAGCTAGCATCATTCTGAACCCCTTTCCATTCCTTGGGGTGATGCTAATCACCGGCTTCCAACTTGTAACTTCATGTGCCTCTCCCAAGATGCCAAGTGATGGTTGCCAAACAGCCAGGCTTCCAAGCTCCCTCTTTCGAGGTATATAGACCCATAAAAGGCTGCCAGTGTATTTATGTGACTTGGCTCTTTGCAAATGTTCCCTTGCTATGCTTTGTAGTTTCTAGTAAAAAGATGTTCCAATGAATTGTAGCTGGTTTTTTAAGATATTTTTTCCAGAAGATAAAGTACTCCTTCCTCTTTTTTCTTTCTTTTCTTTGGGGGGGGGGCCGTTATAAATATAAACTTTGTCACCATTCATCCCAAAGCTACAGAAGCATTAGTGGTCCCAGAATATGTAATTCAATGCTCAATTATAGGAGCTTTCTTAGTCTTTCTGTTCCATCAAAGCTTTACAAATATTAACCATTTCAAAGCTGCCCCCTTGGAAGTGGACAATGAGAAGGATTCATGACCCGTTGCAATGGTAGCTTAGTGAGACTCATGGTCATATAGCAAGTTAGGAACAGAGCTAGAAATGACCAATCCATCTAACTTTAGACCTTTCTTCTCCTCTCTCCCGCCAAGCAAAAACACAAGTTTAGCCTCAATGCATCCATCTTGTGTGTCATATACTAATGAGGAAAGACTCCATCTAGCTAACCACAGCACAAGAGAACCTATGTATGGCAAGCTGATGATTTGCAGGAGCTTTCCAAATATTTTTTGGTAGTGAAGTTTAAAAAAAAGTCACAGGTCATTCACAGATTAGAAAGCCAAGCAACAGGGATCTGCTATTAGTGAGTATGCAAAGCGCTAGTTCGTAATTATCTAAATATATATACACATACATTACACACATGTATATATACATGTGTGTATATATTTATTATATACATAAAGACAATTAGCATTTTTGTAATACTTTAATGTTTGCAAAGGTCATTAAAAATACTTCCAAGGAACGATGACCTCTCATTAGTGTTTGTACTACTGCTTCTATTTTTCACACACTGGAGACCACATTGTGGAGAGTTCTAGGCTTGAATTCTGGTTTGTGGACCTGGGGCAAAGCATTTAAACTCTCTAATTCTCAGCCTACTCATCCATAAAATGGGGCAGAGGGTAGACTAGATAGTCTCTAAGATCTCTTCCAATTCTCAATCTATGAACCTCTGAGGTATTTATTTACATTGTGATATCTAGATCGCCAAGAAGACAACCTGAAATTTTCAAAACTGACAGTTATGTTGTCCCAACCAAAACAAAAACTTGTACAATTCCTCAGCAGCTGGCTTCCTTAAATCAAAACTACTGTGGGTGCTATAAGCCAATACCTCGAGAAGACTAAATAAAAAGAAGCCAGAGATTCTTGCACACTAGGATCGTAGACCTAGAATGAAACTCAGTCAGTGGTCATCTGGTCCAAGTGCCTTATTTTACAGATGAGGAAACTGAGTCCAAAAAAGACGAAGGGACATGCCTACAGGCACAAAGATGTTAAATGGCAGAGGTGGGATTCTAAGCAAAATCCTCTGACTCCAAATCCAGAATTCTTTACTGTACATGCCACCTCCCACAATATAACAAGTATTTGTTAAGCCCCTACTATATGCCAAGAACTTGGACTACAAAGACAAAAATTGCCCCAAGGAGTTTACACTATACCAGGGAGAAACAACAGTGCACCATAAAATCAATACGATGTATTGGGACAGAAAGAGGAGACGGTAATATTGGGGTGGATTAAGAAAGAGCTCATGTCAAAGATGATCCTTGAATGGATCTGAGGATTTCAAGAGGCCAACAACGTGAGAGAGAGCATTCCAGATCTGTGCAAGTGCGTGAAGATGGGAGATGTGCCAGGAACAGCAAAGGGCATTGTGCCCAAGGCTGATCAGGAGTCCAATGTCCTATGAGCCTTCTGCAGTAGATATACATTATACATATAGTCAAGTAAGTGCCCTCTTTAGAAGTGGATCAAGGAGTCATTTGGCCAAAACAGATGAGGTGCAGTAAGCACCCCTCAGGGTCCAGACAAAAGAAAGGCATTGAGAAAAGCCCTTACTATGACCTATAAAATCCTCATGATAGGATAGCTAAGTGATGGAGTAGAGAGAGCAATGAACCTGGAGACAGGAAAACCTGAATTCAAATCTAGCCTCAGATATTGTGTGACCTTGGGCAAGTCACCTAACCTCTGTCTGCCTTGGTTTCTTTATCTATAAAATAGGAATAATAATAGTACCTATTTTGCAAGATTGTTGTGAGGCTCAAATAAGATATTTGTAGGGTGCTTTGCAAACATTTAAGTGCCATATAAATACTAATTGTTATGATTATTCTATGTGGACAAGCAAAAAGACAAAAGAGACTTAGGGCCCTGAGGACTTCCAGCCAACTAAAGGCTGCTGGAAATGTAATCACAAGGAAACGCTAAGTAGAATATTTTTATTCAATCTCTACTTTATGAGTATTAAATTCATTTTAATATTATCTCTGTGATTTGCTTAACTTGCTTTTTCAGTGTAGGGTAATTTGAGTGTGATTTCCATATCATTATGGAGATGTAATCATTCCCAATGATGGCTCTCTAAATCCCAGGACTGAGATAGGGCACCCTCTGTCCTCCTCCCAAAGGACTTAGTATTTAGAGATTCTCCTATGGAACTAGAGTTACCTCAATCTGTTGGTTCTTTTGCATGTAAGAAGTAAAAAAGTGAAATCAAAAGTTTTCAACTCTCATCCATCACATTCAGTCAAAAGACTTTGTAAAGTGCCAAGTTGTTCTTTTAAGAGGAAAAAAATCAGAAAAAGAAGACCCATTACTATAGTAGAGAAAGAACAGGTCAGGGAATGAGGGGCTACTTCCAATTGGTCCTCTAAATCATTCTTTGATCACTGCTAAGTCACAACTCTTCTGGGCCTGAGCTTGGCCCTTTTTTGGAATGAAGATAACACACAACTCATTCCCTATCCACCTCGGAGATAGTGTGAAGATTGTCTTGCTCATGTTTGAGAAATGGTTTGAGTCCCCCAGTGCAGAGCTGTTTTTATTGTTATCAGAGTTGGTAATGAAAAGCAAACGGAATCTTTGTAGCTCTGATACAACCACTATCTCCCTGTTCTGTAAAACTCCTGGTATGTTCCAAGAATATCTGATAACCATAATGACCCCCTCACAGAATAGAATCCTTTTCTAGCTCATTTGCTGTTCAACGTTGGAAGCCAAATCTTCAATATATTCAGCCACAAATGTTTATGCGTTGGCTCTTCTATGTGCCAGGCACTGACCTAGGTGCTAGGGATACAGAACAGAAAGATGATCCATATCTTGTCCTTAAGAAGCTTACCTTATCACACTGGTAAACAAACAAGTGCTCTGATTAGTGAATACAAACTATCTACAAAGTAGCACAGAATCATTTTAGTAGATACAGGTCACTAATTAAAAGGTAAGAGAGGTTTCCTATAGGAAGTAACACATGACTGCTTTGGGTTTTTTAAGCTTTTTTTAAAAAAAAATTAACATTTATTTCACTCCCAAATTGATGGGAACAGGGGGAAACCCTTGTAACAAATATTTATAATCAAGCAAATTTTTGCACTGGCCCTGCCCAAAAAAGTATAAGACGTAAACTTTTCTTTGAAAGAAGCTAGGGATTCTCAGAGTAAACATGAGGAGAGAGTGCGTGCCAGGCATGGGAGACAGCCTTTCTATAGGCATAGCAGTGGCGTATGAGGGTCATGTCCTAGGAACAACTCATAGGCCAGTTTTGCTGAAATGAAAAATGTGTGAAAGGGAGTAATTTAAAATAAGCCAGAAAAAGTAATTATAAACCAGATTACAGAAGGTTTTGACTGTTATCGTGTTCTTATTCTCGTCCTTTTAGATGAAGTTCAGATAGAAATGGTCCTGTAACTGGTCAGTCTACTGTGTTTTTCTCTTCAATGGCAGTTGCACACACAGATAAAATAACTGTTCTGTACAAAGAATAATAGTTATTAATACTAATATAATATTCACAGTACTGATTTTTAGAGCACATATTCCCTTCCCTTGATATCTATGGAGTCATGGATAAGAAGCTGGACCTGAAGTCAGGAGGACCTGGATTTAAATCCTTTATCCTTTACTATCTGCATGAGCCTGGGAAAATCATTTAAGCTCTCTGGGCCTCAGTTTCTTTATCTATAAGATGAGGGTGTTGGACTCAAAGGCCTCCAAGATCCTTTCCAGCTCTAAATTTATCATACTATGATTTATTCCACTGACTTTCAGATTCTCCTTTGAACCTTGTGAAAGCAACGAGATGAAATCAGCTAAAGCATAAATCGAATAAATTTCCTACAAAGCAATTGAGAGGTTAACATGGAAAACCCTTTTGCCAGATATTCCTCCCTCCCAGATCCTACTTCCCACATACTCTGATCTGTGTACAATTATTATAGGACCATGAAAAAAAATGATAAACCATAGAAAACATCAACACCTGCTATTCTATCAACTAGAAATTTTTCTTAACTGGCATATCAGTACGTCATCTGTATAATGAGGATTGATTTTCAGAAGGACTAATTTTAAAACCCTGAAAGGTCATGAATTACCTTCTATATGCCATCATAGCCAATGAAGTTTTAGTGTTCAGTATATATTCTTATAGCTCTGAAAAATTATAATAAATAAATAAATGTTTCCTTTGCCTTAGGGGGAATTTCTAACTCTGACCCTCTTTTAGAAAGACCATCTCTATCTGTTTGTCTGCTGATAGGTCCCTACGTCCTTTAAATGCCAAACTTTGCAGTGGAATATAGGAGTGTTTGAATCCTATCATCCACTGGTGTTAACCGAGTGACCCTTATTGTCACTTACCAGGACGAAGGTTGCATCAGTGGGGCAATGAGGAAAATGCAAATTTTGTCCAGGCAAGTCAACTTTGTTCTATAGCAGTTAAAATCCACCCCTTCGGATGTATGCCTACAGTATTATAGATGCCACGTGTTTTCCATAAAGGGCACCTCAGTACTGAATTTCTACAGATCAGGGTCAGGCATAGGGGAAACCTAATCTCTAAAAGAGGGGGCAAGGGTTTGTGCTTACAATTCTGCCCCACCCTCAAGTGCCAGGGCCAAAAGGTAATCTCTTAAATTAAATTTGTCTGGCTTATCTCTCCAAAAGGAATTAGCAAGATCCTTTCCAGTTAAGTTACTCTATGGGCCAAGTACTAAGAATCAGATATAGGACAGCTATTTCCTCTATCATAAAGTAAATGCTAAAAAAAAATAGTATGAATTGACAGATACTTAAAATATAAACCACTTCATAAGACTTCTGAAGGGACATTTCACTTTCACCCCTGACCTGCACTGCCTGCACACCTCAGAAGTTCAGATCTCTTGGCAAAGCCAGGTTGTGACTTGGGCTTTAGCCATTTGGCTTCGGAATTCTTGGAATGCTTTCCCCTGGTGGTGTTACATCCTCTCTAAGAAGTCTTGGAGTTAAAGGAATTAACTCAAGATGCTAGTCAACAGCCATGAACTCTTGACATCTCAAACTTACAACGTTACCACAAGAACTGGAAAGATCTGTTCTCCAAGCCTACCGTTCAGTCACCTATGCTTGACTTTAGAAACACAAAGCTGAAGAGGCAACCAGGGATGGGAGGTCTAGGCACTGACTGTTTCCCCCAAAAGAAAGTTGCCTTAAGAAGAAGAGATTATAATGCATGTCTTCTCTGCTTATAATCCCACAGTATGGGTGATTCTTCCTGGATCATTCACCAATAGTCTTTGGCACAGTCTTCCTTCTCCTCCTACCTGTCTCCCATCCTTCTCAACCCCTTCACCCTGCTCCCTAGTTACTGGGACTAACCAGGAACCTCTGGCTACATGCATTCCTTAGCAAGAGGCCCAGAGTCAGTCAAACACCCTACTAAATTTGTAAATGAATTTTTTGTAGAATCATATTATTATAGGATTTTAGCTCTCGATCATCTAGAGTAGAAGTTAATTTTCTTTGTGTCATGGACTCTTTTGTCGATCTGGTGAAGTTTATAGACCTCTTCTCAAAGTAATATGTTTAAATAATTGAAGAAAATGTTAAATTTCCATTAGAGAGTAGTAAAAATAAAGATGTAACTATTTTCCCAGTCCACATTAACAGACCCCTCTGACATCTATCCATGAATCCCTTAAGGGTCCATGGACCTCAGGTTAAGAAGCTCTGATCTAGATAAACCCATTTTACAGGTAACTCTCAGGTACCCAAGGTTATATAGCTACTTAGCAGCTAAGCTCGGTAGAATAGTGGATAGAGTACAAGGCCTGGAGTCAGGAAGAGTCATCTTCCTGAGTTCAAATCTGACCTTAGACATTTAATAGCTCTGTGACCCTGGGAAAGTCACTAAACTCAGTTGTCTCATTTGTAAAATGAGCTACAGAAGGAAATGGCAAACCACTCCAGTATCTCTGCCAAGAAAACCCTAAATGGGGTCATGAAGAGTCAGACATGACTGACCAACAACAAAGCTAGGAGTGGAAACCAGATCTCATGCATCTAAAGTTAGAAGAGATCTATGGGCCATTTAGTCCAATGCTATCATTTTACAGGTGACTAATTAAGGTTTAGGAAGATTACTTACACTAAGTCACACAGAGAGGTAAGTGTCGTAGATGGGAATTAAAACCGGGTCTTCTGATTCCAGAGAAAGTATTCTTTTTTCTGTACTGAGACTCCCTAACTCCAACAACCAGAGTATTTGATTAATAAGAATATTTCATACTACAACCCTTTGGGATAAAAGAGAGTTTATTCATTTTTGATTTACAGACCTTTCCTTAGTGCCATCCTCTTGAGGGTCACTCACTCATAGTTTATAAGCTTCCTTTAGAATTGACACTGTTCAAAGATTTCTTTTCCCATAGCCTGAAACTTTTCTTGTATGGGGATTGAAGACAGGGAATGGTGATGACTTTTTTTAAAGGTCTCTCATCCCTTTTGTAAATACAGCTCTCAGTATTCAATTAAATTACAGTCTGGGAATTTGGGAGTTCTAAGAGTATCGACTACAAAACGATCATATCTAAGCTTCCATTTCACCAAGCAGTTGGGGAAATGTCAATGGAGATTACAGATATTAGACCACTTTAAATGCATTGCAGGCCACTGAAGATGAAATTATAAATTCTCCCTTGTGGAATATTCATTTCCTGTAGTCTGAGAAACTTGAAATGTAAGTCATTGAAGTTTGCTTGGTGACCTGCTGGTGATTCACATATGGAAGCAGGAATTTAACAGTGACAAGGAATTGGCAAATTAGATCGCAAAATGGCATGAAATGTCTTCCCATCCTGGTTATTTTGTTACTATTACGGGTGTTGTTTGTACAATAGTCTGAGAAACCAAGAGTGCTATGTAATGACATACCTTAAATAAGAGGATATGCGATGTCCTAAGACAACACGGTGGCAGAGTAAATTACTTCTACTCAGAAGTTCTTTTTTTTTAATAGGATTTGCTAACACAAATACCACTAGCAAAGTCAAGACATCCGTCTTGTCCCAAACAACAGTACAGGTGGAAAAGGTCAGTGTTGATTCCAATTAAGTAGGAAGAAAGGGGGAAGGGTACCTCATTTGTTGGGAACAAAAGAGAAAGTGTTGATCAAAGCTATAGAAGAAGTGGAAACACAACACAGGAGGGCAGATGTTTCATTTCAGTCTTGGAGGATCCAAGTCTAAAGACCAATTCTGTTACGTAGGCTCAGGGACCCAAAACTCAGAGGAACCTCAGGACCTATCTAGGCCCACCAGAGAAGGCAGTTGGGGCCTAGAGATGTTAAGTGCTTTACCCAAGGTCACATGGGTAGCAATCATCAAAGGGAGAATTTGGACCCTTGTCTTCTGACTACAGAGATATTGCATACTGCTTCCTGACTCCCTGTGTGATATTGGACACGTGACGTCTCCTGTTTCCTCACTTGAAAACTGACAAGATTAGATTAACTTAAGTCTTCCTTCCAATGCTAAATCTAATAGTCTAAGAGTTTTTAGCCTTTTGGGACCATGGACTCCTCTCACAATCCAGTGAATGAAACCTATTCACAGAATAATGTTTTAAGAGCATAAAATGGAGTAAAATTATAAGGGAAATTAACAATAATAATGATGATTAATGTTTATATAGAACTTACTATGGCAAGGCACTTACAATTATTTGGTCTTTACTAAAACCCTGGAAGGTAGGTGCTATTTTTTTAATCTGTTCATTTTACAGATGAGGAAACTGAGGCAAAAAGAGATTAAGTGATTTGTCCAGGGTCACCCAGCTAACAAGTGTCTGAGGACAGATTTGAACTCAGGTCTTCCTGACTCCAGGCTCTATCCACTGTACCATCTAGCTATCCCAGTTTGAGTATATGGAAAAAAATAATCAAAATAGACTTTTTTAAGATTTCATGGACTCTAATTTCAAAACCTCTGTTCTAGAACACTTTTTTTCCTTTACCATAAGCTTTTTTCCAAACTAGATTTTAAAAATTAATTATATACTATATACAGGATAAATCAGAAAAAGTACTAATATTAAGGAGGACAAGAAAAGGCTTCTTGAAGAAGGTGGGATTCTAGAGGAAATTTGAAGGAAACCAGGGGATCCAGGAAGCAAAAAAAATGAGGGAAAGACTCTCAGACATAGGAGATGGTCAAAGAAAATCCAAAGAGCCGGGAGATGGAGAGGTGATCGCAGGGTTAAAAACTTCTTTCAGAAGATATAGTAGGGCCATGGACATCCCACCCAAAAAGCAATGAAGCATTTTTAATCGAATATTGAATTTGGGATTTGGTGTGTTTCTAGGAAAAAACATAACTGTGTAATAAATTAGAAGAGAGGAAATGATGCTTTTTATTTAAATAGTTTTCTTCAAATCATTAATCTGAAGTCAGCGTTAGAGATAATGAGGTGTACGAAATTGTTCAGCCTTTGGCAGAGTAAGAAAGCTTTTGGACTTGAAAGATAGTTATTTCTGCATTGTGAAGTAAATGAGTCAATGGCCCAAAATAAAAGGGCGAGAATCAGCTACAAAATACTGTTGGTGAGCACAAATCAAAGAAAACCATATGGTTATAACTGGATTCAGAGGTACCTAAAATAGCATCCACAAATATAGACCATATTTATACTGACTCCTAAAAGGCCTAATTTACAAAGTGTGCCCTATTTTCTTCTTATATCTTACAATGCCCAATGCATAATGGGGCATTGCTATTTGTTTGGGCATAACACAAAGCCTACCTTAAAAACTAAGTAATTGAAGTAACTATGGTGCAACTTTTTCCCAGGTTGCTAAATTTTAAGGCCCTTGAAACCACCTACCATTCTTCATCATCCCAGAAGAAAATTAATTTAATGACCAGGCAGCAAGAAATAATATTCAAAATGGGAAGCCACCAAATGGTGTGGTTCTTTCTGCCATCCTCACCACTATTTGGGTTTAAAAAGTTGACTCAATTTTATACCATTTGCCCTGTGTAGTTTATGCTTTCCCATACTCCAAATCTGCTAATTATGGCTCTGGGATAATGGTAGTGCTGATCCTCTGTGCTAAGGGTTCTTAATTTGTCATCCATAGATAGATTTCAGAGTACTCAATGAACTTGAGGAAAAAATTATGTTTTTATTTTTGCTAGCCCCTAACTGAAATTCAGCAGTTCCTTCAATTATGCATTGTAGGTAATAAAGCATTACTCTTAAAAAAGGGTCTATAGGCTTTATCTGACAGTTGAAGGGTCCCATGACACACAAGTTAGGAACTCCTGCTCTATGGTAAAACCCAAAAGATATTTGTCTGATTATCAGAAATAGAAAAAATGACAAACTCTGAACTCAGGGAACCCTGAGAAAATAAAACTAGAATTTTTAAATCTTGCATCAAGTGCTAAGTTTATTTTGGCAGTAAATTTCTTGGTGGAACAGTGTCTATCTTAAAGAATAAAACAAACAGCCCTCCTGTACTTCTTGTTCTGTGAGGAATCAAGGCCAGGAGCAGTGACCTTTCAAAAACAGAAGTGTAAATAATACAGCTAAGAACACAAAGTCACTTTCTGAACAGTATGTCTAAGGAATAAAGTGAGCAGGGCTCTTCTTTAAAGTCTGTAATGACTTGAGAGAAAAAATGAAATCAACACATGTTATCTATATAATATTAAGATAGCTGGGTCCCAATTAGTGCAAATGATGAATCCCATTGCATGGTTGCATGAATTCAAATTTGCACTATTTGGAAGTTGTGCTTATATAAAACATGGTAATTGGCTCGGGCCCAATGGAAATATGCATTTCAAACTCAAATAATATGGCCACTTCATGGGGTGCATTATTCATTTTTATTGGGACCTGGCTGTGGCAATTCCAAACCCTCCTATTTATATTTCAGCAAAATTCATCTGACAGTTTCCAGAACCAAGTCACAAGAACATCCCTTAAATCTTGAGTCAGTACAGCATCATATGCTGCTACTTTTGGGGACGGGGAGGAGAGAAGAGAAAAGAGAGAAAAGTGAGAGAGACAGAGACAGAGAGGAGGGAGGGAGAAGAGGATTGGGGAGAGGGATAAAGCAAGTTTTTCTGTGAAAAGAATTAGGTATGAATTATCATCTTGAAAGAATAACACTATTTGTAGATGGAAAAAATGATACCCCACTTCAAGAAAAATCTTAGAATATCCGAACAGAAAGGAACCTTGGCGATCAATCCACAGATGAAGAATCAGTCTCAAAAATATTGACTTGTCCAAAGTCACACTAGGCAGAAGTTAGTACATTAAAAGCTCTGAACTTGAGATTCTTGACTCCTAGTATGCCTTCCATGATGATACTCTGTCTTTCTTCAACCTTTATTCCTGGATAATTGTTCTTCAATATCCTTCCACTGTGTGTATGTGTATTGTACATATATATATATACATATA
The DNA here is from genome assembly GCA_028646595.1 of Phalanger gymnotis. Taxonomy (NCBI): domain Eukaryota; kingdom Metazoa; phylum Chordata; class Mammalia; order Diprotodontia; family Phalangeridae; genus Phalanger; species Phalanger gymnotis. The sequence goes on along the minus strand of CM053623.1, from coordinate 38,511,218 downwards.
CATATGTATATATATACACACGTACATGTATATACTTGGCTATGTGTATATGTATATGTGTACATACACATACATATACACATGTGTATAGATATTCATACATGTATGTATGTACGTACTTTGTTGTTCAGTCATGTCCAACTCTTCATGAGTCCATTTGAGGTTTCCTTGCCAAAGATACTAGAGCAGTTCATCATTTCCTTCTCCCAGAAAGTTGAGGAAACTGAAGCAAACAGGGTTAAGTGACTTGCCCAGGGTCACACAGCTGGTGTCTGAGGTCAGATTTGAACTCATGGCCTCTTGACTTCAGGACCAGCACTCTATCCACTGTACCATCCAGCTTCCCCATATATATACATGAGTCTCTATATATGTATATACACATATGTAGAGATACATGTATGCACATGTCTATACTTATATTTTGTACAATTATACTTATATATTGTGTATTCATATATCCATATGTATATATGTGCATATATACATGTATATGTATATATGTGTATCTATATTCCTACATAAATATGGCATATGTGAGTGATTTGAAAGGATACAAGGGGAAAATGAGAATTCTAGACAAGGTACAACAAAGTAACATTTGCACATCAATAAAAGAATCAGCACTGCATGAAAGGACAGTCAGTTTCACTGGCTCTTGAACTATTTACCATTCTTTTTGGTCCTGATCAAAAATGGCATCCACCTCCAGAGAGAGAACAGATAAACTCTGAGTGCAGATTGAAACATGCTTTTTGTTCATTTTCTTTATGTTTCCTACTTTTTTTGAAACAGGATTAATACAGAAATATGTTTTTCATTACTTCACATGTATAATTGATATCATACTGCTTGCCTTTTCAGCGGGTGAGGGAAAGGCTGGAGGTAGGGCAAGTATTTGGAACTCAAATTTTGCTTTAATGAATGCAAAAAATATATAAATAAATAGATTTTTAAAAGAAAGATTGCCCACGTTTCTCTGAAACTGACCCTTTGATCATTTCTTTTGGTGCTTGAATATTCCATTACACTCATATGCTAATTTGTTTTGCTTGACTGGGCATATTTTTAAAGGGTTCAGTTTGGTTCCCTCCCTCCCAGCAAGGAGGAGGGAAGGTGAGGGAGAAAGAAAAATGTTTAAGTGAAAATATTTGTTTATGTATGCATGTATGTATAAATATTATATAAAGTACATGTATATATGTATAAAGCAAACTGGTCATGGTCATCTTCATCCACAAAGATACTATTTGTGTTCTCCCATGTGTATAGGAATAAATGTACAAACTGCTTTACATATCATATATTTGAATATGGTATCAAATACAATATTTAGCAAAAGCTAGAATCGACATTATGCCACGAGGTTTGCAAAGCATTTTCCATATGTGATCTCAGTTGATCCTCATAACAATCCCATAAGGCAGCTACATTATTGTTTACATTTGAGGAAACTGAGGCTGAGAGAAATTAAGTGACTTGTTCAGTTGTGTGGCTAGTTAAGAGTCTGAGGCAATGTTTGAATTCAGTTTTTCCTGACTCCAGTTGACAGCATTCTAGCTGCTGAGCCACCTGGCCACTGCGTGTAGAATTTTCTTATTCTTTTAGCCAATGGGTCCAGCTAAAAGACTAACTCTGGCTTTTAGGCTAAGGATTCCACTACTTTCTACCAGAACTCTTTCCAGGTACACCTGTCTCTTAGCTTCCTACCTTGAGATTACTTTAGATTTGCAATTAGATTTCATGGTCTAGGCAGCACCTGAGTTGGTCCTTGAAGAAAAGGAAAGTATTTTGACAGGCAAATACATCAGAAGAAGCTATTCCAAGCTCAGGGGACATTGTACACATCAATGCACCAAAACAAAGAAGACAGGATAATACTGGGGAACAGTGACTTCTCTGATTTGTTTAGATTGTAGAGTGTGTGAAGGGATAAAATAGGGCTCTATTAGAGGGACTTAAATGCCTCCATTAGGGAATTATATTTTACCCAATGGATAATAGCTGGTCACTATAGGTTTGGGAGCATGGAAGTCATGTGATCAGGTACATACAGTAGGAAGATTATTGTGACACTTTATTTCATGTGCTCACCCTTTAAACAAGGGAAGACTACATTCTGTCCCCTCCAAAGTCTTGTCTTCTCCATGCTAAGCATCCTAGTTTCTCCAACCCATCCTAATATCATAGGAAAGTATATGGCCTCATGGATGGAGAACTGGTATTCATTGGAGGTGGGGTCAAATCTCACCTCTGACACATGCTAGCATGTAAATTGCTGTGTGACAAGTCACTTACCTCTCAGTGTGCTAGGCAACTTTCTAAGAGTACCAATTGCAGAGAAGTTGCTAAGCTGCACTGGGAGAAGGCATTTCCTCAGCTAGGAGTTCCCTACACTCATGAAAACCCAGATCAAGTCCCTGTTGCTCTCTTCATGTCACAGTTTCATTTTCTTTCTGGGCAGTCTCTTCCAGGCTCAATCCAACTTGTCAATTGACCTCTTAAAATGGGATGCCTAGAACTGAACACAATACTCCAGATGGAGTCTGAACAAGACAGGGGACAGAGATGATCATATTCTTAATTCTAGGCACTATATTTCTATTCCCTCTCTTTGCCACCAGTTGTACTTCTTTGTTTCAACTCCGCCATCTTCTTCATCATGCCATACCCTGTGTAAGCTTATCATCAGAATATTCATCATTATAGAGATAGCATCCGCTTTGCCAGTCACACCTCATCTGTCCCCTCAGTTGTTTCTGCCCCTCTTATTGAAGGACTGGAGGACAGAGCAACTCCTTAGCCTCCCTTTAAAGATGGCTCAGAATCCCAGACATCTCTTCATTTGCCACCAGCTGCTCTGCTTGGTTTCAACTCCATTCTTATCTTCATCGTGCTATCTGGTACCCTCTGGCACTCCTCTCCCTTTCCAACTTCCTCTTGTGTGTTGTCTTTTTCCATTAGGTCGTAAGCTTGTTGAAGAGAAGGACTATCTTTCTTTTTATCTGTATCCCTGGCATTTACACAGTGCCTGGCACATAGAAGGTAATTAACAAATATTCATCATATAGTATCATATTCATATAACATATGACCACCATAGGACCACACTGGCTTTTTCAGTAGCCATATGAAACTGTTGACTCATATTGAGTTTTAAGTCTCCTATAACCCTCCCCAAGTCTTCACATGAACTACTTTCAAATCACAGTTTCCCAATGTTGTACTTCTGCAATTGATTCTCTTTTTTCTTAAGTTTAAGACTTTATATTTATTCCACTTAACATTTTATTGATTATATTTGACTCCTTGATTCATCCAGTTAGGATTATTTGGGATCCTGATTCTGTTTCGTCCATCATATCAATAGTCCATCCCAGGTTTAGAGATCTAATTATGTTCCAATTTCACTCATTATATAAGCTCAGGCTCTGCTTGCTGTCCCTCCCCCTATCCCAGATACTCTATTTGCCTGTGTAGAAACAAAAAACAAGCATGCACTCAGAGCCAAGCTGTTCTGATACATCACAACTGAAAGGTCTCTTTCATCAGTGTCCCCAAAACACTAGAATTGCCCTGCTGGGAGGGCACATTCAATCTTTCTGGCTAGCTACACAGAATGGGTTTCTTCCCTTTAGAAGCCACCTCATCTCCATTCTCCCATACTCTTTAAACCAAAATTCCCAAAAGACCAGCTTATTCCTCTGATGAACCTTACTAAGACTCCCCCACAAACTTCTGGGAATCTATACTCAGATACAAGCTCAGTTTCCCCACAATCATTTCTCATTGTCTATCTCCCCACCCAATTCCCTCTCCCAAAATTCTATTCCAATTCCTTCATTAATGACCCTATGCTCTGCCCTTCACAGACCTAAAGGTAAGTGGGCACAGTTGATCTACTAATTACCAGCATCAGAAAAAAAAATGTGCTAACCACTCTTGTGTAGCCCAGTATTTAATTAATGATAATAGGAAACTGCCAGCCCCCTTCAACTCATCTATTTCGCCATTCCCCCTTCAAACTATCAGCAAGGTTTATATCAGAGACAAGTGGGTGGTTCAGCAGATAGTGTCAGACTTGGAGTCAGGAAAAGCCTAAGTCCAGGTCCTGCCTCAAATATTTACTAGCTATATGATCTGACCAAGTCACTAAATCTCAGCCTCAGTTTCCTTGCTTGTAAAAAGAAGATAATAACACCTACCTCACAGAGTTGTTATAAGGATTACATGAGTTATATAATGTATATAAATGTACCTATTACATGAGGTAATGTATATATGCTAGGCAGATTTAAAAGCATTATATAAATGCTAACTAGATATCATCATCATCATCATTATCATAACACTTCATCCAAATCACCGATAAACATTAAACAGAGCAAGGCACTGAGCACACCATGAATGCAACTTTTTTCCTGGTTGGCACTGATTCTTTAATCGGCATTCTCGGGATCAAATCTTTGAACCAATTTTAAATCCACTCAACTCCACTCAATAAGAAGCCCACATACTGCCTTCTAATCCACAAAGATATCAAGGAAAACTAATTACTTGCTGAAAACCCAGGAATACTGGGGCTACAGCATCCCCAGTCTAGTAACTCTTGTCAGAAAAGAAAAGAAAATTCTTTGATATGACTTGTTCTTAATGAAACTCTGATGGGCTGTAGCGTTCTTTCTTTCTAAGTGTCACAAAACCATCGATTTAATAATCCATTCTAGCCTTTTTTTCCCCAGGGATCAAAGCCAACCACTCTAGCCTACATAGTTTGGAGACTCCAAACTCCTTCCCTTTCTTGAAATTCAAGACACCATTTGCCTGCCTCCAGTTCTGTGACACCTCTCTCATTCTCTTGTAGTGCTCCAAGAACTGTGCCAGCAAATCATATCTGCATGTTCTTTCAGTGCCCTAAGATGCAATTCAGTCAAGAGAGGTGACTTAAACTCATTCAGGGCAGTTAAGTATTCTCTTACTTATCTTGGGTTTCAGTTCCTTCCTATCTATTTTTGTTCTTTCCTTTCTTCTCTGAAGATCATTCTCCTTGATAGAGAAAACAGAAACAAAATAAAAGTTGAGTAATTCCACTTTCTTCCTGCCATCTGTTGTCCAATCTACCCCAAACTGGAGGCCTGTGTCTCCATTGCTCCTCTTGTCCCCAACATTTCTTTAAAAGGCTTTTTTGTTGTCCTTAGCACTTTTGCAAGCCTCGGTTCATTCTCGGCTTTAGCTTTCCTGTCTTTCTGCTTCCAGGACTGTGCTGTTTTTAGTGCTTTAACTCGATGTACCATTGCTTCTATCTTCCAGAGATGGTCTTTTAAAATCTACATTGATAGGACAACTCCAAGTATACATCTCTCTCTCTCTCTCTCTCTCTCTCTCTCTCTCTCTCTCTCTTTCTCCATCTAGAATAATACTAAGGACATAGTAATTGTGTACAAAAGAAATTAAATCAATTTCTGTCTTGACAACACCCTGTTGGATATATTTCCCAACATAAATGATATCAGTCAAAGTTCCACCCTGAGTAGAAATTAATTCAATATGACCTGTGGCATATTAAGGGATCTGACTTTCTTCCATTAAAAAAACTTCTAGTCCTCAATCAAAAATTTTCAAGAGACTTCCTGTAGCCTACTGCCCTACCATGTTCTCAAACTATACGACATGGAAAGTTTTCTCCTTTTATCAGCTACCAAATGCAAAAGCAATGAGATAGGAAGGAAAAACCACTAGGGAGAGAATCCAAAGACTCTTGATTCAAGTTCCGACTGTTAGGTACAAAGTACTAGTAATTCCACTTCCCTGGGCCTCAGTTTTGTTCATCTGCAAAATGAAGTTAGATTAGATCTCTAAAGGCTCTTCTAATATTATGAGATGATGAAAACCATCCCCAAATAAGTCCATATTAGTCTCAGAAAAGCGCTCTCCTCAGGAGTTCATAAGCTCATGGAAGTTAGAGCAAGAAGGAACCTTAAAAGATATCACAACTCCCTTATATTACAAAGGACAGAGGGGTGAAGTGACTTATACATTGGGACAGTTGGGATTTGAACAGACTCCGTGATCAACAGTCTATCTTATACATGTACACATATGCATATATGTGTGTATATGTATGTGCATATGTGTGTATATTTATATGTGTATGTATATATGTGCATATATTTATATGTGTATGTATATATGTGTGTATATGTGCATATAAACCATGATGTAGTTCCCTCACATTATTTTCAGAATTCAGTGATGGTCTCTAACTGTATATATAGCCTTTGATAATGCTATCAATCCCACAAGCCTCCTCTGTCTACAGTAACATGCGTTATTTCAGCAAAGCAAGGGACCCTTGAGGGGCAGAAGGGGAGAGACTAATGAGCCTAAACATATTCTTTGCTCTTCTTTGATCCAGGTCCATAAAAATGTATTTATCCTGGTAATTTTTCATCTCATTTATGATCTATCACTAAAACCTTCTTAATGAGAATAAAGTCAATGATCTTATTTTCCCGGGGAAGGAATCTCCCCATTCTTCTTAGTGACCAGCTGAAAACTCAGCAGCGGCTTCCCCCAAGGCCCTCTCCCTCCTCAGTCACTTCTCTCCAGTTCTAAGCACTTAATCACGCCTCCCCTGATGCACTAGACAACTGCATCATCTCAGGCTGTTATCTCATTAGATCACACAAGCTAAGCAGGGTTAAGATTTCAGGTTAATATCTATTCATCTGAGAATAACTCTGATTCACAAAGCCAAAAGACTGAATCTTAAAAGCAGGTATTAAGTAAAGAAAGATTCATTCAATGGTAACTATGGTGCTTTTGTAAAGAGATATGAGTGGCAGAGAAAGGCCCCCACCTCCCCTAAAAACTCTTCCTACCTGGAATGTCCATTAGACTTTGCGCCCCTTGAGTGAAGGGACTGCCTTTCATCTTTTTTTGTAGACACACTGCTTGGCACAGTGCCTAGTACATAGTAGGTGCTTAATAAACATTTATTGAGTGAGCAGCATGTGCTGTGAAAAGAACACTGACTCAGAAGTCAAAGTACCTCAGTTCAAATACTGCCCTTGTGAGCTTGAGCAAATTACTTGAGCTCCCTGGGTCTCAGTTTCTTTATCTGTAAAATGAGAAGGTTGTTATGAATGTACTCTCTATGCTACCCAAGGATATTCATTTAGCCTTCTTTCATTAGCATAGACTAATTAATCAGATTAATTTTTGGCATACCTATAAGGTTTTATTTTTTTTTCTTTTAAAAATATTTATTATGCATTTATTTTTAAATTTAAAAAAATGAGTACCAAATTCTCTCCTCCTTTACACCCACTGAGAAGGCAAGCAACAGTATAACCATTATAAATGTGAAATCATGCAAAACATTTTTATATTAGTAATATTGTG
>CM053623.1:38483767-38503314 GCA_028646595.1 Phalanger gymnotis | reverse complement strand
GATGACAAGTTTGGATACGGAATTTAAAATCTTTGAAGCATAACTAGCAAAATAAACATAAAAAAATAAAATGCCTTGGGCTCTAGTCCAGAGGTTCTAAGCAACTCCCTCAGAATTATGGAACAGAGGACCTGGAGACGTCACAGACAGTTACTGTCTCAGCTTTATTTCATACAAAAACAGAATGAAAAGCCTCAGCTTGACACATTCAAGGATAGGCTTTTTAACAGACCCTGGGGCCATTTCATAGCTCATGCAGCTTCCCTCTGTAGCCTGAGATACTCAGATCATGTCTCAGCCTGCTCCCACAAGCCATGCAGAGATGAAACAGAATAGTCCCCAGTCTCCTGGGGGGTCTGTTCTACCCTACACAAACACACAGAACAAATTCCACCCCCACACCCCAAAGCTGACAGAAAATCCCAGGGATTTACAGGAAGTTATAATCAGGAATAGAGAAGGAACAAGCCTAAGATGACCACAATGCAGTCTCCCAAATCTTGACATTGTCCTGACTTTCTCAGCTACTGATCTCTTACAATATTATCTGGCATTTATATAGCAATTTAAATTTTAAAATGAAATTGGGAAATTTTAATTTTAAAAACCTGCAAAGTTTTCCTACATTGCCTCAGCCAAACCCTGCAAGATAGGTATGGTGGGTGAAAGGGACTGGCCCCATGACTTCACTATATAGGAAACTAAGGAAATTCCCTCCACTGTATGGTCTTAGGAAGCTGCCTAGAGCAGAAGTGTCAGGCTGGGCCACATGGGACCCAACCAGATGAAAATGTAATTGGGAAGTGTTTAACAAAATAATGAAAAATACAATAAAACAGAGGTAATATTCATTGGTGACTTACTAAGTGAATATGCAGCCCAGTTAAGGATCCATTTCTACTTGAATCTGATATCATCAATCCAGGCCAATTCCATCATTTTCAGATGAAGAAGCTTGGCCCTCAAGAGGTTAATGACCCTTCCAGAGTCCCACAGACAGTATGTGCCAGAGTTTTTCTACTGAAAGGCTCGCTCTCTATCCACTCTCTCATCCTAATCTATAAAAGGGAATAGTAATGATTATATTGCCTACCTCATGGAGACATAGAAAGAGCAAATCAAGAAGAGGAAATGGAAATAATCTAAAAACCAATCAGAGGAGGGAAGATATATCCTCCAAGGAGAGAAGGCTACTGGGATATGATGGAAAGGACCAGAGAGTCAGAAGGAGAGATATGAGAGGAATAAAGGAGATGGATGGAGTATGACAGAAAACCACAAATACCACCCTGTCAATGTGTTGTTTTCTCTTTTAAAATTTTTACTACATTTTTAATTTATGGAATAAAATAAGCATTTCCATAATACTATAATAAGATGATTGCACATGAAACTGAAAATCTATTGTGTACAACTTGCTATTCCTTTTAAATTCATAACAGAGTTAACGTGTAAAATTCTTTTTTTTTCTTTTTTCTTCCCTCCCCTACCCACCCACCCTAGAGATGGCTACCATTAGACACTAATATGTATGTGTGTGTGTGTGTGTGTGCGTAATGTAAATGTATATTCTATACATGCCTTATTTAATTATTCTGTTTTCTTTAGCTCAACTGTTTCTCTTTGTTACAAAGGAGAATTCTCTGTAGGGTGAATGGTATATTAGAAAATGACAGATAGAAAATTTCTAATAAAACATTCATAAAACAAAGAAGACACCTCCTTCACTCCTTTGTAGAGATGAAGCACTCATGAGTTTGGAATATTGCATATAATGTCAGGTTTTTTATGTATAAATCAGTTTTACTGAATTTTTTTCTCTTCTTCCTTATCTTTTTTTTCTTTTTCTTTTTTCAAAAATATTTTTATTACAAGGAATGGGTCTCTGGAAGCTGTATAGGGAGAGATGCAAAGAGAAATCTGAGCCATGTAATAACAAAGTATATGAATAAAATCTATTTTTACAAAGGAAAAATGCAGGAAAAAAGAGAGCAAGCATCGTCTAGCTCTAGAAGTCCATAATCCCATATTGGGGACTCTCCTTTGCTTTGTCTAGTGGAATGCTAGGGCTAGCCTTCAACAGTAATGCAATGGAAAAGACTGTGGAAGAGATAGCACCAGAGAACAGTCATTTGGAATCCACAAGAGCTGCCGAAATCAAGGGAGTGTGGGATGGAGTCTGTCTGCAAAGAGAACAGACAAATCAGCTTTGTCATGAGCAGGTGAACCCCTCACCACCACTCCACGAATGCCACTTCAGGGGAAAGTCAGTCAAGAACAAAATGAATGCTTGCCAGAACAAACAGAGACAGATAAAAGTGAGCCAAAATGAAATCAAAGACCAGAAAACAGAACAAATTAAAGTCAGCCAGGACCAAATAAGAGACGAGATAAAAGAAGAGGTATATGTGGGCCAAGTTAAATGCCAGACTAGATGACAGAACAAAGGAAAGACAAAGCTAAAATTAACTATGAACAAAAGACTGTGCCCCATAAGCAAGCCCTTTAAGTGCAAGAAATATTAATACCATCTATTCTTGAAAGCATATTTCTAAACAAGAGAAGGAGACAGTAGAAAGGAATTTCTCATAAAACCACCATAGTTAGAGATTAAATGGCCTGGTAGTTCTTATTTGGAGAAATATATTCATTGCTCAAGGTCACTGAGGATGCCTAGAAAAGAAATTTAAGGTACAAAGGTAAATGCTGTCTTTTCTCTAATAATTAAGAAAACTCACTTAAATAAGCCCCCTTACTATAATATTAGAGCAGGCAGCTAGGAGTTGCAGTGAATAGAGCATTGGGCCTGGAATCAGGAAGACTCATCTTCCTGAGTTCAAGTCTGGCCTCAGACACTTACTAGCTGTGTGACCCTGGGCAAGTCACTTATTCCCATTTGTCTCAGTTTCCTCATCTGTAAAACGAGCAAGACAAGGAAATGGTAAACCACTCCAGACATGACTGAAAAACTACTGAACAACAAGAAACTATATTAAAGCAGGTTTCAAGCACCAAATTCCCCACTCTGGACTGCCACAGTTGATCTGGCTAATGGAACAATTCAGAGACCAGTCAGATTTGAAGGAAAAATCGTCCTAGGAAACGTATTATTCCCTGCTCAAAATAATAAGACAAATGAAGCTACAGGATAAAGACAAAAAACTACCCCATTTTCTTCCTTTTAGTCTAAAAGGACTTACTCCTATTGTGCTGAGCAATTTTTCAGAAAAAGACAGGAAGACCTATTGAGCATTAGTAGCTGCAGTAACCAATCATCTGGGGTTCAGGGAAATAACTGAATTGGCTACAGTACAATTCAATAATCATAGGAGACAACATGAAAAATGTCTCTCAAGACTGGCTAATGACATTGAGAGATTAAGCCTATCCAGATGCTTCCAAGGAGACACACCACAATATATCTTAAGCCAAGTTGACTCCTAGATTTGCATGTAATTTTGCACCATGAACAACCAATGAAGATAAATGTTTTAAGTTTGCCTCAGAATCAAGCATCTGTCTACAACCCTAATACCTGGCACAGTTGCATAGTATTTTCCTTCTCCCTAGGCATTTTCAGAAACACACATTTCAGAAGTATTCACTAATTGAGACATATTCCTTTTGGAATGTCCACTCCCATCTATAGACAAGGCATATCCTGACACCCCTATCATTAGTGTTCTTCCTCTACCCCAAATTATTTTGTGTATATTTTATATTCACATCCACATGTGTGTATATGTGCATAAATATATAGAAAGAGGGGAAGGAGGGAGAGAGAGAGAGAGAGAGAGAGAGGGAGGGAGGGAGGAAGAGAGAATCTTTACCCATCCCTCAAGTGAAGGACTCAGCTAGCATTTCTTAATCAACTTATACTATAACACTTGGTAATTTCAATGTAAAGGTTGGCAGGTAGAAAGAAAAGTAGGGAGGGAGGGAGGGAAGGAAGGAACGAAGGAAGGGGAAAAAAGAAAGACAAAAGAAGGGAGAAAAGAAGAAAGGAAGAGAGAAAAAGAAAGAGAAAATGAGGAGAGAATAAAGGAATGAAAAAAGGAAAAACACCAACAAGCATTTAATAAATACCTACTACCAGGCACTGTGCTAGGCACCTAGGATATCACAAAAATGAAATGCCTTGAAGGAACTTATATTCTAATAGAGAAAAACAACACACAGAGGGAAGGTGGGAAGGAGTGAAAGAGTACATCTAAGTCATCAGTACATGACATAGATGACTGGTTCTGGGCAAGATAAAGTGAAAATTCACCTATGTTTTGGAACTAATGCCCAAAACATAAGGTGGAAGCTGAATTCCAGCCAAGATAAGACCAAAGCTAACCCGTCAGAGCCTAGAATGGTTCCAGGAGCAGAGTCCAAGGTTCCTGTAGTGAAGAGGTAGAGGTACTGGCCAGAGTGGAAGTCTGGAGTTGTTGAGAAAGATCAGAAATGGCCTCACAGCACTTGAGTAGAGTTTTAGAATTGGGGATCAAATGAGATAGAGTTAAGGAAGAAGTATATGCCAGACAATGAGAACAGTAGATACAAAGCCACATAAATAGCAAATGAACAGAGTAAAGAGATGAAAGGGAGTGGTATATTATAAGCCAGAAATGAAAGCAACAGCCCTTTAGTGAAAGGCTTTAATTGCCAAACAAAGGAGTTTCCATTTTATCCCAGTGGCAATAGGCACCTGCTGGAGTTTTCTGAGGGGAGGAACCACACCGATAGACCTGTACTTGGGAATATCACTTTGTCAGACATGTGGAGAATGGCCAGGAGAGAGGAGAAAAGAAAGGCTCGGGGAATGGGGACTAAATGACTGACAGGCGATATCAAAAGATTCCACTGTACTTTATTCTCAGTGTAAAAAAAAAAGTATTTGATTAGAGCAAAAAGCTACTTAAAAGCTCTCTTCCAACAAAGTGATTCATATGCATGTGTCAAGATCATAATGATTCCTTGAAAGTCAAAACATAAATTTTTTCAGTGATTATTAAAAGCAATTGAGGTATAAAATAGGGAGATGTATGTTTGCCAAAGGTAGTTATCTGGGAGGACCTGTTCCAACTCACAGTCCAAGAGGGAGAAGGAATCCCTAAAAACTGTGAGGTGCTCCAGATGCTCCTCTTTGTGGATGGCATTGTGTTCATTACAACATTGCCTCCTAAATGATATCCAAATGCAGCCAAGTCAACAAGCATTTGTTAAGCATCTACCATGTGTCAGGCACTGTGCTAAGAGTTCAATCTTGTTATCAACAGAGAAAAAACAGAGAGGGTGAACAATGACTGCTGTCCAGACTGTGATATGCAGCAAGCTGCCATACGTTACAGAGGAGGAAGTAGTATGATGGATAGCAAAGAAAAGCATGAGCAGGAAAAAAAACTACAAGTCAGTCACACAGCAAGAGTGGAAGATGACCAACAAATAGCATAAGGCCTTCATTGTTATAGACACAATGTCAAAAGAACAGGAAGAAAGTCTCTAGGTCATTAGGTGGGGATCGTCCTTCCCACCATGATGGCTTTATGGTAGGCATAGACAAGAGTCCCAAAAGAGGAGCAAGCATAGACGGGCTGTGGTCTCCATAACCAGAAGGAGTACCTACATCGAGATCATGAGCCTTCAGAGTATCGAACTATTGACCCTCACCAAAAGTATAAATCAGACCCAAAAGACTTCCAATTATCATTATACATAATATGATAACTCTTTTATGGATGTGTTTTGGGTTCATTGAAGTCTATTTTATGAAGAAAATCCTCCATGTTCTTATTGGTGAACAATAGTGCATGTCAGTTCTACTCTGATGAGAATTCTTTCAGGTTCCTTTATGTTTTTTGTAAGTGACATAAAGCATTTGTAGAAGTTCTCTCCCAGGTCTCTATTCAAATGCTCTTTGGTTTGTAGATTTTATTAGTAAAATAAAGAAATTTTAAGCTATGCACTCTTGTTTTAGGAGAACCTGAATAGGATGGCATTAAATAGGGGAGATGAATATTTGCCTAAAAGGTCAGCTAGGGGTAGTAGGTGACACAGTGTTTAGAATGTCCTAGAGTCAGGACAACCTAAGTTCAAATCCAGCCTCAGCCACTTCCTACTAGCTGTGGAATCCTGGGCAAGTAGAAATGAGGATAATAATAGAACCAACTTCCTAGAGTTGTTGTAGGATCAAATGAGATGACATTCACAAAGCATTTAGCAATGCCCAGCACACCGTAGGTATTTAATATTTGCCTATTTCTTTTTCTTTCTTTCTTTTTCTTTCTTTCTTCCTTTCTTTCTTTCTTTCTTTCCTTCTTTCCTACCTTCCTTCCTCATGGAAAACCTGATCTAATGCAGAGTCCACACACGGGGAATTAGGAGAAGGACTTTTTGTAAAAAATTTTCAGCAAATATATGCATAAGGGCATAAATCTTAAAAGTGATTTAAAATACCATTTTATAGGAACAACCTCAAATCGAGGATTGTTTCATTCTTTGAATTTGTATTCCCCATAATTTGCATACCTCAGAGCTTGTCATTCCTAAGATCAGCAACCTGGAGGTGTTCTCAATCATTAGGAAAGCTGGTTATTCACTGTAATAAGGAGTAAGATCAGCCTGACTTGAAAGCCTTGGATGATTCATGTTAACGTATCTGAACCTCCATTTCCCCATCTTGAAAAAAGAGGGTTTAACTGTGTGGGTTTTAAGGTGCCTTCTAAGTTTTAAAAGTCCTTTGATACAATGACTTAGGGAGAAGCTAAGTAATATTTTATAAGTCATAGAACCCTTTTACAGAAAGGCTAATGGGTTATTTTCAAGTACACAAAAAATATTGCTGATATGGACAGGGAGATGAAAGAACCTTGTGTTTTTCTAAGGACGTAAGAATCATTTGTAAAGGTGAATTCATGGTTTAGTTGCAGCACCTACGTACAAAGTATTTTTGCAACAGCTTGAAAACAGTTTAGCAGCCATCATTCTTTGACAGATTGAATGTTTGCTTTGCTTACATGTCCACGAAATGCAAAATTGGAAGCAACCTTCGAGGTCACTCAATCCAAGCTCCTCATTTATAGATGAAGGCCCAGCAAGGTGGAATGACATTCCTAAAGCCACATAACCGGGAAACAGAAGAGTCTGGATTCACACTAACTCCAAATCAAGTGCTTTTCTACAACCTGTTTCTTAGTAATTTAGTTTATAAACAATTTTTTCTAAGTGGGAAGTATAAAGGTAAATTTTGATGCATCTGATTTACTGAAATTTCAAAATTAGTGGCCTATTACACTCACAGGGTTCTTGTACAGAAAAAAGAAAGATGCTATTTTATGAGATTTAAGCATTACATAGTTAAGGAACTACCCCTCCAGTAAACTGTATACAAAAAAACAAAGCAGGCTTTCCTGAAATATGCAAAGACTCAGGAAAAGGATTTGTTTTGTAGACTTTTAGTGAATGTATGAATGAAGATAAACCCTTAAAAATTATTTGAAAAACATTTTATGAGAACCTACCAGAAAGTAGCAATTTTCATTCTTTGGATTTGTATACCCAAAACCTAGCACAGTGCCTAGGTAGGCACTTTTATTAAGTACCTATAGGTAATAGGTACTTAATAAAAGCTTGCTCATTAACAAATGTAACTAAGTAAAAATATGAAGTCACCTCAAGGGTTAGACAAAAACTGCTGTTTACAATTAATATGGAAGGTAGAGCTCCTGGCATGAAGGAACTGATTCTCATTTCCTGCTAAGTTTATCGCTGGATCAAAAATATTTTCTATGAATCTTCTTAAATGGAGATAAAGTGTCCAGACACATGATGAATTATCGGCTTTTCTACAAGGGAAAAAAAGAAAGATGCATACAATTCAACACTCTCTAACTGAATTTCCCTAAAATGGAATTTGGAATTTGGAAGGAAGAAAATGGAAAAGCATTCTGATTCAAAACTTAGTGTTTACCCTGTTCAACTGTGAAGCACCGACAGAACTAGATGACATTGAGAAACAAGAGAATTGCAAGATATTCAAAAGATTTATTCAAATTTGGAATGAAAATATTTTGAAAGTTAAACCTGACCAGATAAAAATGTAAAGTTGAATGGCTAAAAAAAAAAACCTGATATTAGTTATTTTTGAGGTACTTTTATATGGAGCTAATGATTTGACACTAGATATTGATTGACTCAGTTTTGCCAATATAACCCAACAACCAATCGATTCAGTTCAAACAACCAGTCGATCCAGTCAAATAACTGGTTTAACTCATTTTTCATGAACTGACAAGTTGTTTAATTGATTAAACCAATCAATGCAGTAGTTTCCATATTGCTATGGGGCCTCAGCTGTCTGTGCCCACAGTGGCACCAATGAAGTATACTGTTGCCATAAAATATCTCTATGTTGTACTAAAATGAGGCATGGGACAAGCAACCATTCAATGATATTTTAACTTTTTTTCCTCCTGGGGTGATCTAATTCAATGCTACACAAGTGTCCAGCCTCCCAACTCTCAGCCTTGGTTACTGTGTTTTACCTCCATTTCATAATTCCTACCAAACCCTCTTCACTTGCCTAATATATTCAGATTAGTCTCTTAGACCATACCCTTTTCCTCTCAAGGCAATTCTTGCCTTCCAGGCCTGTCAAACAATGACAAGAGTCATCATGCAGTCACTTCACCAGCTACTAATGAGAAAAATTAAAAAGCTATCCCTTCCTCCTAACAGACTGAAAGAAACAGGATATATGTATGTGTTCCAGAGGAGCAACAGTAAAAAAGTGGTGAAGTTCTACCATAAATAAATCCTCAGAGACCTACAGAACTCTCCACCAGCAACTATCATAGACGACCTATGACAAAGGCAAAAACAGTTGTCTTAGATGCTCTACAAATTGGAGGATTTGACTAGTGAAAGCTAATGACTATTATGTCAACTTCAATGGAGGTGTTTAGGAAGTGGAAACTGTCCCTGGCCCTGTGCCATGTAATATATGTTTATCACTGACTTAAATTAAGGTATAGATTATCTATCTTCTTACTCAATTTTCAGGTTACAGAAAACTGTAAAGGATAGCTAACAGCACATTAATCAATGTCAATATTCCCAAAGATCTTCAAAAGTTAGCAAGATAGCAAATCTAACAAGATGAAATTCAAGAACCATCTACAGAACAACACTTATTTTCAGCAAATTAGCTTTGTAAGTATAAGAGAGAGGAGAAAGTCATTCATATGAAAAATATGTGAAGGTTTCGAAGGACTATAAGCTCAATAAAAGTCAAGAATGTGTTACAGAAGTCAAAAAGTTAGGTCTGGAAAGGTAGGCTCAACATAGGTTATGAAAGGCTTTGGGGAAAGGGGGCCAAATGAGAGAGGTAGAATTCACAAGACTATGTTCCAGTCAAAATGAACTACCTTCTGTCCTCTGTCTTCCTCTTCCTTTCCCCTCTGCCCACCCATCCCTGAATCTTATGCCTAGAACAGAACCTCCTTCTGTATCCATCTGTTGAGTGACCTTCTCCTTTCAGAGCCCAACTCAAATGGCATCTCCTCCCTGAATGCAATCTTAGGATGCTTTTAAGAGAAGTACCATTTCCACAATGAGAGAAGTTGTTCAAGTGGTCAAAACACATCAAGAGGGATCAGTTCTGAGCTCCACACTTCCAGAAAGACATTTAAAAGCTGGGCTATATCTGGAAGAAGGCTACGTCAATCACAAGAAGGCTAGAGACCAGGACTGAGTGAAGGATCTGGGAATGTTTACATAGCATGAAGAAGATGAGATTCAAGAAAGGGTGTGATAGTTGTCTTAAGTGTTTGTAGGGTTGTTATAAGAAAGAGATAAGTCTTTTTCCACTTGGCTTCTGAGGGTAGACATAGGAATAAGGAATGATAGTCGAATAGAAGAAACTTGAGGTTCAACACAAAGAAACAAAAACTCATTTTTAACACCAATATTCTTCCAATGGTATTGTATAACTACAAATAAGAAAAAAACAAAATCTCTGAATTATCAAAATTACAGCAGACCCAAAATGGAATAAAGAATCATATAATGGACTATTGCATATTTTTGGTTTATGACTTGAGTGCAAGCAATTGAAAATATTGAAGATATCATCCAGGAATCATACTACTACAAAAGGGACTGGGCCAGTAATAAAGAGAGAAAGATAATACAGGTCAAACTCCACACAGCTGCCCCAAGATTGTTAAAAAAAAGAAACCTAGATGAAATTTTCTAATGGACAAGTGGTTAAAGGACATAAACAGGCAGTTCTCAAGGGAAGGATCCAAGCTATCTATGTCCATATAAAAGTGCTCCGAATCACTGATAATTAACAAAGTAAAGTTACTCTGAGGTTTCAATTCACATCCAGCAGGTCAGGAAAAATCAACCAAAATGAAAATGACAAATATAGAAGAGATTAAAGCAAAACAGGCACGTCAATGTGTGGTTGGCAGAGCTGTGAATTATCTCCAGCCAGTCTGGAAAATAATTTAGAACCATGGCTCCAGAGTTACTAATCTCTGCTTATTCATTGACTCTGTGATACTACTTTACTAGGCCTGTACTCCAAAGAGGTCAGGGAAAGAAGAAAGGTCCTATATGTTCAACAAGGTGTATCGCAGCTCTTTTTTTGTTGTGGCAAAGAATAGAGAATTAAGGGGGTGTCTGTCAATTGGGGAATGACTGAATAAATTATGGTATATTAATGTAATGGAATATTATTGTGTTATAAGAAAGGATGATGAAGACTGTTCCAGAAAAACCTGGAACAACTTACATGCACTGAGACTGAGAAAAGTGCACAGAACCAGCAAAACAATTTATAGCATAACAATGACATTGTAAAAAATAAACAATTTTGAAAAACACAAGAGCTGTGATCAACCATCAATCCAAAGATTAATGATGAAGAATACTACCCACCTCCAGACAAGGAGGTCTAGACAATATGCAGAATAATATAATCATTTTTGACACGGTCAGTGTGGGAATTTGTCTTCCTTGACTATTCATGTTTTACAAAGATATTATTTGTCTTTTTTATTCTCATGAGGTGGGAGAGGATAATGAGAGGATGAAAAACTAAATGCCTGCTAACTAAAAAAATTTTTTTTAAAAAACCCAAATGAAGTCCTCTGTTACACTGGGTAGATCATCTATAAATTATGATCAATTAGAAAAGCATGAACAAAAATCTCACAGAATTCAAAGGTAAATATAGATGTTGGTCTATAGAGGAAATACCCACATTGATGAAATCATGGAGCCATTGACATGCAAGTAAAAAAAATCCTAATTATTACTGATCCAAAGATGGATTTGATAGCCTTAGCAAGGTATTGGATCCCCCTTACTAAAGTTCTTCAACGGAAGGGTAGTGACAGTTATTATCCCTTTTCAGGGATGAATTGGACTATAAGATCTCTGAGGTCCCCCTCCAACACTGACATTCTGTGAAAACACCTATGAAAGCCTAAGTAATATTGATGCAACAGACAAAAATAACAGAATCAAAATGGAGAACCAGTTCAGTGGAAAAGAGGATGAATATTGTTGTGAATTTTAAAAGCCATTAGGATGATTGCATGGCAAAACTCATGAATGAACTAGATGTATGGGGCTAGAGAAAAGAGTTGGAAATTCAACACAGCTGCATACAAATGATAATTAGAGCTGTAGGAACAAACAGGATTGCCAATGGAGAAAATATGGAAAAGAAGCAAAGACAGTCTGGATGACCAAGATTAGGACTGATATAACTTTTCAACTTATTTCAAAAGATGATGATAAATGTTTAGGAGGTGTTCAGTATCCTATGAAAATGAAAATCCATTGGCCAATGTCCTTGGTAATAATCTTATTCATATTTGCCTATCCCGGTCCTCAACCAAAAGAACCTCCAAGTCCAGGAATAGATTTTTACTTGAAGTGTGCCCATCTTGGTTGTACCCACCAAAGCTCATGCCTCTTTTATTAACCTTTGAGAACCAAGATGAGGCACTCAGTTCAAAACTTCCACTCACCCACTTTTTTCTCCTCTATCACTCCTACCCCTTAGAGACTGAAAATAAAATCTAAATGCCTACTTTTTTCCATCTCTGTGAAAACTTCATGTGAATGAGCTACATATGTATGCAGGGTATGTTGGAGGAATAAATATTGCAGGAGAAATGAAAAAGGAACAAAAAAGTTTTTAGTTTTCTACTTGAAGACCCCATATTCACCCACACTCACACATACACAAAAGGTATAGATGTAGAGAATACAAGAGAGGTGGTTCTGTTTTGAAGGTGCAAAAAAGCATTTGACTCTAAATCAAAACATAGCCTTCAAGGCTTTCCTCTAACAAGGCATTACCCATGAAAATATTAAGATCATATAATATTTCTCTGATACCTGCTGACTTGTGTGACTTGGACAATTCAGTTAACTAATTGGAGCCTCAGTCACTTCCCCTACAAAATGAGTGAGTTAGACACAATATTGTATAAGGTCCCTTCCAGTCCTAAATTTATGATCCTATGATAAGATTTTTCAGATGGAAAATTGCTGCGAGTTGCTTGGGAGATCATGTATATTATATTATGCTCTTAGGCAAATCAGCTTTGCATTTGTAGAAAATGTCTTTTGTAATTATTATGTTTCAACGAGAGAAAGGTGATGATAATCTTCCAGGCATGACTTGTTTGTTCTGCTCAGCTCACCTTACATGAATAGGCCGCATTATAAATGATTGTCAATGTCAGCAAAACTTACTGCTTGAGAAGAAATGGCACAAAAACACAAAGGGGCTACCATATGACTTTTCTAAAAAATTCCCAAATGGGTCAGGTATAGCGGCATATACCAATTATCCCTGCTACTGGGAAGACTGAAGTTGACCGGTCACTTGAGCTTGGGAGTTCTGAGCTGCGGTAGGGCTGATGCCTATCTAGGCAGTTAGATATCCTCACTAATGCTGGTACCAATATGATGAGTCTTTCAGACCAGGATAATCTAATGTCCAAAGACTAGTTAAGATCCTGATTCTGCTACTGGCAACCTGGGTAGGTCACTTCTCTGGATGTGTTTCCTTTTATGTAACAGGAGATTGGATTATACAAATTCATAAGCCTCTTTCTAACTCTGGAGCCTACGAGCTAAATGAATAAACAAAAAAAAGCATCTGAGAACCCTGCATAAAAAACCATGGTGATGTACAGTGATCTTTCGCACACCGGTGGGAGGGAGAGATGGTGTAGGAGGCAGCTGTAGTGAGATATTTCCCTTATCAGCATTCATGTATCTAATTACTCATTAAAACCCTAGTTTGTAAACTGCAAGTCCCTCACGAGAAATCATTGGCCATCTGTTGGACTTAGTGAGCTGCCAATGAACACAATGTTGATCATTAATTGGACCTTAAGTTGGATATTTTTTTAGTAACTAATAAGTTTAAAACTTCTTGGAATTCTACTCTAGCCCATCTTTACCTTTTCAGTGAATCTTCATTATATTTTATTTACTTTTAAATCAAAATAACTAATGCTTATATAGAGCTTTAGAGTTTACATATACTAATTATCTCCTTACATATATTGTCTCACAAAGTGGTAAGATTATTATTCCCATTTTTCAGGTAAAGAAACTGAGGCTCAAAAAGGTTAAATGACTGCCCATTGTCACACTGCTAGTACACTACACAGTATGATCAACTTGTCAGTCTATGAGACCAGCTCTAAGTGCCCCCATACACATGGTCCTGTCACTGCTGAACTCGTTTCCCAGGTCCCATTTTTCCCTACCTGTTACTCACCTGCCCTCTCAGTATTGGAGTTACTATCTTCAAAACAGAATTCATTCTGCTCCCTACACATATGTACCCTAGAAGCATCCTATTCCCCTGATTTCTGTTTTGGATGATAGAATTTTCCAGCATTCACATAACCTCAGAATCATCTCCAACTCTTCCCTGTCTTACCACATGCTCCTTCTTTCCCCAAACCATTACTACATCCCATCATTTCTACAATCTCTCACATCCTTATATGTCTTATATTTTCACTTCTCCTAACTGGTGAACCTGCTTCTGGTTTATTACCTCTCCTATCAATCCCTAATGCTGCTGCCTGGGTCCTTTCCCCTAATTCCTGTATATCGCATCACTCCTGTCTTCATAACCTCAGCCAAATAAAGCATAAACTCCTCATTGGTGTTTAGGCCCTCTTTAATTTGGCTCCAATTTATCTTTCCATCTTTATCTTATGCTACTCAATCAATCAACAAGCATTTATGAAATAACTACTGTAAGCCAGATGCTGTACCAGGCATTGGAAATAAAAAAATGAAAATGAAACAGCCCCTCCCCTCAAGGAGGTTCTATTCTGTAGGAGAAGACAACATGTCCACAAAATACAGAATGTCTCGAGTCTTGATGCAGGTTTATGCTCTAAATGACTTTTGGGACAGCCTGTATAAGGGGAAGGGAGAAGGGAATACTAGTAGCTGGAAAGATCAGAGATGGCCTCATCTAGGTGATAGCACTTAAGCTGAGCATCAAAGACTGCTAGAGAATCCGGTGGGGGCCAGGGTGGCAGTAAGGAAGGAGTACATTGCAGAGATGAGGAATGGCCTGAGCAAAAGCATAGAGATGAGAGATGGAATCTTGAGGTAGAGACAGTAAGCAGTCTAGTTTGAATGACCCATAGAGTACAGGAAGTGGAGTAAAAGGTCTGGAAAAGTTGACTTGACATAGGTTATGAAATTGGAGAAAGGGGGCCAAATGAGAGAGGTGGAATTCACGTGACTTTGTTCCAGTCAAAATGTACCACCTTCTGTCTTCTGTTCTTGTCTTCCTTTCCCCTCTACCCACCCATCTCTGTGTCTTATGCCTAGAACATAACCTCTTCCCATATCCATCTGTTGAGTGACCTTCTCCTTTCAAGGCCCAACTCAGATGGCACCTCCTCCCTGATGTCCACCAGTTGATGAAGGGGATCTCTTGTCTCCATGATTCATCACACAACAATGGACTATATGAAACCACTATTAACATTGCCCTAAATAATGAAACTACAAAGATAGACATCTTCCCATAAAGCACAGTTATTTTGCCTTGTCACTTCCCTGTTTTTAGCTTTTTAGGAGCAAGACCTGGGAAATAACCAGCCTTGCTTCCCAGGAACTAACACAGGGCTGTGCAGGAGCTAGATAAACGTTGTCTGGCTTGACTCCTCGCTGTCCAAACTTCAGCGATACCAGCTTCCAGAGGTCACTAACGAGGACTGAACTGAGAGTCAACCAACCAAGGACTTCAAACTACCCTCAACATGCCAGGCAGCTAGGAGGGGCAATGGAGGAATCCCTAGACTTGGAGTCAGGAAGATGCGAGTTCAAATCTGGCCTCAGATATTTCCTAGCTGCGTGACCCTAGGCAAGTCACTTAACCCCTGTTTGCCTCAGTTTCTTCCTCTGTAAAATGTGGATAATAACATCTACCTTGCAGGGTTGTGGTGAGGATCGAATGAGATAATCATTGTAAAGCCCGCAGCACAACGCCTGGCATACAGTAGGTGCTATATAGGTGCTAGCTATTATTTATTATCACTCTCATTACTATTAAGTCAGTCCCTTTAAGTTAACCCAATACCAAGGGAAGGTATATTCAAGGGTTAACATGTAGAATTTCATAGGTTATCTACTCAAAAGTCACACGATACTGGATTCTGAAATATAAAACATATCGATCCTAGCACAGACTCTGTTGGTTTCCAAAAACATTCGTACACATCATAGAGATAAGCAGAGACACAGAGCTTACCAATGCCAGACATTCTTTGGGGGCGTTTTCTCTTTTGTTCTTAACAACAAAAAAGAAGAGACAATGTATTTCGATGAACTGAAGAGGGTTAGAATATATGTTATTGACACATATATGTGCACATATATATATATATATAACAAATACGTTTATACCTAGATACAAGAATACATCAATATATATAACATGCAAATAGCTTAACATATACATATATAAGTTACATATATATTATAATATTGATATATGCATAATATTAACATACAGGATGTCCCAAAATCTTAGTTCAGGCTTAAGCTATTAACCTTTAATAGTTTGATTAAACATTGATATATGTTTTATAGATACGCACACATATACACATATACAAGCTTACATACATACAGAAATAATAGGTAACTGATTACATATAAGTATATTAAAGTATATATTTATATTAATATATTAGATTTTAGATTAATATCAACATATATGTAGTATAATAATATGACTATATTATTTTAATATTATTAAACGATATAACTAATTGTATATGTTAAGCTATTAAAACTTAAAACTGAACTAAGACTTTTGGAACACCTATATTAATGACTTGTTAATTATTCTTGAATTCATTAGCAATTAAATCTCTTCCTTATTTAGTAAATACCGTCTGAAACAGATTGAAACTATAGTTTTGACAATTTAATTCAGGTCATATGAATATTCTAAATCCAAAAATTTTACCAGGCCACACAAATGATATCCCAGCCCACCCACCTATTCCCCTGAGAGCACTTAACAGAATACAATTAGTGAAAGGAACAGCCCTTACTACCATCCCAGTGGACATTGTTATTCACCCTGAATAAGTGACTATTTTCAAGCCTGGCTTAAACCGACAAGAACCAAGCAACTTAGCACTTTTGAGCAGCAGAAAAAGGAAATTAATTTTTGCCTGGTACTGTAAAACTCATTAGGCTCAACAGTTCACTTCCATTAGATGTACACTTCTCACTCCTCAATTATTGCAACACCATTCCAATTAGAGGCAAGAACATTTAAACATACATTAAGCAAGTTTGAATTTCCTTCACCTGTCCCCCAACATCAATTCCTTTCTCAATCTCAAAAAAGGACATTCGAAAGTAATTCAGGTAAAAATTAAACTGCTAGGTGCCAGCATTTAATACTTAACAAGATTTGTCTCCAACTGAATAGCTTGTGCCGGTAGTTGAAATGAATTAGGAAGAAAGAAGAGAATGTACAAGTTGGTTAGTGAGAAATCTTTACTGGAAAAGACATTATGTCTAATTTGTTCACATTATGTTAACAATCAATATGTTTAATCCTCAAATCTTAAAGACCCCAGGCATTGGTCTCAAAATCCTCTTCCATTCTAATTTCTGTGAAGGTGGCAAGGTTTGCCTCCGATACCCCTCCCTCGCTGGTTTCTAACCTTCCTTTATTCCTCTATCACACTATAATCTGCAAATTCCTCCATTTGATTTTTAAATCCTTAAGTAATCTGATGCCTGCTTCCATTTCCAGACTTATTTCACATTGCTTCTAGTCACCATTGGACATTCCAGCCAAAATGACCCATTTATAGTCTACATGTCATGTATTTCCAGTGCCTAGCCCAGTGACTCACACAAAGTGAGTATTTCAGACATTCTTGAATTAACTTGAAGTGCCCTTTACCCCAAGTACTCATATGACACCATCTTTTTGGCTGGGTTCTCCATTACAGGTGGAATCCCTCTGGTGACAGTGAAAATAGAATCCAACACATCCTCAAATCTGTTAATTGACTGTTTGTGCAGAGGGTACTTTCCCCAACTCTCACCACTCTTTCTTAGAGGTTCACCCAACGGAGTAATAGAAACCTCCCAAGAATCTATACCTGAACTCTCATTCTAAAAACTGGGTCTATTTTAGACCCTCGAGGCATCTGATGATTTATACCTGGATATGTTTCTCCTCATTCACACTAACAGCCTGTCTGTCCACTCTTAAACAGTCATTAACTGATCTTACATTCTAAGGCGGGGAGATGGTAAAAGGAAGCTCAGAGGGTACTAGGGTTGGGGAGAAACAGGTAATATTGCCAGGGAGGAGGTGGAAAAGTCCAGAGAGTTCGGATGGAGGACACGTTGGATCCTCCTGGGAGTTCACTACACCAATGAAATCACAAATCTAGTCCTTATCTTAATCTTATTACAGCCTCCAGTCATAGTCATCAACCTGAATATATTCTACCTGAAAGTAAAACTGTTGAGATTTTCTTTGATTCCAAAGAATGTAAGCTATTAACACTAATATGCTTTTCAAAGAGGAAAAGAGCTTCTAGGGATTTTTTTTCCCCAGATCTCTTCACAATTTTTCAGATAGACCAGGAGAGCCACACCAGCACCGCACAGTGAAATCAGGAGGAAAAAGTCCTGTTTTCAGAGTGTGTGAAGTGCTTTCATTTACAATATGGCATTAAAGAAACCCTGGCAGGACATCAGAAAGAGGAAAAGCATCGTTCCATTGACTAACCAACCCTAAACCAGTGCATTACAGTAGACCAAAGAAAACAGGAAATATCGCAAGAATGCTTTGGGGGATACAAGCTTCATTAAAGATAATCCAGAGCGATATGACAAAACATAAGGCAGCCATTCTTTCTACAGAGACACAGATGAGGACTTGATTCTAAACCCAGAGCAGATTGGATTTTTGCATGATGTTTCCTTTAAACTGCTTTGCTTAATCTAGAAATACATTAAAACACTCATCCACCAGCTGTGCTATTTTCAGCTGTGGTAAATTGATGATTAGCAAACTCCTGACATTATTTTCTTACACTGGAATAAAAAACGATTATTATAAGATTAAAATACAAGAAGGAAAAAAGTCAACCTCCCCAGTTGGTCTTTGTTTAAAAAATATGTTTGCCCCTAAATTTTATTTTGCAATTAGCATGTATAGTAATAAGAAAAGGAGGAAGAGGAAAATGATAACAACAAAACATTACCGCATTTTAAAATTTACAAAAACTTAATATATATTTGCTTATTTCACTCTTATAATAACCTGGGGAATAGATAGGTTAAGTACCAGAGGGAAAATTTGAACTTAGGTCTCCCTAACTCAAGACCCTGATATTGGGAAAGATAGAAGGCAAATGGAAAAGGGGACAGCAGAGGATGAGATGGATACAACGCACGTGAATTTGGACAGACTTGGAGAGATAGTGGAGAAGAGGAAGGCCCAGCAAGCTCCGGTCCATGGAGTCACAAAGAGTTCTGAATAACTGAACAACAAAACCAATAACTCCCTGAATGAAATCCATTGCTCTAGCCTCTACAGCAGGGATGTCAAAAATAGGTCCCACATGCAGCCCACAAGACTCCCTAGTGTGGCCCAAAGCAGATTAAAATGTGATTGGGAAATATTTAACAAAATAAATAGAAATATAATAAAATACAGATCATATTGCATTTTAAAACTAAGTCAATCTGTGACCCTCAGGAATCTTTATATACAGTTTAGCAACCCTGTTTCTATTTGAGTTTGAAATCACTGATCTATAGAACGGTGCATATCTGAAAACAGAAGCTTTGCTTTTTTAAGTATCTCTCAAAAAAACTAATCTGGTTAACATTAGCAAAAGTCAACAGGCCAATAGATTGGGAATAGATCAGAGATTCAGTACTAGAAGGTACTTTAGTCTACCACCACTACCACCCCATTTTACAGATAAGAAAATTGAGGTTCA
>CM053623.1:38452588-38483267 GCA_028646595.1 Phalanger gymnotis | reverse complement strand
CCTTCCTTCCTTCCTTCCTTCCTTCCTTCCTTCCTTCCTTCCTTCCTTCCTTCCTTCCTTCCTTCCTTCCGTTTCTATTGCACAAAGGGCTTGGGGACACTTTTGAGGACTTTCCCTTTTAGGAAAACTGGGAAAATATCTGCTCCATAACTACCACCCAGTAGACAAAGATCGACTTTTCTACTTACTAGGTCACCTTTCACAACATTGTGGAAGAAAGATTTATTGAAAGGGAGAGGAAAATAGAGAAAAATCAGTCAGTAACCATTGGTTACAAAGAGTTATATAAATCGCTATGGTCACTTTCAGACTCAGCTTATGACTCCCCTGACAAAGGGCCCCTGCCAAGCCTGTTTGCTTGTAGATGGTCTTTGCCTTTTCTCTGTGTCTGTTCTCTGACTGTGTCTCCGTCTTCTGTATATCTGTCTCTCTATGTCTTGGTATCTCTGTCTTAGAACATCTTGGTCTTTGTCTTCCTGTCTCTGTTTGCTTCTCACTCTGTCTCTGTCTCTGTCTCTATTTATCTCTGTCAGTTTGCTGGCTGTCTCTCGGTCTCTATTGCAGCATTTCAGACAAGGCAAGGAATAGCTTTGAAGTTTCTCCTCCCCATGCTCTCCCCGCTCCCTTGATAGCTATCTCCCCGTGCGAATGGATCCCTTGTTTATTCTGCACTGCCAGTCTTCTCTTCACTTCCTTTTCGTGCTCTATCTCTATCAGTTACATGAAAGTTTCCCTGACAGCTTTCTTCTGTACTTCTTGCAGCATTCATTCCTCGAGTCTGCTCCCATTCTCCTAAATGAGTTGAAAAATAGAGCCCAGCAGGGACTACACAGCTAGGTTTGGAAACTGATTTTAGGTGGTTTTTGCTGACTAAAACTTTCATCTTGGCTGGCTATCATTCCCAACAGAAATTTTGGACTTGGAGTTGAGAATAATCTGGGTTCAAATTCTGTTTCTGACACTAGCTGTGTGATCCTGGACAAGTCACTTAGCCTCTCTGTAAGCTTTAATTTTCCCACTTTTAGAATGGGAGTAATGATACTGATCATTCCTAATTCACAGGTTTGTTGTGAAAGGCCAGTGTGATAATAATAGCTAATAATAACCACTAGTATTGATTTATACAGTGCTTTTAGGTTCACAAAGTGGTCTACCTACATTATCACATTTGATCTTCCCAACAATTCTGTGAGGTAGCTACTATTATTAACCCCTTCCCTTTACAGATAAGGAAACTGAGGCTGAGAGTAAGGAAGAGGCTCTTTGTAAACCTTCAAGCCTATGTAAATGTTGGCTGACATCACTTTCCTGGATACAGGATGACTATCTGGGCAACACACCCGCATAAGGGTTTAGAGGACCCGGATGACACATATAACAGTTGAGGCGTGATTGGAGAAGCCATGCATCAGCTTGTATCAGGAAAATCTTATCCATCATCCCAAGTGGTGCTCAATAGACCAGTTGAATGTTATCTTTGACTAGTTTCTAGTTATTTAGTTTCAGTTAACTAGTTTCTTCCTCCTTTCAATAAATCTTTCCCCCACTAGAAACTAGATAATTGCATTAATAAAGGAGTCTTCTTGCAGACTTGCTTTAGAAAGAGAGCCCAGGAAGTGCAATAGATGGCTCATTGCAGGTCTTTGGTGACACGTTTAGCATTCCATTTTTTAAAAATGAAGATGCAAGATGGGCACATACTCACCTACTGTTTAGGAGTTTCCAGAGTTGGATTTGCTTCTTGTTTTCTCAATCCTTTGCTTTGATTCCTCAAGCTGAGTTCTAAGGCATTTATTACATTGAGAAGGAGCCAAGACATCCCCTTCTCAGTGGGGAAAGGACTATTACACACACTGCCAGGTGGTGACTGGCTGAAGCTTATCAAATGAGGGAACACAGATGAAAAATGTAGCTTTGTCACCACCGTATGCACTACCTCCCTTGGCTGCAAAGTGTTTAAAAAACCCTTTCTGTCTTAAATTAAAGCAGAAGAGAAGATGTGAGAATTTGAAATTCTAAGGCCATTTCATAGACATACTTAAAAAGGACCTGAATTTTGAAACCGACAACAAAATAAGGGGATCGTGTCAGCGTATTGCACATAAGAATAATTACAGTGTGTGTGCATCAACTTCGGGATCATTAGCATAATAATTCCTCCATTGAAATACTACTCTGAAGCTGTGTCATGGTGTGGAGATGACCCTCAGTGCTCCAAGGCAATGATAAAGGACCATTTGGCAGGTCCTATCAAGGCCAAAAGGCTTCCAGTGTGGGCCTAGTGACAGACCCATTTGAAGGTCCAGCCTTGCCAGAGTTGGAGAGGATTATCACCAGAAGGTTGGTTACAAGAGGATGACATTCGTTGATATTGTTGGCCTCCAATCATGAAGATTGCCTACTAAGGCATGAAAGGGGTGCAATCTACTTTTGAGAAGTGACTACTGATATCAATGAAATAAACCATGGATCTTTTAGATGACCAGATAGTTGGCATTTAGTTAGTAAGGTTCTGGGCTTAGAACATTGCCTCGGCATGATCCTCTGGAAGTCTGTGATCCAAAGAGCTGTAGAACTAGGGCTTTGAAAGTAGCTTCAGTGTAACTAGTACGGGAATGAGAATGAACAGTGCTCAGATAAATTCTTTGTGAGAAGCCATAATGCATTCTGTGCCTTTTGCCATTCATCTCTGAAATGGAAAAATGCTATGATTTCCTGACAAGATACTTGGCATAATAGAAGTAATAATGATGATTGTGACGATAACAATTCACATCTATGTAACCCTCTAAGGTTTATAAAGCACTTTTCTTATAACTCTGAGTCAGCTAGTAAAATATTATTGTCTCCACTTGATAGATGAGGAAGCTGAAGATAAGAAAGGTTGTGACTTGTTTAGCAGCATCACAGTTAGTAAGTAGGGGAGTTGGGACTTGAATTTAGATCCTCTTGATTTCAAGTTCAATATTCTTTCTGTGTCATGAATGTGACTGTGAAATGCACTACTACTATTACTACTACTACTACTGATATTAATGGCAAAATAATTCATTTATATGACATTTCAATTCAGCTAACATTTATTGATCATCTATTCTGTTCTGGGCATAATGTTAGGTGCTAGGGACACAAATATGGAAACAAAATGTTTCTTTTCTTCAAGGAGCTTATGATCCATGAGGCGTGTGTGTGTGTGTGTGTATACAGATAAGCAGAGTATATTTATTCTGTGAATAAATTCGATGAGGGAGAGAGCATTACCAACTTGGAGGGGGATTCAGGGAAGGTTTCATGGAGGATACAGCATCTGAGTTGAGACTTCAAGGAATATTAGGTTTCATAGAGAGAGAAGAAAATGAATTGCAGTATGGGAAATGGCTTGTGTAAATACACAGAAATAGGAGAAGAAGTATCCAGCTGAGGGAATGGCTGACATACGTTTTGGCTGGAATGGAGAGCTTGTGAAGGAAAGCATTATAGAATAAGACTGGAAAGGTAAGTATGATTCCCATTGTAGACAGTCAAATTTTAGACTATGGAGTTTATGCTATTTCTGAGAGGGAAAGGAGGGAATTGTTGGAGGTTTGTGAGTGAAGGAGAGACAGCTTTGTGGAAGATTATTTTTGTAGTTGTGTATAGAGTAGATTGGAGACTGGGAGAGGGCTGAAGTACCTGGACAGTGGTGCAGGCCAGAGCTGATGAGGGCTTTTAAATGTTTTGATAACTAGATTTCAATGTAATTAGGTTTCCTTTAAAATTCTCCATATTTGTTTTATGCATCTAAAATCATACCCATGCTAAGGGCTGTGACTTCACCAGGCTGGATCAAAAGGTCCATGCCACAGAATGATTAAGAAGCCCTGCTATGGATGTATGTGATAGTGAGCATTGATATAGCACTTAAGGTACTATATAGAGTTTCCATATAGCATGTTGGATTTAAAAAAAGATTTAAAAGCGTGCTACCCCCTTTTACCTTAAGATTTAAAGAATCTTAAAATTTAAAATTCAAATTTTTAAAATTTAAATAATTTTAAGATTTAAAAAATCTTTTAATTTTTAAAAAATTAAAAAATTAATTTTTAAAAAATTAAAAAAAGATTAAAAAAATCACTTTATTTCTGTCATCTTATTTGATCTTTAATACATGTTGTTGCCCTTGTTAGACTGTAAGCTCATTGAAGGCAAGGATTGTTTTACTTTAATTCTTATATCTCTAGCAATTAGCATAGTGTCTGCCACACAGCAGGTGATTAAGAAATGCTTGCTGATTGATTGACTGATCTGGTCCTTCCCAGGGCTTAGGTTATCCCCTGGTGACTAGCTGGAAACTTAGGAATGTTGACTCACTCTTTTACATCATTACAGTACCATATTGAGCACTCCAGGACTCCATGTTTGGTGCTTTATGAGGTGTGGATGAGGCAAGTGGAGCTCTGGGTAATCTGGGTAATTGTCCCAATGTTCTACTGTGAAGTGGTGTTTAGACCATTGACCTTTGTTGGACATAGATAGTAATTATTGTCTGTAAAAGTGATGGGCTTTCAATGTCTTGGCTCTCCACATTGATCAGCACCAGTCTCATTTAAAAATTTTTTGAGTGTTCCTTCCCTTCCCAATGTGTTATGTCATCCAAAAGTTATCTAAGTAGCAAATTCTATGCTTTTGTAAGCTTAAAGTAAAAAAAAAAGAATGACCTGCTGAAGTCGGACTAAGTAAGAAGAGGTGGGATTTTGTTTAGACATGAAAGTATATTACTGTAGAAAGGTTTTTGTATCTCCTGCTCTGGAGGTTTACATTTTTTAAAATTTTATTTTAAATAAATAGTTTTCCATTATTTTTTGGTACTTGTTCAAATCCAATCATTTCTAGAATTGTGGGACTGAATTGAATGGCCTTTTTACTTCTAGTAAACTTATTTCTAGGTTACTTCTAGTCTTGTGATATCTTCAGTCAAAACTGGTATTGTGTATGTATGTGTGTGTGTGTGTGTGTGTGAGAGAGAGAGAGAGAGAGAGAAAGAGAGAGAGAGAGAGAGAGATACAGAAAAATGGAAAAAGAGACCGAAAAAGAGAAATTATAAACATTAGAATCCTAAGACTGGGAGTAATCTTGAGTCATTACTCGGTCCATTGCCTTGACTAGGAATCATTGAATTTACAACAAATTCAGCATTAACTTATGAGGAAGGAGCTCATTGAGATGGAGTAATTGTTTTAGTTATGATACTGATGTCTGATCTATTGGGGCAAGGTAGGGAACCAAGCTCTCATCCCAGATTTTCAATTGGGTGCTCTTTAGGCACCTTAAACTCAACACATCAAAAAAGAACCCATTCACTTTCCCCACAAACTCATTGCTCCTCTAAAACTTTCCCATATCTATTGAACACACAATAATCCTTAGTTACTAAGGTTGGAAACTTTGGAATCATCCTTGATTCTTCCCTCTCCTTTTCATCTCAGAGCCATTAAATTGCCAAATCTTGTTGACATGATTGCCACAACCTATCTCTCATCTGTCTACTTCTTTCTACTCACATTGCCATCATCATTGTTCAGGTCCTCATCACCATTCACCTGGCCTACTTCAAAGCTTCCTTATTGGGTTCTTGGCTTCCAGCCTCTTCTCTTTGCAATCTGTCTTCTACGTAGCTACAAAAATCATCTTCCGTAAGTGCCAATCTGACCATGCTACTCCCTTGCTCGTGAAGTTGTGCTGACTACTCAATGTCTATAGATTAAAATGCAGTCTTCTTTGTGTAGTGTTCAGTATCTTCACAACCTGGCTCCAGTCTACCTAGCCAGGCTTATTTCATATCATTTCTCTTCATACACTCTACATATCCAACTACTATTACTTTTTACCCTTAAAATTTGACATCCATGTCCCTTCTTTATGCCTTTGCATGCTAGCTACTTGTACTGCTTCTTTGCCTCTACCTTTTGGAATACTTGACCTTTTCCAAAGCTCAGTTCTTAGGCTGCTTCCTGAGACCCCCTTTTCCTAACTCTTGAGAGTTCTCTCTCCTTCCTGAAATGCTCACACATACACTTAACAATTTATATAGTGACTTCCCCCTGGTAGAATGTAAGCTTCTTCAGGACAGGGAAGTTTTTTTTTGATTTTGTCTTTTTATTCCAGTATGTTGCTATGGTAGGTACTTAAAATGCTTGTTGGATTGAATGGATGTTGACATTTTTTTGCAGTTTGAGCCAAGGGGGATAGTGGATGAGTTAATAACCCAAGAACACGATCACTCTGGAGTTCTGTGCAATCCCTTCAGTTTGACTAAAAGAGGGGAAAAAGAAGTACTTTGTGTTCTCACATTACCTCAGTAGACTTTCTAAATAAATCTCAATGTTTTGACTGAGCCATCACTACATTTATCCTGTTCCCTTAAAACAGGTTGTTAAACATTTAAATCTGTTTGTTTCTAAATGTTTCTGCTAACAATGTAAATTAATTTCTCCTTCAGGGAAACAGTAATTATGCTGGGGAGGAATAAGGAGTAGCATCTGAAACATTTATATTAATACTCTGTAATATAATGCTTAATTAACTCATGCTTTCCAAGTGTGGGATTTAATGTACTGGAGAGAAATTAGTGATAGAGGCAGAAAGCACAACAAAACAAGTAGGTTCAAGAAATGTGCTCTATAAGGAATGTCTTTATGCCAGGGGACAATTAGAAAAAAACCAGTCAAAGGAGGTTACTACTTTCTCATCTCCATTATTGTTTAATTACCATGGTTGTCAATTAACAATCTTATAGAGCTGAGTCATACAGTAACAGTTCATCTGTCCATCCATCTATCTATTTATCTATATATCGATTGACCTATTCATTCATTTGTTCATTTGTTGTATAGTAATGAAGCTGTCTGAATAGGTTTTAAGGGGGAAACTGACTTGGCAAGGCAATAGCCTCACTACACAAGCATATGGCCATATTGATGTTGAAACTGTGTATACTTGGAAACTTCAAAAGCCAGGTGTCCCCAATCTGATAGTTTTCCTTGGCAGGTATGCATTATCTATTATGATCTAGGTGCCATGCCAATTGCTGGTGACATGGAGACAAAAATCGAATAATCCTTGCCCTCAAGGAGCTTACATTCTATCAGGGAAGATGTGCACATAAATACTTATGTAGAATACACATTTGTATATACACATATACTACATGTAGTTTTCAGAGGGAGGGCACTAGCAACTGACATTTTCAGGAAAGATTTCATGTAAAAAGTGGTGCTTGAGTTGAGTCTTCATGGAAGCAAAGGATTCAAAGCAGTGTAGTTGAGGAGGGGGACGTATTCCTGTGTTAGGAGCCTGCCTGCTTCTGGGCCATCACCGGTCATCTTGACTTATGTCTTGGCCCTGGACTCAGGTGACTCTGGAGGAGAAAGTGAGGCCGGTGACTTTGCTCAGCTCTGCCTCACTTAAATCCAATTCACTTGCAAGTCAAAACAAGACCCTATGATGTCATTGGCCCTCTTCAGAACAAAGGAGGAATAACAGCAACACCAACAACAAAAACAATGCAGCTGCCTGCTTGAGCATCCTTAGCAATATCCTAACTACAGACTAACTCTGTCTTACCGTCCACCTCTTTGGAAGAGGATGGTGTAATAACACATTCCACCCTTGAAGAACGCTACTGCCAAACCAAATGGGCGGCAGGGAGTCTGTGACTGGATTAAAGTAGCAGGTTACTGTTGTTAACAGCACAGGCCCTTCTTAATTCAAACCTGACTTGTCTTTTGAAGAAGAGTGCCTTCACTGGCCTTCAGACATAACACAGAGCCGCGGGTAGGATATTACCACCAACCCTTAAAGGGAGATGAAGATGAGGTATGGAGATTCTAGCAAGTCATCTGATTTGACTGGACCTAGTCAGCAAAGCTTAATGACACAGAAGTCATGGGGTCAATATTTAGATCTGGAAGGGACCTCAATGGCCATTTAGTGGAACAACTCTCTCGTTTAAAAAAAAGAGGAAACCGAGGCACTGGGAGCCTAAATGAATTTCCCAAGCTCAGAAAGAGCAAACATCAGAGGTGGGATGAGCACCCAGATTGTCTCCTCTCCGAGGCTGGCCTCTTATCCTGTGGCATGGCATTTCTCTTTCAGCAATTATTCCATGTAAACAGTTTGCACATATACACAGAAAGCAGGAGAACTTTGTGAAGGAATCAGTTGAGGACTCTTTGACTGGTAGGCTATCAGTTGTCTACTAGTGGAATCATCTATTAATGAGCTAGTTAAGCCTATCAATCAATCAACAAGCACTAATTAGCAGTTAGTATGTGCTAAGCAGTATACTAAATGCTAGATTCATGAACAGAGACAAAGAGAATCCTTGCCTTCAGGAATCTTACATTCTAATTAGGGATACAACATGTAAATAAATAGCTACATAAAAATGCATATAGATTAGATGGAAGGTGATGTTGGAGGAGAAAGCACTAGTGGCTGGGAGACCAGAAAGGGTCTTCTGAAGAAGGTGGTTTTGAGTTGCATTAAAGAAAGCAAGGGACGTGAAAAGATGGAGGTAAAAGGGGGCAGCATCCAGATGTGAGAATAAGTGGGAACTATTAAAAGGATGGATGTAGGAGATGAGATTTTAAGTAAGTTGTGCATGGAAACCAATTTTTTTCAGGTACCAAGGAGAGAGAGCTGACAAAATGTTTTGAAAATGTAGTGACAACTTTAATTTTTACATCATCTAGATTTCTCCCTATTTCCCTTCCTTTCCCCTTTCCTAGGATGCCATCTCTTAAAACAAAGAATTATTTTTCAAGCTAAAGAAGAAAGTAATTAGCAGAACCTATCAATAGATTGAAAAAATTAACTTTGTAGTCAATGTTCCACATCTATGGACTCCTCACCTCTGCAAAAGAATGAAAGATTATGTTTTCTCATATCTCTTCTTTGGGGCCAATCTTGCTCTTTTAAATTTTGTAATATTCATTTTTGGTTAATTTGTGGTTGTTCTTTCAATGTGCATTTTTGTAGTTGCTGCATATTTATTTTTTCTTTGCTCTTCTTACTTAACTTTCTATTACTTCATGTAAGTCCTCCCATGCTTTTCTACATGCATCATATTCATTTTTTCTTATAGTACAGTAACATTCCATTATTGTTATATACCACAATTTGTTTAGCCTTTTCTCATTTGGTGGGCATGCAGTTTGTTTCTTTCTTTGCTACCGCAAAAAGTGATGTTATTAATATTTCGCTACATATGGAGCTTTTCTTTTTTAATGACCTCTTTGATGTATATGCCTAGAAGTGGGATCTCTGGGTCAAAGAGCATGGGCATTTTAGCCACTTATTTGTATACTTCTAAATTGCTGTCCAGAATGGTTATACACAGCTCCACCAAGAATGCACTAGTATGTCTGTCATACCACAACCCCCAAACATCAGCTATTCCTATACTTTTTCATCTTGGCCAATTTGCTGGTTGTCAGGTAAAGCCTCACAGTTGTTTTGACAAAACACTTAAAATAGTCTGAGATATGAGTAGTCTGGTGCCGAAAGTGATGCTCTAGGGCCATGGGAAATGCAGAGTGCATCCTGGACATGATAAATGAGTAGATATGGAGGAAGAAATATTGAAAGGAGGTTAAAGTAATAAATGGTAGACAATTGACCATCACTATAAAGCTGGGTTTCTTATTTGTATCATAGACCCCTTTAACAATATGGTGAAGCAAACAGACCCCTTCTTAGAATTATGCTTTTAAATACATAAAATGAAATTCATAGGATCCTAAAGAAAACAGATATAAATGAAAATAAGGATGTATTTTTTCCCCATCCAAATTTACAGACTCACTGAAATCTGTCTCTAGATTATTTGTGGGTCTTTAGATCCCAGATAAAGAACTGCTTCCATAAAGAAAATTTTCCTCTAGTTTCTGCCAAAGGATAGGAAAAACGGTTGGCACAAACCTCTTACCGGGCCCAGACTGGTGGCAGTAAAGTGATCTTGCCTCCTTTTTCTGAGGTTTTACTTAGAATAAAGTACTGAGTTGATGGATACTTGATGCTGACTGATGACTAGAGTGAGGGAGCAGGTGTTTAGGTGGTTAAGTGGATAAAAGAGGGATGTCTGCTCCCAAGTGGTGAAACTTTTACATCACTCCTGATCTGTTTTGTTGGCTAGACTGAAACAGGGACAGTGATAAGTGGGTGTTTTGGTGTTTGTGTAATATACTAGCACATCAAATTTCCTAATTTCTTTTGAATTCCAAGGAAAGCAGGAGGAAGGTGAGCCTTGGGACTGGCCCCTGGGTATAGGAATCTGGTCTGCTTCCCCTGTATCCAAAATGGAAAACATTTACTACACTCAGTGGATAAGGTGAACAGCAGCGCTACAACTTTTTGAGCCCTTGTAGGTCTCTACTGATGTGGCAGAAATTCTGAATATTATTAAGGGAGGGGAGTTATTGGCCATATTCACTACAAAGGTAATTCACCCTCATTTACTAGGCAGTCATTAAAAATAGCGTAAAAAAGTCAACAGACCTGACTTATAGCTCTTTTCCAGTCATATAATCTCCCCAAAGTTTTTTGAAAAGGATTTTGATTTTAAAATTACTATCAGATTTAAGTTTTATTCTATGTTTGGAAGAATTATTTACCCATCCTTAGGGATGATGCTT
Organism: Phalanger gymnotis; assembly: GCA_028646595.1. Taxonomy (NCBI): domain Eukaryota; kingdom Metazoa; phylum Chordata; class Mammalia; order Diprotodontia; family Phalangeridae; genus Phalanger; species Phalanger gymnotis. Next base: position 38,472,594 of record CM053623.1, on the reverse strand, counting down.
TATTCTGCATGGATGAACAATCAAATGTCATCTCCTTTTAGAATTGTAGAGATTATCATTAACATGATTACAATTCAACAGAATTCTCTCTAGAAGATATTTTGTAAGGTCTTCAATTGTGTGAATGATGAATTTCTATTTTATTCTAGATTTTTTGACTTTCACAAAGTTTTGGATTGTTGGTTTCTTTGGGAAAGATATTAAGAACAGATAGAATTATCACTGTGGAGGATGGAGGATGATTTCTGCCATTTCATTAGCATTCATTTGGTCCATACAACAGAACAAAATGTTTCTTTCCTATTAGTGCCTCTTTTGAGCAATTTGACCTTCATTTTGGAAAAGGACAGAGAGAGGGAAAGCATGCGTCCTGTCTTCCTCGTGAAATGGGGAGGAAAAACCTTAAAAATAACCCACCAATTTTTAACCATTATACTTTAAGCCACAGGAGATAGTGAGTTATCTTTTATCTTGGATCTATCACATAACCAGAGAAATTACATAGTGCCTCCCAAGGGAGAGATCTAGCTGGGAAGCAATTCAAACAAAAAATATATTACAGAAATGCAATTGTTCAGTGTGCCTTTATAACAGTCATTCATTGCTGCCCCTTCATCTGCAGCCTCCTGGTTGCTATACTGACTTTCTCCCATGCATGTCTATGCTTTTCCATGCAAGTTTGTGGCAGATATCGCAAAGGTGAGGAAATTCACCCATGACATATGGGTGAATGTCGAAGGAAAGAATTGACCTTTTGTGCCGCCAAGTGGAAGACAGTCATGATAAAGCCGCTTCTTGGGGAAAGAAAAGAATTTTTTCCCCTCTTATTTCTATTTAATGGACAAGAAGTTAGTTGAGTTCAGGGCTCAAATAGGACTGTATTTCCACACTAGAAAATAGCTTTTTTCCTCCAGACTCTTTTGCTTCTGTTCATGTCCACCAAGATTAAAGGCCACATCCCTTCCAGAGATTAGATAGTTCAAGACAATTGACAGTGCATTGAATTTTATGTTGGAAGACTTGGGTTTGCATCTCAGCTCTGCTAAATATTCTTTCTGTCATTTTGGGCAGCAAGCCTCCCTGGATCTGCTGTTTGGTCTGTGAAATGGGAGGGATACTGAAAGTTAGACTAGGCATTTGCTAAAATTCTTTTTCAGCTTTAAATCTCTGTTCCTCTAAAGCAAGCCTGCCCTCAGTGGAGAGCAAAAGGCCTCATTAGGAAACTTCACACAAACAAAGGTACCTGCTGGGTGGGCTGCAGTTATTTGTTTATTCATTTCCCCCAGGTGTCTCCAGTGCCCAGATCCCTTGGGCACTTCTGGGGCCAGTGCCCAAGGCAACAATTAGGAACCCCCTGTCTCCCTCACATATCTTCTGGAACAGAGATGGAACAAAGAGAATCAGAGAACTGGCCAATAAGAATAGGAGACCTCGATACAAGGGTCACCATGTGTCATCTAAATTGAGTGAGTGCTGATAATAAGAATAGTTATAAGCATTTATACATTGCTTTAAGGTTTCAAAGCACGTTATGTATATTATATCATTTTATCCTCCTATTGACCCTGGGAGATAGTGCTATTAGCATTCCCATTTTATAGATGAAGAAACTGAGGCGGATAGAAGTTAAGTGATTTGAATAAGGTCACGCAGTGGCTGAAGCTGGATTTCTGACTCCAGGTCTAGTACTCCACCCATTGTACTATCTAACTGTCATTTAATAACTAGCATTTATATAGCACTTAAAAGTATACAAGGTGTTTTTTAACTCATTTGGTCCTCACAAAAGAGATCTCCTTCCTCTCTTCCTTTTGTAGCTGTATTACACTCCATCACTGCAGTGATATGAGCTTATCTTAATGCTACTGAAGATTTTTCTCCTGGGCAAAAGGTCCAGGTGCTGACCGAGTGCTTGCTGTTCTGCCTCTGAAGGCCTACAACTTATCCTCCCCACTGCTAACAATTCCTATACTTCCCCATCCTGGATTCAAAATCAAGGCAGAATTCTATAGTACATGAGAGTACCTTTTTGAGTGTTATTTAAAATTTTATTGATGTATTTTATTTTGTAGATAGAGTACTGGTCTTATAGTCAGGAAGACTTGAATTCAAATTTGACATCAGCCACTGACTAGCTCTGTGACCCTGGCCAAGTCACGTAACCTCTGCTTCTATTTCTTTATCTGTAAAATAGGGATAATAACAACACCTGCCTCTCTGGGTTATTTTGAGTATAAAATGACATAGTATTTGTAAAGCACTTGGCAAACCTTAAAACACTATAAACATGCTAGTTATTATTATCGTTGTTGCTGTCATTGTTATATCCCTTCCTTACCCAAACAAGCAAAAAGAAAAAAAAAGGCATCATAGCAACACTAACACATCAACTAAGTCTGAAAGGATGTGCTGCATGCCACAGACCTGCAATCCCCTACCTCTGCAAAGAAGGGATGTATGTGATTTTTCTCTTGTATTCTTGAGGGGAACAAAGCTCTCCCCTGAGAGCTTGCCTCTTTGGTCATCCACCCATTCCCTCTAATCTTCAGTATTTTTATATCCAGGGACTCCTTTTCCATGTGCTGTATATATGCCTGGATGTCTCCTATGCTTAATAATGACAACAACAACACCAAAATCTCTTTCAACTGATCCTGCTGTGCTCTCAAACTATCATACCATTTCTTTTTGCCTTTCACAGTCAAACTCCTCGAAAAAAGCCATCTGTAGTCATTGCTCCCATACTGCTCATCCTCTTGTACTTTGGCTTCTGACTCCTCCACTCAACTGAAAGTGCTTTCGTAAAGGTTAGCAGGGATCTTTGAATTGCTAAATTCAATAGCTATTTCTCTCTCCTCATTCTTCTTGACTTTACAGCAATGCTTGATGTTGATGATCTCTCCTTCTTCCCAGATAGTCTCTCTTTCATGGGTTTTCACAACACTTCTCTTTCCTGCTTCTCTTTCTAATCTGTCTCTCTCAAGGTTCCTTCCCAATCACCTTTTCTGGATCATCATTTATGGCCCCCTTCTGTGCTTGGTCAGATGCCAAAGATCTGTTCTGCAGCTTTTCTTAACTCTCTATTTTTTTGTGATCTCATTAATTCTCATGGATTCATGAAGATGACAATTAATCCTATATATCCAGCCCTTACCTCTCTTCTGAGTTCCATTTCCACATCACCAATCATTGGCTGGATATCTCCATCTGAATGTCCCACCTTATAAACCTTAAAGCACCATATAAATATTTATCATCATCATCGTTGTCGTCGTCATCATCACTCTTCCCTACGCAAACAAAAAAAAAACCCAAAAAGCAGTCCAGCAACACTAACACATCAACCAAGTTTGAAAGTATGTGCTAAGTTCCATAGACATATAATCTCCCACCTCTGCAAAGAAGAGAGGTAAGTGATTTTTCTCATGTGTTCTAGAAGGTGAAAGATTTCTCAAGCTCAACATATTCAAAATCATTTATCTTTTCTCTCTAAAGCTACCCTTCTTTCCAATTTCTTGTTCTTCTTTCTCTTCATCATCATCATCATCATCATCGTCATCTTCATTGTCATCGTCATCATCATCATCATCATTGCACCACCTTGCAGGCCACAACCTAGAAATTCTCCTTGACTCTTCATTCTCCCTTACTTTCTACATTTAATTAGTTTCTCAATCATGTCAATCTTTACATACCTTTCTTTTAAGTGATGTGGCTGCCATTCTAATTTGGCTACTCATTGACTCTTGCCTGGACTGTTGCAATTGACTCATAATTATTCTCCTTTTCTTGATTTTCTTCCTAGTAATTCATCCTTTACATAGTTGCCACAGTGAGCATTCCTAAAGCATAGGTTTGAGGGAGTGCTCCCCTGCTTAAGAAGATTTACTGGCTCCAGACTGTCCTTCCAGACTGTCTCACATTGATTCCTCTTAAAGGCTCAACTTTTGAGCCAAACTAGTTTACTTTCTGTTCCTTGTACATGACATTCCATCTCTGTCTTTTCACGGGCTGTTGCCTATACCTGTAATACTCCTCATCAGCAAGCATTTGCTAAGCACAAGGTAGGTGCCAGGTGCTGTCCTTGGTGCTGTTATGGCAAACATAAGCAAACATAAACAAGGAGCTTAAATTCTAATGGGAGAGACCAGTACATACGTAGCATACATATATTTATGCACATGCAGCATAAATATCCAGTGAATTAATACAAAGTGGTAATGTACAAGATAGCTTGGGAAGGCAGCCATTAGAAGTTGGGGATGAGTTTAGGAAAAGCTTCATGCAGAAGATGGGCCTCGTACTTTCTTCTTCACCACTTAGAATTCATAACCCCCTTCAAGGCTTGTCTCAGGTTCCATGAAGCATTTCATAATTCCCTCTCACCCCCAGCTTGTTAGCATTCTCCATTTCTCAAAATACATTCATTTATGTTCAATATTTATTCATCTGTGTATCTATTGTATCTTTCCAGCAGAATGTAAACTTCTTGAAAGGAGGGGATTGTTTGATTTTTGTCTTTGCATCTTGCAATGCCTAGCACATCATATGAGTGAAACAAATGTTTGTTGAATTAAACATATTCTCTAAATTGCTTCTTCCTGTGATCACTGCTATACCTCTTTCCCAGGTTATCAGATTAGGGCAGCTTTCTCTTCTTCCAGGACTGATTCTACCCCACTCCTCTTTTTAAAATTGAGACAAAAAATTGAGGAGGCTTTCTACAACCAGAATATGATATTTTACTGATCATAGAGAAATGAATTTCTTATGATGATGACAACCCATGAAGTTCCCTAACTGAACCCTTTTTGTTGTGGAGACATGCACAGGTTGCTAATTTGTCTTCTTATTGGTTAATTGGAAGAACTGTGCCTTTTATAGTGCACCTATGCTATAGTTACACCTTTCAAAGGTGAGTTATACTTTTTCAAAGGTAACTTCAGGGACAGCAACTGGACAAATAAATACTAAATAAGTGTACCACTGAACCCTGAATATTACTTTGCACGTATTATACCCTCTTATCCATACTAAAAATCCTTCCAGTTGATATTTGTGAGATCTGGGGATTACAAATGTGCACAGCCTTCATGTTCTCATCTAAAAGATTTGGGGCTTGCACATGTGCATGAGATGAGGAATGTGGGAAAGTCAGCTGCTGTCTAGCTTTGGCTATGATTCCCGCAGCAATGATGAGCTATGATGCCTTTAATCCTTCATTTTACAGTTTTGTAGAGAAGAATTAGAGGAAGTGAAGGGAACAGGTAGCTTTGGGAATTTTAACGTCTCAGCACAGGTAACATTTAACTGTTGTCACCCGCTGTTTCAACCCCTTCTTCTCCAAACCTCCAAATAGTTCATTTTTAACCATCTATTATGTGTTTGATGAACTTAATGAAGAACATGAAAGGGACACCCTTTTTCTTTCCTTTTTTTTTCTTCCATAATGATGTTTACTGTCTGGAGCGATGATTGTTCAGTTTTCAGAGATACTTACCACCTTCTGCTGCTGATTAAATTCCTATTTGGTTTCACTGCCAAGTCTGTTGGATTAAATTAACAAGTTCTGTTTGCTTTAGTGGGAATGACCTGCACCGACCTTCAGCTTGTACAAAATAATCATCTTTGCAGTGATTTATTGATTCAACGCTTTTTATCTTCTTTTAAAGAAATGTGCAGAGAAGTTGTTTGTCTTCAGCTTGCTTAGATTTCAGACATGCATTACTTTATTTCCATCCATCAGAGACTTTGGTCCTTCATATCTAATGGCAATACTCTCTTTGTAGTTCTTAATGCTTCTTATTCTTCCAAAGACTCACCAAAGCATGATTACTCTAAGGATAGGACTTCACATGATCCTTTAGTCTATAAAAGCTTCCACTCTGGAAAATTATCTACATCAAAGGACCAATTTAAGAAGATTAAAACCTTTCTTTTAAAAAGTAAATCCAATTTTTATTGAATTAATTTCTTCCTTCCCTAGTTAGTTTGTTTCATGGCTGACAACTATGGAGAAATTATTGAAGAAAAGGTAATGAAGTTTGGGAAACCGTGTTTATAATTAAAAATTGTAATTTAAAAACATACCATAAGCCTTCAAAAATATTAAAAAAATAAAGTGAAATGCTCTCTATGGAGAGATTAAGCATACATGATAACAGAGAAAGAACAAAAATGGAATGAACAGTTGGTTGAGGAACTGCAGATGTTCAGTCTACAAAAGGAAAGGATTGGTAAGTTCTGTCTTCAAGTACTTGGTGGGCTATCATATGGAAGAGACTAGAGTTGTTCTGATCGATTTCGTAGGGAGGAACCAGAGCAACAGGTACAAGTAAAAAAAAAATCAAATTTAGGGCTGATGCAAATGCAAACTTCCTAACACTTATTGAAGCTACCAAGAATGGAATTTCCTGCCTTGGGGAATAATGACTCCCTCCCTCTCCCTCATTGAAGGTATTCCAAGCAGAAGCTAAATAAACATTGTTGGGTTTTTCAGGCATGGACTAGACTAGATCAGGGGTGGGGAACCTGTGGTCTTGAGGTCACATGTGGCCCTCCAGGTCCTCAAGTGGGGCCCTTTGACTGAATCGAATGAACGAATTTGTTCTGTGAAGTTCGGATTCAGTTGAAGGGCTGCACTTGAGGACTTAGAGCACCACATGTGGCCTCAAGGCTGCAGATTCCCCATCCCTGGACTAGATGTATGATCATTTCCCTTCCAATTGTAATATTCTTCGGTTCTGAGAATTTGAATTTTCAGATCACTGTCCTACTCACCGGGCAATAAGTACTATAGATTCTTCTGTATTCTTGAGACTAAGTGATAATATGATGAATATTGAAGAGGAAACTTTAGACTCCTTTGAGGTTCTTGATCTCTGGTGGCAATGCTATTTCAGTGGTACGCCAGTGACTGTATGTTTCCAGATGACAAATTCCTAGGAGTCCAGTCTATAGTAGCACAGCTGATGGGATAAAAGAAAAAATTCTACATGACATGAAATAAAGAAAAGGATGTCAGTGAGCACCTCCATTTTATAAATGAAGAGATTGAGGCTGTCAGGGTAAATGACTGTAATTTGGTCACTCAGAGTATCAGCAGCAGGATTTTAACCCAGGTCACTTAAAACACAGAAAGAGGCAAAATACAGTCCCTGCCCTTAAGAGGCGTCCAGTCTAAAATAACCTTCTACAAGAAACCTTTCCTGGTTCTCCTTAATTTTAGCGCTAAATAGCTGAGATTTTCCCAAATTTATCCTGTGTATATCTAGTTTGTACTTAATTGTTGCATGTTGTCCCCCCTTCAGCTGAAATTTGCACTTTGCATAATGTACACATACAAAATTTTATGCTAGAGAAGTGAAATCACAAATTAGCGAGAGAAAATTTCTCATAATAAATTCCCAGAGTCAGGAAGATTTGTCTTCATGAGTTCAAATCTAACCTTAGACCCTTACTAGCTGTGTGACCCTGGGCAAGTGACTTAACCCTGTTTGCTTCAGTTTCCTCATCTGTAAAATGAGCTGGAGAAGGAAATGGCAAACATCTCCAGCATCTTTGCCAAGAAAACCTCTAATGGGGTCATGAAGAGTCGAACATGACTCAATAACAGCAGTGACAACAACAAACAAGTCACATGCCTTCATTTCTCTTGTCCCTTGCTCAACTACATCCTGTTCACCTCTACCAGATTCCAGCAAATATTTCTCCATGACACTCTTCTAATCAAGCACCTTCAATGGCTCCCAATTACCAACATGGTAAAATCCACTCCTTGGCCTGACAGGCATCCAAATTAAAGCCTTGTCTCTTACTACTCTTTTAACCTGAGTTCCCCACTACGGCTATCTTGGTCTTCTCACTGGGCCAACAGAATATGATACTCTTTGCTGACAATGTTTTTTCTCATCCTCTTTCCCTAGATTGGAACAGCATTTCTTCTTTCCTCTATCCATCCCTTTAAGTTCCAGCTCATGTCATCTTATCCATGATGTCTACCTATGTTTCACCTCAACCCCAGGACACAGTGCTTTCTTTTGGCCCTGAATTTACATTTTGGGCCTTATTTTTTTTTGCCCCTGAACAGTTTCATGTATTTGTGACTTGTCTAGCCAACTAAAGTGCAAGTTTCTGAAAGGCAAGACACCATGTCTCCTATTTCCTCCTTATTCTTGTATTAAATGACATGGAGTATTGAGCCTAGCACATAGTAAATAAAACCATATTGAGCTTCAGTTCCTTCATATGTAAGATAGATATCATAAGGCTTATATTACCTACCTCACAGGGTTGTGAGGAGCACATGAGTTTTGTAAACTTTTAAGTACTATGTAAATGTATCCCAGCCTTCTACCCCCAACTAGGGGGAAGTACAATATTAACTCACTGTTTCTTTATTATCTTCTTTCCACATTCTCTCTGTTTAATGGGTGTACCCCTCAACAATGTTCCCAGAAGCCCAACAATCTACCTAGAGCGACAATGGAAAGAAGGGTCGAACCTAAAGAAAACTGCAAGGACAGAAGTGGGTTGATTCCATCAGAAGAAAAGTCACCTCATGGAAGGCACAGGGATCAGTCATTTCTTTGTCAAGTACCCTTTCCTGAAGGCCCTCCAGTGTGGGTACAACATAGGTAGGTAGCACGGTGGATAGAATCTTAGACTTGGAGTCAGGGACATCTGAATTAGAATATTGTCTCACACATGGGTTGTGTGGATCTGGGAAAACCACTTCATTGCTCTCAGCCTTGGTTTTTTCATTTGTAAGAAAGAGATAATAAAAGCATGCTTTACTTTAGGGGGTTGTTGTGAGGAGTGTGTGAAACAATGTAGGCAAAATGCTTTGTAAACCTTGATGCACTATGTAAATATTAACAATTGCTACTGATATTATTATTAGAGGACTTTTCAACATATTCCTCAGAACCCACTTATTAACTGTTGCCCAGGGATGGCTTTCAAGTCTTGGCTCAAGTGTGGTTCTTTTTGACTCTTCTATGATACTCATCCACTCTGACTTGGGATGAGAAACCCTCACTTGTATTTTCATCAGAAGTAGGCAATTTTTCTCTTACACACCATCCGACAGCACTTAGAATATCCTAGCACTTTTACCAAGGTCTCCTTTATTAGTATTCTTCCACTGTCCCTCAGTCTGTCTCCACTAGAATTTTAATAGTACAACCTTTCTATTGGACTCAAGCGTACCTCTTCTGGGTATTTATTATTATTATTTTTTCTCCAGCAAAAAACTATTTTTCACTGTCTTTTTCAATGACACTACATCAATATAAAAAATAATTTCCAAGTAGTTGTACATAAACTGGGGTCTCCAATTGATTTTTTCCAGCTCTGCCTTTGAAAGTGTTGGTCAAGGAAAGAAACTAACAGGATGTATCCATTGAAGCAAAAGTCAAAAAGAACTCTTCTAACCAAGGCTTTCTAGTAAGGCATTGATTAGGAAGTGACACTGATGGAGGACAGTGCATTTCACTGAAGAATGATGAGGCCATGAGCTATCACTCAGATATCAGTGGTTTTGTGTTATATCATAGCCTGTGAGCAATGATAAATATTGAAGTAGCCTTTGGAGCTAGCCCATGGTCTTTGGTGTAATTGCAGGACCTCTAACCAGCTCCACTCTGGGTTGGCTATTTATCGCTCTCCAGAGAAGTAAAACAGCTCCAAGATCCTTGTTATGATTAGTTTTTCCTGAAGGACATTTCAAATAAAGCAACAATGAGTAAGACTAAGGAACAATAGAGACTGGTTTTTTTTTGTTCCATTAGAGAGGAAGAATCAGTGAGCTGTACTTGAGATGGTGTAATACACAGAGGATGGATGGTATTTGATTGCAGATTTGTGGGCAGATCATTTTTTTTTTAAAGAAAAGCACTCAAAAATTCTGTAGCTATTCCAATGATAAAATGTCAAACAGCTATTAAATCCTCGGTGTGGGTTCTAGTTAACTGAGATGGGCAAACAGATAACGATAGTAGCCCTTTCTCTTTTTTATTCTTCCTGGGTTTCCTTGATTAAAATTCTGGGACCTTTTTTTTAAAAAAAAGTAATTTCTCTCCTTTTCCATAATTATCTAGTCTTTCTCTAGAAAAGTAACTTATTTTTGCTCAACAAAGGTGGGAAATTATTTTATTACTACATTGGTTTCTTTGGCCATTTAGTTCTAATGACTTCAATGTACTTATATCAATCAAAATATATTTGAGGGACAGTGTGGTATAGAGGAGAGACTGTTGGAGTCAAAAGTGGTTTTGGTTCTAATTTCCTACTTGGCCAATAGTTGTATGACCAGGCATAAGTCACAAACTGTCTGAGCACCAGTTTTGTCATTTGTAGAGTGAGGAGTACAATATTCTCAAAACATTCCCAATGTCTGAGTAACAGGGAATGGAGTGCTGGGCTTGGAGTAGGGAATGTATCAAGGTCAATTGGACCTGGCTCCTAAAAGCCTTATTGTTAAACTTTCAGTGTGAGCTTCTATATCTCAGGAAAACAAACAACTTCTGTGAATAAAAAATAGTTGCTGCTCCACTCGGGACCCAAGTAGAATCAGTCAGCTGGGCAGCATAGCTCCTTCTTTCTTTGCTCTTTTCACTTCCTCTGTCCACATAGGGTATCATCCCCTTATCTGCCCAAAGGAATGTACACTTTGACCACTGAAACCATTTTTTCCTAAGGACCATGCCTCAAAATCCAAATCACTCTGGCTCTCATTGATTAGGTCCCAGGCCGAGCTCAACTTGGTCATTGTTTGGGCCCTGATTGACTCAAAGTGAATGTAAATAAAAATTGTTTCTGTTTTGGCCAGAAACCCTGACAGTTTTTCCCTCACAGATTGATTTTTTTTGGACTAGATAAATAGGCCATTTTCTGCCCCATCTCTTAACTAGCCTTAATTACTGAATGGGCTTTGCCTCAGTCAAACTGAGATGTTAAAGACCTTAGCTTAAAAAGACCAAGGTCTCTTACTGCCTCCAGGGGTAATCTCCAGCCATCCTGATCTCTATCTGGCCATTGGACCTAGATGGCTCCAGAGGAGAAAGCAAGACTGATGGCTTTGCATAATCCTCCTTTGATTAAACCCAATTCATTTGTGTGTGGTGGCATCAGCTCCCTGACTTCACCGTCCTCTTCGAGAACAAAGGACAAACAACAACAATAAAGATAACTTCAGAAATGAACAATGCTGTAAATCATAGCTTGATTTGTTGTTTTGTTGATGGTCTAGACTTACAAAAGTGATGAAGAAAATGTTAATGATTCAAATCAAACTAAATTAAATAATGTTTATTAATTAAACTAAAACTAAAAGTGTATTATGTGTACTTTTTTGAGAGCTGGCTATTAAACATTTACACTCCTAGCTTGTAATCAGGAAAACTTTGGTTCAAATTCTGCTTTTGACACATTGACTACATACATGTAAATATATTTTTTGAGCCTCAATTTTTCAGCTCTGAAATATGAATAGCAATACCTGAAGTATTATTAATTAGTGAAATCATAAGGCATGATGGATGATATGTTAGTTTCAGAGTATGGAAGAGCTATCTCTGACACATAGTAGCTGTGCGACCCCACGGAACCCCCTTAATCTCTCAGTAGCTCCCACAATTCTCTTACACTATAAAGTGCAGAGCAGTTGACAATTTGCACTAGTGGAAGGAATTTCCTAATCAGTAATTCCTTCCGCCAATGAAATAGAATGTCTGATCCAGAAAATACTTATAGAACCCAATTCACAGGGTTGTCGTGAGGCTTAAATCATCTTGTCATAATAGATAGGAAACTAGATTTGGAATTGGGAAGACCTGTGTTTGAATTCTGCCTCAGAAACTTACTAGGTATCATGATACTGGGAAAGACATTTGACCCCTTTCTGCCTTATCAGTACTGATGAATTTCTTCATGAGTAAAATGGAGGTGATAATAGTACAAGGCTGTGATAAGGATCAAATGAGATGATGTATGTACAACACTTTGCAAACCTTAAAACTGTATGTATATGTTAACTATGATTACAGTTAGGATGATTGTTAGAACTTTCTGCAGACCTTAAAGCTATATGTCAGTTCTTATTACAAAGTTGTTGTGAAGGAGACATGCTCTACAAACCTTAAAGTACGAGACATATGTGTGCCATTATTTAAAATGTGACAAAATTAAGAGTGTGCTACATGGTGCAGAGAAAATCTCTACCTCAGGCGCCGTCTCTATTGGGTTCCTCCTGCTCTGAAGCCAAGCTCACCTCCTACGTGCCTAGAATTGGACACATTTTGTGCCCTTCTCAGTTATATTAGTTTCAAGGTTTGGGGACATAACTCGACTTAGAAAGAGTCTCTCAATTCTAGAACCTATGTTGCTTCTTCATGGTCAGTTAAATTAGGGTGTTCCTTTTATTTTAAACTGCCAACACACCTGAATCTCTGGAATGTGTCCAAAGTGTGGGTGGGGTAGATTTCAGTGTACAAGTGTATGGACGTTAGCGTTTCTGGTGCTGAGATTATCTCAGCCCTAGGGATTGATTTTTGTCACATTAAGATCTGTAATCAAGGCCTGGGCACATTTGGGGAATGGGAGAAACATTCACTCTCCTTATCTGAAAAATTTCAGGGCTTTTGCTAAAAGTAGCAAATGATTTATTTTTAAAGCTCAAAGTTTGCTTTTGAAGTAAGGTTCTTTTTTCTATACTCTCTGCCTTTGGGTATTTGAGAATTTTTTTTTAAGTTTCTAGAAATTCTTTTCGGATTTTTCCCTGATGGTTTTCTCCATAATCTAAAAGAGCTATTTGCTGAGGGTATTTCCTTTGACCCTTGGAAGAGATGACTGGGATTTCAACTCTTGGATTCAGACAGTTATTTTGGAAATGGGAGCCGTAATTTATAGAAGCCAAGAATGTGGTAGGCAGACAGTCACTGAGTGTACGGAAGCCCAAGATATCTCTCTATGTGTTTGTATGTGTATATGTGTATATATATTATATGTGATATGAAGTAGCTAGTTGGTTCATTAGATGGAACATTGAACTTGGAGTCAGAAAGTCCTGAGTTCAAATGTGATCTTAGGCACTTACTAACTAGCTACATGATCCTGGGAAAGGCACTTTGTGCCTCAGTTTCTTCAGCAGGAAAATGGGGAGAATAATAGCACCTGCCTCCCAGGGTTATTGTGAGGATACGATGATGTAATATTTGTAAAGTGCTTTGCAAACCTTAAAGCACTATATTAATCCTGGCTATAATGATGATAGCAATAATAAACATGGTAAGTATTATTGTTAACATATAGATGGATCCAGATACCAAAGTAAGACTCCTAATGGGACTGTGGGGGAAACTTCTTTCTAAGCTAAGAATGATGGATACTTTAATGGCTATTTCTTATTTGATTTAGGATATTTCTAAAAGTCTCAACTAAAGTTCTATTAAAATGTCTCAGTGTGTCAGTGGAGGTGACCTAGGGATTTTGACTTCCAAAAAATTCCAAAGTCTTGCCAATTCTGAAAGTCTTTCAGTTCACCATAATGATCTATTTGTCTGTCCTCTGAGAAGTGACTTACCTGAGCACAGAGAGGCTTCATCGCTAGAAGGCTGGTCTTCATGGGCATGACATATTTTTGGCCAGAGACACTCTGAAGAACCTCTACTAAGGTTGTGATCTGTGTAGATGAAAGGTGTATTGACCCTAATGAAATCACATGTACCAAAACTTATACTAATTTTGATGGAACACTTCTAATCAAAGGAAGCACAGTTTGAAAAGAAAGCTCATTGATTGGCTGGAACAAAAATGTAAGAAACAGCAATCCATGTCTATCACTGCCTTGCTGGTTCATCTCTAAGTTGTGGATCATGGGTTCTCATAAATGTAATTTGATTCAATGTAATAATTCAAAGAACTCTAAAATGTCCCTTATTATGTGAAAGGTAGCACAGTGTAGTGAGAATCAGAAAGTCCTGTGCCCAAGTTTCACCTTTGACCCATATTGGCTGCATGAGGCTAGGCAAGTCCCAGGCTCTCTCAGGCAACTCTGTGAGACTATGAGGTGCAGAAGTGGTGATATTCTCCATTGGTAGAAGGAGTTTGCTCATGGGGAGTTTCTTATGTCAGTGAAATCAAAGACGTGCTCAAATGAGATGTTATGTACAAATGCTTTGCAAACCTTACAGTCTTCTGTACATGCTAGCTATCATTATTATTATTTTCCTTATTATAAAAAAGTGATTATAGCAAGCATGTATGAAAGATAGGGCAACCAATGGGAGGCCATGTGCTTTGATAGGAAACTACTTGCTTTCCCATAATACTGTGAGCCCAGTGTACATATCCAGAAAGCCCCAAGCAGGGATTTCTTGGAAGAGGAACCACAAGAAAGGGAGAAATAGCTTCCTGGAGATAGCAATGATGGTTAGCTGGCCTTATCAGGCAGAGGCTAACACTGAAGGATGAGTGGCCAGAAGAGCCTGAGGCAAGTTGGGAGCTGTAAAACAGGAAATAGCAAAGGGAACAGCTAGCAGAAGTGCTTAGGGTGAGCCAGAAGCTGCTGACCAGGCAGTGTGGAAGGTCACTGGCGTGGAGCCGAAAGTACTGAGCCCAGGAAGGAGATGGGGGGCATCTGACACCAAGCTGGCCCCAGACTCAGCTGATGTACTTGGACTACAAAGACTTCATCCATTGATATCCTGAGTCTATTGTGGGGATTGTGAGACAATTAGGAGGGGAGGAAACCATTATGTGAAGGCTATTTTCCTATAACTACTCTCTTTTTAAAAGTCATCACATGTTCTGTGATGAAGTTTCTTTAAGCTCAAATGCCTTGGTGCCTTTAGTTGCTTGCATGAAATAAATTGAATACTTCTGTGGAAAAGCTAGTATTAATCAGATTATGTTTCTGTAGAAACCTGGGGGTGAGGGGACAGGGAATGGGCGATATGAGCCCCAAAGAGTGATAATTATTGGGAAGCCTCAGAGATTGAACCTGGATTTGTATGAGCTGTTTTTCTGTGGTGAATCATGGGTTATGTCCAAAGCACTGTGCTTAAGGCTGGGGCTATGAATGTTTAACAACCAGCTCTGAAAAATAATGTACCCATGACACTTTTAAAGTTTAATCTGCATTATTAACATCTTTTCCATCTCTTCCTTAAGTCTAGACAATCAACAGAATAATAGACAATAAATTAATCTTTGCTTTGTAGCATTTGCTGATTTCTGAGCTATACATGCTCATACTGAAAATTTAACAATTGGCTCCTGTGCACTGGTTCAGCACATCACCGTATAAAAATTTGAAAAAAGGAACATGACCTGATCTCAACGAGCTTACAGTCTATTGGGATTGGATAGGATTGTGGGAAGGAGAATGGAGAGTCTATTTTTATTTCTTTTTTGATGATTTTACTTTTGGGTTCTTGTATCAGTATGCACAGCACAGGATTCTCAGTGACAGGATTTTTTATTTGGCCTTTTTTGCCTTAGCATTGATTTTGGCTACAGGATATGGCACACCGTGGCCTTGGAAGGATCAATATTTCAGATGACCCAAGGACAGTAGAGAGATACATGTATAGTGGCTGTAGATTGTAGCATATTACCAAGGATGCTCATACATGAGAGCAGGAAAAGATATCATTGAAGTGATACAGAATCAGAAAAGAAGATAGCTCAGTTATATATTTAGAGTGAGAAATAACCCACTGTTAGCCCAATGGTGGTACTAGTGTGGTACTAGCATCTACGAAAAGTCAAAAGACCTGGACCAGAGGAAGGCCTCCAGAGCACTGGATGCTTCCTGGATGGAGGACTTCTGTGAAAACATGGGCAAGAATCACATGGAATAAGATTTAGATGGGTTGTGACCTGTGTTGGTGGAGATAATACATACATGAACAAAATCAGGCGTTTATTGAGTTCTCTAGGTGTTGAATCCAAGATTGCTTCACTGTCAATGAAATGATGAGCTCTGCTTCTCTCAAGCAGAGTCAGGAAGGTCTGGGCTCAAATGTTGTCACTGATACATTCTGGTTGTGTGACCTCGGGTCACACTTAACCTCTCAGTGCTTCAGGAAGCTCTATTGAGACAGTTGCAGAAAAGCTGCCAGCCTATATTAGTTTTCTCACCCAGGACTTCTCTATGCCGGCGATATAACAGGGTCCATTCCTTGTCCCTGTTCATTTCCCCCAATCACGGTTGGATTGCACCAAAGAGAAAATTGGATTATTGCCTAATGGTCTATGAAATAATATGCATTTAATTTTTTTTCAGGTGAGGGAAAGCTATGGCTTAGTAACTTAGAATAATATGAATTTGTTCAGAGAAATTTTGGGGGAAACAGTCATTCTTTAGACCCTACATGATGAAACACAAGACTCTCAGAACTTTAGAAGTTAGAGGCAATAGCCTTAATGATCTTCTCAACTTTACCAACAAGGAAATATCTCTCACAGAGATGTAATTTGCTTGAAGACACACAGAGTTAGTGGCAGTATTGGATTCAGAAAGCAGGTCTTCTGATTCCCAGTTCCGTGATCATTCTTCTGTGCCAAACTGCCAATGATCTTCTGTGCTATGTCAAAAAAAAATACAAGATTTGGGGTTTTAATTGTGCCTCTTTGCTGCTTGGTCCATTCAAAAATATGTACTGAAATGGCAGGCAGTTTCATTTCTTGTGATGCTTATAAGTACGCCCAGAGGCTATTTCGCAAAATGCATAAATGAGCTATAATTTCAATAAATGAAATGAGATGCACAATTCATTCTTTCACTTTTGATAAAAAGTTGATTTCTAGAGAATGAGGGCACCCAGTAGAAAGAAGCCAAAGATTTCCTTTTTTTTTTAAAAAAAAACTTTGGAGAACATCTTGTGGATTTTTAACAAAAAAAGGGAGAGAGAAAGAAAATCTACTGAAATCCTAAAGAGAACAGAGTAAGCCAACGCTGCTAAACTTGCAATTGTTCGAATGAAATGGAGAGGATAGAGAGAGCCTTGTATTGATCTAAGTGATTCTTTGATGCAAGTCTTTTCTGTATTGGTGTAAAGTCTGACCCACTGATGCTTTCACATCCTGTGTGACTCTTAGTTACACCCTGCCCTAAGTACTATATGTGACATCCACCTGACATGGTGAGGGTGAATGGGTGTCTTCCTCTACATCACTTGATACTGTGTGGATGCTAATGGAACACCTAGTCTTCCAATGGCTGTGCAACACTTTTTACTGGACCAGCTCATCTTTTTCTTTTGATACATCCTTTCGAAATGTTCAGAGTGGGCATCTTTGGAAGATGGAACAATGGCTAGTAATATTCAATGGAGTGGAATCTTATTCATGCAATGCCTGAAGCACTATCTGAAAGTGGTGCCATGCTTTGCTTGAGTTAAACAGATAAGGTCCCTTTTCTCAGGGCACTTATAACCTATTAATCATACAGTAAGTATTTATTAATCATCCACTTTGTGTTGAGCACTATGCTAGGCACTGGAAATGCAAATCCAAAGAATGAAATAAATCCTACTCACATTGAAAAGCCAAGAAAGTACATATAAAATACATACAGCATAAATATGAAGTTAACAAATACAAATAAAAACACAGCTGTTAAAAACAAGACAGTTGTATGTTATAGGAGTACGGATAGACATATTAAGTGTTTATATTCAATTCTTCTCTGGCATAATATTTAATATAGCTATTTCATATGGCTATCAATAACTTAGTCCTTCAAGTCTCTATTACTAACTGCCATCAGTCGATAAATTAATAAATTTTTGCTGAGTGTAAAGTTATGCTACAAATATTGGAGCTGACTTATTGCGTTCCCCTGGACTTTCCACTTCATTCCTCTTTCCTTAATCAAACCATATCCATTCTTCAGAGGATTTGCAGCGTCATTGATTTTTCCATGTAGATGTCTTTTGAATTTGCCCTTTCCTTTCCTTTCCTTTCCTTTCCTTTCCTTTCCTTTCCTTTCCTTTCCTTTCCTTTCCTTTCCTTTCCTTTCCTTTCCTTTCCTTTCCTTTCCTTTCCTTTCCTTTCCTTTCCTTTCCTTTCCTTTCCCACTTCTCCCATCCTAACTCATGCCCCTATTAGCATTTGCCTGAAAAAAATATACATTAGTAGTAGCATGGTGTAATGGAAAGAGCCTGGGCTTTGGAATTCAGAGGACCCAGATTAAAAACAATATTTCTCAACTTCTCCACCTACCCTGCAGATGAACTCTTGTCACTTGTTTCAATTAGAGTGTGAGCCCCTTAAAAGGTGGGACTTTCTTTTTTATTTGTTATACTTGGTAAATGCTTTTTTCACTCATTCATTTATTTAGTCAATCATTTGTTCATTCATTCAAGGTCCATCTCAAGTTCTGATCTCTAAGCCTTTTAAACAGACTGTCCCTCACATCTGGAAACTCTTCCCCTGAAGATTGAGCTCTGGGACCACTTCCCACACAGTAAGCCTTTCTTGATTCCTCCATGTGTTAGTTCTATTCTTTCTCTGGAAGTACTTTGTGATTATTTTCAGTATTTGGTACATGATTAGGATTTCATTGATGTAGGGAATTAATGGTGAGTAAACCCCCTCTTGCTGATGGAGATCAGCAACTCCGTAATCTTTGAGAGTTGCTTGAGGCAGATGATTTGCTATTTGTTAGATAGATACAATTTGTTAGATAAATACTCCATTTGTTCATTTATGTAAATGCTGGATTTCCTTGGTAGAATGTAAGCTCCTCAAAGGTAGAGATTGTTTTTTTTTAAATCTTTGTAATCTCTGAGACTACCATAGTGTCCTTCGCAGAATAGCAGCTTGATTAATGCTTGCTGAATTAAATTGAATTAAAAAAATACTTCTTTTGTACCATCTACAATCTGTTTATAATTCTGAGTGAGCAATAAACAAAATTAATGTTTGCTATATTAAATTGACTGAAAAGGTTTCCTAGCATGGCCCCTACTGGCCTGGTTCCACCATCCAGGAAAATGTTTGCAGATATAACTCCATATAAGTTTGACGACAAAGTTCTGCACTGCTGGAATCTGTGTCAGGACTCTTTCTTCTCAGGAGAGGGTCGGAAGGTATTGTACTATGCCAGCTTGGATCCCAACGTCCTTTACATTTCAGAGAGGACTGCGGGACTATAATACAGAAGTGTCTTGTCCTTTTGGTCTCCTCTCTTTCACTTGTAACTTAATGAAAGAACAGTCTCTCCTCACCGTTTCGCCTTCCTCACCATCCACTAATAACTTTAACTACTTGAAGTCTAGCATTGGCCTCCAAAACACTTCTAAAATGTTACCCATGACCAACCTCTGAGTCACCAATTTTCATAGTCTCCTTTTCAATATTTACCCTCTTTGACCCATTGGCTAGATTTGACAACACTGGCCTCTCTGTCCTTCTTAAATCTATTTTTTTCCCATTACACTTAAGAAAAAATGTCTTGACTTTAAGTCTCCACTATCATGTTTCCTTCATTGATTCTACTTCCTCTTTTTGTCCCCAAATGTGGGCATCATCCTTGACTCTTTTCTGTCTATGTTTTTTCTTTAAGA
Organism: Phalanger gymnotis; assembly: GCA_028646595.1. Classification (NCBI taxonomy): domain Eukaryota; kingdom Metazoa; phylum Chordata; class Mammalia; order Diprotodontia; family Phalangeridae; genus Phalanger; species Phalanger gymnotis. Next base: position 38,453,020 of record CM053623.1, on the reverse strand, counting down.
GGTAGCTTCTACTTCTATACTTCTAGGCATCGGTACTTAGCACACAATTCTGAAATCTACTCTGGCCTCTCTCTTGAGGTCTAGACCTTTATGTTTTAAACACATCTTCAACTGAATGTCCTACTGGAACTTCAATGTAAGCATGCCTAAAACGATTGTTGTTTTCGATGCCTTCACATGACTCCACTCCTCTCCTGCTCCAAGCAAAACAGCCCTTCATGCTGACTGCCATATTTCTGGAAAGGGTATAATTCTTTTATTTGTCTTTCTTTTTTTTTCTTTTATTTTCTTTAATATATTTAGTTTTCAGCATTGATTTTCACAAGAGTTTGAATTACAACTTTTTTCCCCATTTCTACCCTCCCTCCCACTCCAAGATGGCATATATTCTGGTTGCCCTGTTTCCCAGTCAGCCCTCCCTTCTGTCACCCC
>CM053623.1:38436813-38452088 GCA_028646595.1 Phalanger gymnotis | reverse complement strand
TTTTTTCCCTTTTGATTTTAGACCAGTTTTCCAAGACACATGTGGTTAACCATTACATTACTGATCTATATTTCATTACCCAAATGCAGCAAAGGTCAGAATGTCAAGATCAGAATTGTGGTGGTGAAGAGAGATAGGGGAAAGGGAGAAAGGAAGAGACTTCACAACTGCAATATTTCTTACCAGGGTGATTTTCCTGACTGGGGTTTCTAACTGAACAGAAGAGAAATATTGATTCAATTTTGAGTCGATCAATTCAATTCATTCAACTTCTTGGGCCAGGGAGAGAAAACTACTCCCAGTGAATCAGTGTGACTAGCATGAGAGAGAACACTTTAGTCGTTTTTCCTCTCACCATTGTTTTCCTGGGATAGTTTGAAAGGAAAACCAAATCATCTAGTGGGAAGGAGTTATGGAAGTGGCTGTAGACAAAGCCATACCTAAGGGAGGGACCAAAAAAAAAATGGTTATGATGTAGTGACCATGTGAAAGTGGAAGCTGTGGAGAGGGAGTGAATAACCCTTCTCGCCATCATAGCACTCTGGGCTTCCCCCCTACCCCACCCCATACAGATTTAAAGTAAGGTAAATCTTTTTTTTTTTTTTAACTTTACTCTTATCTTTATTTAGAAAGCTTCTCCATTTCACATAAAGCTAGCTTGTGGTCTTAGGTAGATAACTCAGTGTGTATCTACTTGTCTATCTATCTGTCTTTAACATTTATTTTTAAATAATTTTGAGTTCTGAATTCTCTCCCCCTTTCCCACCCCCCCCCCCCCCGTTGTGAAGGCAAGAAATGTGAAATCAGTTATACATGTGAAATCATGCAAAACATATTTCCATGTTAGCCATGTTGCAAAAAAACCCCAAACTCCCAAGAAAAGTAAAATGGAAAAAATTATGCTTCGATCTGCATTCAGACTCCATCAAGTCTTTCTCTGGAGGTGGATAGCGTTTTTCATCACGAATCCTTTGGAATTGTCTTGAATCGTTTCACCGAGGATAGCTAAGTCGTTCACAGTTGATCATCGTACAATATTTCTGTTACTGAGTACAATGTTCTCCTGGTTCTAGATAATAATTCCTGACTTTGTACCTCACTCACTGAGCTATGGTAGAAATTGAGTGAGATAATGTATATGGAAGCTGCAATAAACGTTTATTAAGGACCTACTATGTGCCAGGCACTGTGCTAAGCACTGGTACTGTATAAAAGCGGGATCACTTGATCAGGGAACCCCTCCTTTGGTGGATTAGGGTACTTCGCAAGGAGCCAACTTCATGGGAGGTGCCCTAGTCCAGCAAATCAGTGGTTTTTGGTGATGACTCCCATTCCACAAATCTGAACTATTATTATGTTCCTTGAGGGCAAGAATGATCTGTCTTTTTTATTTGTATCACCAGCACTTAGCACAGTGCTTGGCACATTGTAAGCATTTAAATAAATGACTTCCTTTTCTTCTCTTCTCCCTTACATCTTTAGGGCTATATATATGTAGGTAAATTGAGATGGAAACAACATGATTGAGATAATTCAGACCAGCAAAATCTATTCCTAGGTATTCGGGGCCTGGATTTTCCAAATCGACTTTGTCCATTAATTTTAAAATTATTTGACAATTACTCTGCTTTCCCAATCATTTTGTTCATCTTGTGCAGCTCTTATCCCAAGCTCAGGACACAGCAGAATGAGCTTGCTTGGATGTTCTTTAGGAGACATAACGGTATCAAAACCCAGACATACTCATCCTTTAGTATCCTCCCATCCCAAGGGGCACAGTTAATCTGGACAAACTTTGTGACTGTGAGTCTAGGTGAGTATGGACCATGAAAAGTTGGTCCTGTCCCAGAGCAATAACAAATGGTCCATATCTACCCAGGGCCACCCCAAGTCTAGGAGGTTGAATTGTATTTGGATGGCCCCCGGGAGTTCTGCTTCACTCTTCAGTGGATTTGTGTAGGTCGTGACTCACTGGTTCCACAAAGATTCAGTGAGCATCTACTAGGCATGTAGCTCTGTGAGGGATAAAAGGAGCATAAAGAAGAGATAACTAAGGTGAAATTAAACAAATTGTCCTAATGGTTTATTTCAGAAATGTGAACAAAAACCTTGCTAAGATTACATCATGGAAATGCTGAATGTCACATAGTAAGACTTTGCAATAATTCTATGTAGTCCTCCAATGTCTATGAAAAATGGAAATTCACTTTAGTTATTGACTCTGCCTCATAAGACATAGTCCCTCCCCTCAATATAATGGGGAAGACAAGTATGTGCAAAAATATTAATTACAACATAAGAATTAAGTAAAAATATGAAACGTGTTGAGAGGTAGAATGTTCTAGTGGATAGAGAGAGAATCTGGGAACCAGGAACACCTGAATTTAAGTCCCATCTCTAACACCGAGACTAGAGGTGTGATGTTGAGCAAATCACTTCATTTCTCAGTTCTCAAGGCAAATTCTAAGACAAAATGCTTCTGAGAAAGTACTAATCTCCATTCATAGAGGAAATATCCTCTTCTAGGGGGTTCTTTAGCAATAGAATTACAGGCGAGTCCTCATCCCCTCATGTCATAAAGACATGATTAAATTCTTGATCCAGACAATAGATAAAATTAATCCAGAGAGAGGCAAGGTCACTGGACTGGAGTGGTCAGGGAAGGCTTCGTTGAGAATTTGGGTATTGAATTAATCGACAACAAGCACTTATTAAGCACCTTTTATGTGTGAGCTATAGAGCTAATTGATGGGGATATAAGGACAGTGAAAATATGGGTCCTACCCTCAAGAAGCTTATATTCTGAAGGGGAAATAGACATGCATATATATGTATATAGGTAGATATGAAACATACAGAAGATAATGGGGAGGGAGAGGTAGGAGTGAGCAGCTGGGAAGTGCTAGTAAAAGCTTAATGCAGAAGGTGACCATTGAGTCCTGTAGGGAACCAGGGATTTTAAGAGGTGGCGTTGAGATGGGCGTAAATTCCAGGCATGGAGTAGGATTTGGATGGCCTTTGATTAGCCTTGTGTTCATTTTTTCCCTTTCATATACTTTTCAAGACATCCATATTGTCTTTCTTGCTGTTTCACACATATAAACCTCCAATCTCTCATCTCCATGCTTTTGTATCAGCTGTCTCCCATGTGCTCCCTCCTCTCACGTCTTAGAATCCTTAATTTCCTTCAAGGCTCAGCTCCTATGCCATGTCTTATGCGAGGCCTTTCCTGTTCCCTCAGATCACTAGCTATTGCCTCTCTACCAAAATCGTTTTGCATTTATTTTGTTTACATATTGTATATATTTAGGTATATATGTTATCTCCCTTAATAGAAAGAGGGGGAGGGGCCAGAGACAAGATGGCAGAGTAGAATCAGGGACTTACTTAAGCTCTCCCCCCAAACCTGTCCAAATACCTGTAAAAATGACTCTAAACAGATTCTGGAGCAGGAGAACCTGGGAAAGGAGAGCAGTCAGTGAGGGCCATGAAGGCACAGATGGGGCAGACCAGGTCTTAGGGGACTGAATCACTGACAGCTGTGGCATTTTCCAGACTTCTCAACCCACAAATGCCAAAGACAACTTAGCAGGTCAGTAGCAAAGGTCTCTCTGGACCTGGGTGACAGAGGAGCATGGTCCGGCCCCAGCCCCAGGGAAGGGGCTGCTTCAGATGGTGGGGGATCAAGTGGCTGATCAGAGGGGGATTGTAGGGATCTCTTTGGCACTGAGGCAGGATCCTCTTGCATTGCCTATACCTGCATCTTGATCTCAGTCCTGGGGTGGAGAAGCACTGGCATGGCAGAGCTTGTGGCAGTGGTGGGGAGGAAATCCTCCTCTCAGTTCCAAGGCAGAAAAGAGTGCTTGTGGTCACTCACAGACCAGAGCACAGACCAAGAAAGGAGTAAACACCTCTTCTTTGATCATATAACCTTGGAAGAACTAAACATTTACAGGTCCTTAGAAATATCTCTGAAAACAGCTGCACAAACCCCCTGAAGCTTGGGACAGTATACCCTCCATGCTGGAAGCAGAGATATACTTTAGCAAAGGGCTAAAATGTCAAGTTATTGGCTGGGAAAATGAGCAAATGGCAGAAAAAAATCAAGGTGACAAGGAAAATCAAAACATACAACCAGAAGACAACAAAGTCAAAGCCCCTACATCCAAAGTCTCCAAGAAAAATATAAATTGGTCACAGGCCATGGAGGAGCTCAAAAAGGATTTTGAAAATCAAGTAAGAAAAAGAAGAAAAATTGGGAAGAATGAGGGCAGATATTTTTTCCATTTTTTGCCCTTGTAACTCGTGTCTTATACTGTGCTAGACACATATTTAGTTATTTCAGTCATGTCCAACTCTTCATGCCCCATTTGGGGTTTTCTTGGCAAAGATTACTGGAGTGGTTTGCCATTTCATTCTCTTTCCTTCATTTTACAAATGAAGAAACTGAGGGAAACAAGGTTAAGTTTCTTGTCCAAGGTCACACAACCAGTAAGTATCTGAGATCAGATTTGAACTCAGGAAGATATCTTCCTGATTCCAAGCCAATGTTTCACCTAGCTTCCTGCTTGACACGTAATAAATAGATGCTTATCAATTGATAGGCTGAGAAGGGCATTCTAGGCACAGCATAAGCAAAGGTGTAGAGAAAAGAGTGCATATAGGATGCCATGTTTGATAGCTATTGAATAGATGAGTCTGGCTCAAACAGGATCTGAATGGAAAGGCAGGGTAATATGTAAGCTGATGAAGAACACTGGATCTGTAGTGAGGAGATAAGGATTCAAGTCCTGGCTCTATCTTTGTAACCTTTGGAAGTCACTTAATGTCTCTAGGTCTTCGTTTCATCATCTATAAAATAAGGGAGTTGGTCAAGATTGCTTCTAGAGTGTCTTCCATCTCCAAATCCTGTAAGCCTAGTTTGGCGTAGGATTCCCAGGCTAACCTACTGGGCCTTTTGGCTAAGATTAATGGTATATATCATCTGTGCTGAGTGTCTATGGAATCTGTATGCAGAAGAGTTTTTGTGCTGTACCAGCAGATGTCTATGTTGGCTTAGAAACCAGAGCTATCTTTGGTGAGCCTTTCTGAAAACAGTCAATTTTGAACACAATTGGTAAGTGAAAAGGATTGTCCATTTTTGAAATAGGAGGATCTCTGATTGTTACAGTCTTGTCCTACTATGCAAAGATATAATTCCTTCTAAATGAAGGCAAAATGCTTTTCTCTAATAAAGCAGAACTAATTTTCCTAAAAGAGAATACAGATATCAAAGTATATTTCTTTTGGGACCCATCAATCAGAAAGCATTTTTGAGAATGAATGGAAGGAACATTACACTCAGAGGTTTATTTCTGCTGGTGAAGTTCAGGCTTTAAAAGTGGGGGCCCAAATTCCTATCCTTCCTATGGTAATACAATGCTCTATGGTATTAATCCAGTCAATTGATGACTTCACTAAGATAAAGGGAAAGTTTATGAGTGAATACAATCAATGTCTACAGCAGCTACCCAATTCAACAAACATTTATTAAGCTCCTACTGCACATATGGTGAAAGGCAGAGTAGAAGATGGCCTTGAAATCAGCAAGTGAAGCCAACAAGCATTTTATTAGTCGGCCGGTAAACATTTATTAAATGTCTACTCTGTGCCAGGCATTTAATGTGTGTGGGCTATGGGACACTAAGATACGCTAAAGGGTGGGGATATAATTATGAAAAGGAAAGATAGTCCCTCTCCTTAAGGAGCTTACAATCCAGTCAGGGAAGACTGTACTCAAAAGGAAGCTTAAAAGGTGGCTGGATACCCATCCCAGGGTACATGATGGAGCTTGGTCCTAAGGAGCATAGTTGGTGGGAAATGAACTGACAATATCTTTTTAAAAATGGAGGCTTTGGAGGAGTTCTTCACTCTGCTCTCTAGCCCTTTGATCAGAGGAGCAGAGGGTACTGAGGGTACAGATGAAGTATGAATATGACTGCTACAATCACACAGGATGTTGTCTACTGATGACAAATGAAATAGCCTCTGCTTTCAAGAAGCTTATACTCTACAACATATAAACAGATAAGCAAATGCAAGGCAATTTGAGGAGTAAGGAAAGAAATTAGGCATTTATTAAGCACCTACTGTGTGCCAAGCACTGTGCTAAGTGATTTACAAACACCTCCTATGATCCTCAGAACAAACATGGAGGGTAGATGCTATTATTGCCCTCATTTTGTCATTGAAGAAACTGAGGTAGACAGAGATTAAATGACTTGCCAGGATCACGTTGCTAGTCAGTGTCTGAGGCAGGGTTTAAACTCAGATCTTTCTGACTCCAGGTTCAATGCTCTAGCCACAGTGCTCCTTAGCTGCCTCTAATTATTGAGTGCCTTATTATACCCATTATAAGTATTATTGTTATAGTACATAACAATATTAAATAATATAAATATTAATATAATATGATGTAACTATATGAGATATATAACACAAAGTAATATGTAGTAAATAAATAATAAAATAATAGTGATAATCTAGGCATAATTTTATATTTGTTTTATTTATTTTATTTTTATTTTATATTTTACCTTAGTAAGTACCTACTATGTGTCAGAATTGTTCTAATTGCTACAAATAAAGGCAAAAGAGGGTCTTTACTCTTAAGGAGCTCATAGTTGACTACTGCCTCTGACACATACCAGCTGAATGAACCTGGGCAAGTCATATAACTTCTCAGTACTCTAGATAACTCTCTAAGACTATGTTGTAGAGAAGGTGCTGACCTACATAAGTCAAATGGGGAGTTCTCTCTGCTAATGAAACATCTAGTCCTTATCCTCATCCGCTATGTAAAGTACTGTGTTGGATACTGGGGCTCTCCAGTTAGAGACTCCCTGCCCTAAAAAGCCTGCATTCTATCGGAGGATACAACATGTGGACTGATAAATAACTAGCAATGGGGCACTCCTCTCACTTGGCCGTGTAATGCTAAATTCAAGGAATGTGCTGAGGATGGGTCAATGTTCATTCAAAACCTCAGCTTACGAGCCCCCATCAACGTGTTTCTTTTGTTAGCCAACTAGAGGACCCATATATTTAAAGCAAAAGACATTTAATTGAACAGCATAGCAAGATAAGTAATAAGAAGATAACCATTCTCTCCCTACCCAGGGGCACACTCTTCTAAATGCTACTATACCAATAGTGGAAGAGGAGACACATGTGTCTAGAGAATATGTATGGAGGGTGCACACATTGTAAGGAAACAACTGAAAGGAGCACATGCAAAGGAAACCCATATAGCCAGGACAACTCGTATTCTCCATGCTGCGGATGTACTCTAGTGATGCCTTAGGTGAGATGCTTTCTCTGCTGAGCTTCTGGCTTATGTTACTCTCTATTTTCTGCTTCATTGCTCTCAATGGATGTTTTCAATGCTACTACTATATCATACTTTGCAATATCATTCTTTGCTATGACTTCAGGATCTATGTGATCTCTTGCCCCATAGAGGGAAAGATCTGCCAATTCTTTAGCTTCATAGCCCCAACGGTCATCTTTGGCTCTTTTGTGATGTGATCCCCAGTCACCCTAACCCAGCCAACTTGCTAGTGAAACCCTTAGCATTTTTAAGGCTGAATTTTGACCTGTGTTTCATTTATTTTTTTGGTGGTAGTGGTGGTGGTGGTGGGGCAGGGGAGGATTAGGCTCTCCAGTCTTCTATCTGATTTGGGCTAAACTATTCTTTTCAATCCTCATTGCACTCTTTGTCATTCATTAGTCTGTTTCTTCAAAACATCCTAGTTATTCTTCTTAGAAAAACTGCAAAGGAACTGTGGGGAGCTGGGGTGGCAAAGCTCTTTTCAACTCCCACAATGACCCTGGTTGCCATGCAAATCAGCTTGGAGCTAACAAAGCTTCTGTAATCTCAGGCCTATTTGTTTTATTCTACATTTCTTGTCTTTGTTATGCCTTCCTTCCAGGAATAAAATCACTGGTCTCCTTACAATGAGAAAATAAGAAAAGAGAAGGTGTTTGGTGCCAGGCAGCAAATCCCTGCCTTCACCAAATAATGGGAATATATAAGCCTCAGTTCTTTTTTCCTTTAAAGCACCAGCTAGTGGTACCATTTTCTCAGTATTCTGCAACTCTCTCTGTTTCTGTCTCTCCCCTCTTTTCTCTGTCTCTGTTCCCTCTGTCTTTCTCCCTTCTCTCTCTCTGTCTCTGTCTGTATTGATTGTGTTGGAGTCTGAGTGGGGGTGAAAATGTGGCACCTGTTGCAGTCTAGGCATGCTGAGAACCCCAAAATGACAGGGCAAAGGGTGCGGGTCTGCCTTGAAAGAATTTGACCACTCCCACCTTCTTTCAGTCAGAGACAAGGTTTATTGTGTCACCAACAGAAGCAGGCTGGATTTTAAGAATCTGAGCAGTTTAATAGGGGCATGATGGACACTTTATACAAAAAGAATGTGGGAAGATCTGGATGTGATTAAGGTGTGGTGAGTAGCCTGAGGTGGGGCCAGGTGCAGACAATGAGGGCCACTATGAAAGGGCAGTTAAAAGGTCTGTACTGGAGTGAGATGGGTGCCTCAGGCAACCACCACAGACTTGGTTCAGGGGTTTTGGGGTCCAGGTCCCAAAGACAGGGTCTTTTCCTTTTAGGGCTCCAGTGCAAATCCCATCCCCAATCAGCACCTGAGGCAATGCCTCAATTTTCAACCCCCTAGTTATGACTATCTCTTTTGTATCTTTTAATAGCTTCACATAAAAGTAATCATTGACTAAAGTTGTCACTGAAGAGGCTGAGACAATGCAGGAGGGGTGAGAACACCCTCACACATATGTAGGGTAGGTGGCTATCTACCTGGCATGATTTAAGGAGTAATGATTCCCAAGGAAGCCCCTATCCCATCAGTGAGGAAAGCTGTCTATAAAATGGGGTATGGAGTGCTAAATTTTGAATAAGATACCCAGGGTTTCAATCCTGAATCTGCTCCTTACTTTGTTGTTGTTTTCGGCTGATTCTGTCATGTCTGACTCTTCATGACCCCATTTGGGATTTTCATGGCAAAGATACCGAAGTGATTTGCCATTTTCCACTTCAGCTCATTTTTACAGATGAGGAACCTGAGGCACATAGGATTGAGTGAACTGCTCAGGGTCACACAGCTAATAAGAGTCTGAGGTTAGATTTGAACTTAGGAAGATGAGTCTTCTGACTCTAGGCCCATCATCCCAACCCTTGTGCCACCTAGCTGCCCTTACTACCTGTGTGAAATTGGAAATAATTTCATTTTTCTAGGCCTCAATAGTCTCACTTGTAAAATGCAGAGTTTGAAGTAAATGATGTCTAATGTTCCTTCTGACTCTAAATCTAGGATACTATAATCCATTCTGTCTCTGAATCTGCGGTGTTATTATAGGCTTATTTTATCCCTTCCAAGAAGCGACCCTTTAAAAGACAATCTCGGGAGAAGGCTATATTTAACCTAAAACTAAAAATTGCTAATGGGATTTCAGTCACTGATTTGGTGAAGGGGAGGGATATTTTGGGAGCATGTAGAGGTATTTTTCCTGGTGCTTATTTATACTGAATTTCTGCTTCTTCATACTTATAATGAATGAAGAGTTGTACCTTTTTTGTGGGTTAATATAAAAACTGTCCTAGTTTTGATTTTCATGGCTACTGCGGGTGCTTGTACAGCAGCAGGGAGTCTATTTAGTTACACCTGAAGTTGTAGGTTAGAGGATAAAATAGAGAGGGGAGTATAGACTAGAAAATTTGGTGGTAGGCATGAGGCCTTCCTGTGTTCTTACACTTCCGGCACCATTTTCCATACTAAAAAGTAGGCTGGCCCCATTTAAATCTACTGTGAAGATTTATATCCAGCATTCTCAGATTGATTTTTGGATGAAACATTTATTAAAGACAAAATCAAAGCAGAGTATATGTAATAGGTAAAAATTCTGGCCGTAAATAATACTATATCCTTATGACATAATGTCTGAAATAGAAAAAAAAGAAAATATTGCCTGTCAAATGAATTATTTTATAAATTTAAAAAAAAACTGTGGTAAAATTTGTGCAGAAAAATTAGACATTGCAGCCATTTAAAAGATGAATCTGAAATGACATTTAACAGTATTTATCTTTCATAAATGACTAATGTAGGGAACTAAATAAACATAAAATTATAATTTGCAAGCAGCAGAAATGGAACTCTGTTCATTTGTAAGAGGAAGCTCACACCAAAGGCTCACAGTACATTTAAAAAAAAATAAAGATTTTTTCTTGAATCACAGGAAAATGTCAAGTTATTCTGTGATACAGGTTTAGCAGAGGCAAGTAGCCACTCAGTATGTGTTCACTTGGGCCAAACCGGAACATGGAATGTGAATAAAAATCTGTTGTTTAGAATTATTATTATTATTATTATTTTTAAAAAAGTGAAAGATTTGTAATGGAAGAGGTTAGCATCTGCCTAGGCATTCTGCTAAATTTGTAGACATTTCAGTTAATATGCAAGATCCTAAAATGTAAAAGGGTACATCAATCTTTCTTTGAGATTCTATAGTGACTCTCACTCCTAAACAGCAAAGCCTCTTGTTGAAGTGGCTCCTAACTGGTTAAAAGACAATAGCGTTTGTATGGTGTGATGTCTATTCTTATCGCTTTACCTTTTAATAGAATTGATACTTTCATCTAGAGAACAATTCCTTTTTTCATTTGCTACCTAATACACTGTATGGTTTCATTTGATCATATATCTGGATTTAATTATTAAATAGGAAATAAATCCCCCTTTTCTCCATTACACTATTTAACTTTAATTTCCATGGTGTGGTGGAGTAGCCAAGGTCAAGGGCTTTCCTGATAAAACCTGCGTAGGATAGTACCTTTCATTGTCAATTTATGGCCAGTGCTATCATAAGAACAAACCACAGTGCTATTCTGGGCAATGGATTTGAAGGAAAGCAAGACAAGGACCCTTGGAAAGGCCCAGTTAGTGGAATGTAAATCCCTTGAGGGTAGGGACTGTCTTCCTACATGTGTCTTCAGTACTATTCTGAGTGTCTGGCACTTAGTAGGTGCTTGAGAAATGCTTTCATGTTATAGCAATACGAGAAGAAAAAGAAATTGAAGGAATTAGAATAGGCAATGAGGAAACAAAACTATCACTCTTTACAGATGATATAATGGTATTCTTAGAGAAGCTTAGAGAACCAACTGAAAAACTAGTTGAAATAATCAATAACTTTAGCAAAGTTGCAGGATATAAAATAAACCCACATAAATTATCAGCATTTCTAGATATTACCAACAAAGTCCAGCAGCAAGAGATAGAAAGACAAATTTAATTTAAAATAATGGTAGACAACGTAAAGTACTTGGAAGTTTATCTTCCAAGACAAACCTAGCAACTATATGAATACAATTGCAAAATACTTTACATACAATAAAGTCAGATCTAAACAACTGGAAAAATATTAATTTGGTTGGTTAGGCCAACCAAATAAAGTAAAAATGACAATTCTCCCTAAATCAATTTGCTTATACCAAACTACCAAAAATTATTTTATAGAGCTAGAAAAAAAATAAAATTAATCTGGAAGAACAAAAAGTCAAGAATATTAAGAGAATCAATTAAAAAAATGTGAAGGAAAGTGGCTTAGCTGTACCAGCTCTCAAACTGTTTTCTAAAGTGGTAATCATCAGAACAATCTGGTACTGGCTAAGAAATAGAGTGGTGAATCAGTGGAATAGATTAGGTACACAATACATGTACTAAATGACTATAATGCTCTAGTATTTGATAGACCTAGACATCCAAGCTTTTGGGACAAGAACTCACTATTTGACAAAAACTGCTGGGAAAATTGGAAAGCAGTTTGGCAGAAACTAAATATAGACCAATACCTCACACTTTATATCAAAATAAGGTCAGAATGGGTACATGTTTTAGACATAAAGTATAATACTATAATCAAATTAGAGGAGCATGGAATAATTTACCTGTAAAATCTTTGCATAAGAGAAGAATGACCAAACAAGAGGTAGAGAGCATTATGCAATGTAAAATGGACAATTTTTATTATGACTAATTTAAAAGTTTTTTGCACAAACAAAACCAAGATTAAAAGGAATGCAGAAAACTGGAGAAATTTTTTACATCACGTTTCTCTGATGAAGGCCTTATACTTCAAATATATAATAAATTGAATCTAATTTAGAAGAACACAAGTCATTCCCCAATCGATAAGTAGTCAAAGGATATTATGAACAGGCAATTTTTAGACAGAAATCAAAGCTATCTATAGTCATATGAAAAAAATATTCTAAATCAGTATTCTTTAGAGAAATGTAATTAAAATAACTCTGAGGTACTACCACACACCTATCAAATTGGTTAATATGATAGAAAAGGAAAATGACAAATGTTAGAGGGGATATGGGAAAATTGGGACACTACTGCATTGTTGATGGAATTGTGAACTGATCCAACTATTCTGGATAGCAATTTGAAACTATGCCCAAAGGGCAATAAAAATGTGCATACCCTTTGATCCAGCAATACCACTACTAGGTCTGTATCCCAAAGAGATTTTTTTTTTTTTACAAAAGGAAAAGGACCTAAATGGACAAAAATATTTATGGCAGTTTTTTATGGTGGCAAAGAATTGGAAATTGGGGGACAATACTCATCATTTGGAGAATGGCTGAACAAATTGTTGTATATGATTGTGATGGACTGCTATTGTGCTATAAAAATGATGGATAGGATGATTTTAGAAAAACCTGGGAAGACTCATATGAACTGATGCAAAGTGAAGTGAGCAGAACCAAGAGAATGTTGTGCACAGTGAGAGCAATATTGCAGGATGATCGACTGAGAATGACTTTTCTAATCTCAGCAATATAATGATCTAAGACAATTCCAAAGGACTCATGATAAAAAATGTTGTCTACCTCCAGAGACAGAACTTATGGAGATCGAAGCATAATTTTTAAAATTTCTTTTTTTCTTTTTTTTGTCTGATATTTCTTTCACAGCATGACTACTATGGACACATGTTTTACATGATTGCATGTGTATAATCTATATCAAATTCCTTGCCTTTTCAAGGTGGAGAGAAGAAGAGGGAGGTAGAGAATTTGGAACTCAAACTTTTAAAAAATGAATGTTAAAATTTTTCACATGTGATTGGAGAAAAAAAAGAAAATAAAAAAAGAAATGCTTGCTGATTGATTTGAAATGTGTCTTAAGGGGCAAATCTGTTCCTCTCTTTTTCTGCCTTCCCCCGGAAGACATTGCCTCCATAGGTTCTGAGGGCATGGTTCAGTAGAGCTCCTAGCTCATAGCAGCCATTAAATAAATCAGTACTTTTTGTTTAGAATTGTATTGTTAACATTAGAGGAGATGGCATGCTGTCATAGTCCTTCATGGAAACACATTGTGGTGGTGGCGGTGAATCATTACAAATTTTAGTTTCTCTACCATATCGTCTTTATCACCAGAACTGTAAGACTGACTTTTTGTAGAAAGGAAAGGGTACTCTATTTATAGACAGGGGAGAGCACTTTGTTATTCAATGACTCCAGGGATGAATTCAGCCTTCAGGAGGTGCGAAGGGACCAATCTTCCTGAGGAGCAGCAGTGGCTACAACAAAAGACTGTCTTTGGGACTTGGTTTTTGAGGCAAGAGAAGGGGACCCTTTCCGAAACAGCCAGATCTTGCAAGGCAAAAACAAAAGGCTTCGTTCCTCATGCCATCTGGAACTGGAAACTCTTCAAGGAGAGAGAAATTAAGCTTCTATGTCTTCACAGTGCCAAGGGAAGAGGGGATCCAGTAAGTGGCTGTTTTATTGGCTCAACAAAGACAATCAGCAGAGATACTTCAGCCTCCAAATGAAGTTGTTTTCTCTAAAGTACCCAGTTTGACTTTCTACAGAGATGAAGTATAAACAACATAATTAATTGCCAACCCTCCTCTTTTCTTTGTATAGTGTTTTCTTTCCAAATGGCCAACTGTTACTGTTACCTTCGATTCAATCTCAGTTCAATTCAGTCACCATTTAGTAAGCGCCTATGGTATGCAAAGCATGTTGCTAGGCACTGGGAATGCAAAGAGAAAAATAGGATTCCCAGCCCTTAAGTAAATTCTGTTCTACTGGGAGAATACTACATGAACATAGCCAAGTGCAAGCCATGGACCAGCTCCCAGAGGCTCATTAGGATCAGGTTGAATAACAGAGACTCTCCAATCATTGTATATATTTGATTTATTTTGACTCTGGTCAGAGTTTCCTTTAGGAAATTTATGGATATGTTTTAAATAAGGTACCCAGAGGTATCTTAGAGTCACCACAAAGGCTTATGAGAGGCAGTTTTTTAAATTTTCAGTGAGCATTTACACCTCAGAAATAAATTCCACAAATAAAAGTTTGATTTATTGTTTTGTTGGTTGTCTAGACCAGGTGAAGTTTGGATCCAGTCAAAGGGCTGCACTTGAGGACCTAGAGGGCCACATGTGGCCTTGAGGCCGCAGGTTTCCCATCCCTGGTCTAGACTTAAGAAAATGAAGGGGAAAATGATAGTAATGCAGCTGAAACTAAAAAGTGTGTTGTGTGTTTTCAGAGAGCCAGTTGTTAAACATTTACTAGCACACCTATGAATCTAACTTGGGTAGGGAACCTGTGGCCTCAAGGCCACATGTGGCCTTCTAGGTCCTCAGGTGCAGCCTTTTGACTGAATCCAAACTTCACAGAACACATTATCTTAATAGAAGAATTTGTTCTGTAAAACCTGGGCTCAGTCAAAAGGTCCCACCCAAGAACCTAGAAGGCCCCTGGTTCCCCACCCCTGATCTAGCTCATACCCAAGTATTCACAAATATGGTTCAGAGGTCACCAGCTCCCATTGAAACACTTAAAGTAACAACGTATAGGGTATATTGTTGTTCAGTCATGTCTGACTCTTTGTGACCCCATTTGGGGTTTTCTTGGCAGAGATCCTATAGTGTTTTGCTATTTCCTTCTCTGGCTTATTTTGCAAATAAGGAACTGAGGCAAACAGGGTTAAATGACTTGTCGAGGGTCATATAGCTAGTAAGTATGTGAGGCTAGATTTGAACTCAGGTAGATGAGTCTTCCTGACTCCAGGGCCAGTACTCTATCTACTGTATTACCTAGCTGCTCCATAGAGGGTATAGGAAATCCTTTATGTTCTCATTCTCTCTCTCTCTCTCTCTCTCTCTCTCTCTCTCTCTCTCTCTCTCTCTCTCTCTTT
>CM053623.1:38420598-38436713 GCA_028646595.1 Phalanger gymnotis | reverse complement strand
ATATATACACACATACATATACATATATATATATATATGTGTGTGTGTGTGTGTGTGTGTGTATGCCTTCACCTTCATGCTACCACGCCCAAGGGCTTGGATTCCCAACTGAAAGGAAAATGAATTTGTGGTTGCTAGGGAGGTAACATTCACTGAATAATTCTGAATAAGAACAGAGGGCAAAATCTAGGCTTTTACTATTCCCTATCATGGCTTAGTCCCTTGCTGTCTTTTCAGCTCCAGGGATCATGTCTGAAATTTTCTCCTTTCCAATAGGTATGTGCAGCATTTAGGGTTAGCCTCCTCTTCTCCCTTCAGAAGGCAAGATCTTAGGACTCTCAAACTTGGTGCTGTTAAATAGGCAACCCCAAGTCTGGTACTACCCAGCAAATGTCCTACTCTATCTAGTGTTCTGGGGTTCAGGAATTCCCATCAGCTGGCCATGTAGTTCCCTCTTCTACGACTCCATCTTTTGGACTGAGAGTATCTGCTATTTCCTCCATGTGAGTAAAAGCATATTCAATTTCCACGTGTTTCTACTCCAGTGCATCCAATAGCTCCCAATAGGATAGGGAGGAGAAGGTATATGCATAGGAACCCCATATTTCTACCCTTCCTATTCAGCTCAGCTCTTAGCTATGATGCTCTTTCAAGATATCTCAGGAAAAGAGGAAAAGGGCTTCCTTCCTCCCCTTCATTTTTATAGCCTAGCAACAAGAGACAGCCTATCCTACAATAGTCTGAGCCAACCAATGCATCACCAGTAGGTCCACACTGACCACCAGGGTATGGGTATGGCTGTACCCTTCATAGTGAGATACAAGCAAAACCCCAAACAAAGATTCACCATGCTGTGGATCAGTGGATTTTCCTGGTCAGCCACCTACATTAGTAGAGACAATAATTTCAATAGACAAATTTCAATAGGGACAAAGCATTAGAAACTGTGAGGCTCAAGAAAGCCTTCATCTTGGGAGCTGGCACCTGAACAATGAAAG
Source organism: Phalanger gymnotis (assembly GCA_028646595.1). Classification (NCBI taxonomy): domain Eukaryota; kingdom Metazoa; phylum Chordata; class Mammalia; order Diprotodontia; family Phalangeridae; genus Phalanger; species Phalanger gymnotis. Next base: position 38,435,715 of record CM053623.1, on the reverse strand, counting down.
AAGTTAGGGATTCTAGGGCATATATGTGTATATATATATGTATACACATATATATGTATACACACACACACATATATGTATGAGGAGGGTACATGCCTGGCATGTACCTAGGCAAAAGCACAGGATGTGGAATGTCATCTCGGGAGACTAGACAGCTAGTTGACAGGTTTGATTGGAATGGAAGGTGAATGAAAGGAAGTTATATAACAAGACTGGGAAAGTAGAAGCCAAATTGGAGAGGATCTTAATGCTGGGTTGAAGATGATGTGTTTTATTATAGAGATAATAGGAAGGCATTGAAAAATTTTGAATAGAGTAGTTATAGAGTCAATTTTGTGGCTGAAAAATATTAGTTTGGTAGCTCTATGTGTTGGAAAGGGGAAAGAACGGAGGTTGAAAGGATAAACAGGAGGTTATTGAAATAGTCCATGCAAGAGGTAATGAGGTTCTGAACACAGGGTCATAGATTTCGAGCTGGAAGGGCCTTTATAGAGCAGTAAGTTCAGCTCTTTTTTTATAGGTAAGGAAACAGAGGCCCATGGAAGGTAAGTGATGTGTCCAGGGTCACACAGTAACTGATAGTTCTTTCTGATTTCAAGTCTAGCTCTCTACCCACCATGCCACTGGGGGGGGCAGTACAGTGGGAGGGAGGGGGATGGAGTGAATGATGTTGTTGTGGTACAATTAATAAGATTTGGCAACTGATTAGATATTGGGAATGAAGGAGAATTAAGAATCAAGGATGACTCCAACTTGGGTTATTGGAAGAAAGATGGTGGCATTCTCAACAAAAATAGAGAAATAGGTTGGGTTTTGGAGGGGTTGGATTCTGTTTTGGAGGTGTAATGTTTAGGATTCTTAGAGAACATTCAGGTACAAAATTCAGGACAATGCCCATGCCTACCATATGCAAAAGAGGTAGCATGGTAAAGTGGGTACAGAGATGGCCTCATGCCAGGCATGGTGGCACATGCCTGTTATCCCTGCTACCAACAAGGCTGAGGCTGGTGGATTGCCTGAGCTGGGAGTTCTGAGCTGCAGTAGACTAAGCTGACTGGGCGTTCACAGTAAGGTCTAGCACCAGTATATTGAGCTTCTGCAAATGGAAAACTGCCAGGCTGACCAAGTTAGAGTGAGATGGCCCAAGTCAGAAATGGAGCAGGTCAAAACTCTTTTGCTGGTTAGTAGAACGACAGGGCCCATGAATTGCCCATAAGTAGTTTCTGCACTTCTGCCCTGGGTGAAATAGTCTTAAAAAAATCAAAATCGCTGTACTGTAACCTAAGCCAGCATGGGGCTAGAGCCTGAAATCCTAAAATACTGACAATTGGTTATTAATATAAGAAAGAAGTAACCATTTCTCTCAACACATATAAGTCGTGTGACTCTGGGTAAGTCACTTAGGCGTCAAACACTGGAAGCCCCCAACACTCCTGAATGTGGCCAGAATCAGATTAAAATATAATTGGGAAATAATTTATGAAATAAATAAACATACGGTAAAACATAGATAACATTACATTTTAAATCTAAGTTAATATGCAGCCTGCAGGGATCCTCAGTTACCTTAGCCCTTGCTTTAACTTGAGTTAGACACCCATGCTCTAGGTAGTTTCTAATGAGTTGCTGAGAAGGTGCTAACCTGCATGGGTAGAAGGAATTTCCTCATTTAGGAGTCCGATGTGCCCATGAAATCATAGATCTGCTAGTGCCTTCTCTGCCATTTCTATTGTTATCAAAGGAACTGTGCTGTGCGTGCTAGGGGCACAAAGGGGTAATAAGGCATAAATTCCAACTTTAAGGAGCTTCCAATCCAGCTGATATGTACAAAAGGAATTATAAGGCATATAAAAACGGCAAAGGGGAGATCCCCAAAGAAAGGTTAATCTTAGGTTTGGGGAGGGAGAAATCAGTTTTATCTGGGAAGAGTAGAGAATGTTTCATGTGGCACTTAGTGTTGGGTCATGATGTGAGAGAGATTTTAACTGGCCCAGGTAGTGGTGATAGGGATCCCTGGAAGTCTGTTGTAGGCATGGAAGGCGGCAGGATGAGAACAGGGATGGTGTCTAGATGGAGAGTAGAGGAGATGAAGGGAAATAGTAGGAGATGAGGGTTGAAGCCAGTTTGGGGGTATTTGGGAAAAGTAGTTCAAATCTTATCGAGTCAGAAATGGCGACCCATTGAAGGTTTTTGAGGAGAGGAGTGAGGTGATTGGCGGTACATCGAGAAGCTTGTGTAGGCAGCAAACAGTGTGAAGGAATTATTGGGGAGGGTTTAGACAGGAGGGTTTAGACAGAAGATCAGTCAGGAGTTGATTATAATAGTCTAGGGCAGAGATAATTGGGGGCCGGAAACCTTGAGTCTCTCACGATGTCAGATCGTACTTAAGTTGACAAAGCGAGATAAAGATTTCGGCAGTTGTCTGATGATAATTGGATTTTTTAATAGCAAGTTTTGCTGCCAAACTCTCTTAATTCTTCATAACACTTGGCTAGAATAAAAATATTCAAGGGAAAATGGTAAACTGTGACTCCCTAGCATCTTCACTGGCTTCAAACCTTCCATTGTTTGGTTCTAGTCTGTTGTTGGTGTTTAGCCTTTTAAGTTATGTCTGACTCTTTGTGACCCCTTTTGGGGTTTTCTTGGAAGAGATACTAGAGTGGTTTGCCATTTCCCTTGCCATTTTCCAAAGAGGAAACTGAGGTAAACAGGGTAAAGTGACTTGCCCAGGCTCACACAGTTAATTTCTGAGGCTGGATTTGAACTCAGATCTTCCTGCCTCCAGGTGCTCTATCCATTGTCAATCATCCCCTTTCTCCAACTCAAATCCTCTCTGAAGTTCTATAAAGGAAAATTGACTTGTGTTCCATCTCAACCCCTGAAAATTTAAAAGGCATAGCAATCTCTTTTACTGCATGTAGAAATCTCATTGTTTTTAAGAAAGCATTTCCGTATTGCATCCTTATTTCAGATTTGTTCAAAGCCATCGTCAAACATGCCACTTCCACGATACTCACCTCCTCCCTGTTAGAAACTTGGACCCTGCCCCTAGTGCCACACTAGGCTCTGATAGATGAGTTTCTACATTATTGGGCCTAGATTCAAGTGTCTATCTCTATTCTAGCTCCCAAATCCTACTTTTTCTTCCTTCTCTGATCCCCACCCACCTTCCAACATCCCTTAATGGTGTCTTCCTCAAGGGCAAAGACTGTTTTTTTTCTGTATCTGTATCCCCATAGCATAGTACAATTCTTGGCACTTGATGAATATATGTATGTATATATATATTTGTACAGTTCTTGGCACTTTGTGATGAATGTATGTATGTGTATATGCTTGTATCTATGTATCTACCTATCTATGAGACCTTTTTTATCTCTATGCTCAATTATAATGAGGTGTCTATATAAGTGTTTTAAAATAATGTTTTGTTAATTGCTTCTGCTGGGTCTTGATTATTTTAATGTTATATTGTTCTGAATTTGTGCCTGCCTACTACAAATTGAGTTTTATATGTGCATATATTTGTGAAACTATGTAGAAAAGACATTCCCTTGAATAAATTGAGATGTGCACCTGGGAAGTATGTGCAAAGAATACTAGATTTGGAAACAAAGTACCACTTATTACCTGTGTGGTATTTAACAAACTTCATCCCCTTATCCGAGCCCCTATTTCTCGTACATGACAAGGAGGTTGAACTGGATGGCCCCAACCATTGATTCCACTCCAAATCTGTGGTGGTACAATCTTATGAATTACAATTAACCTACTATTGCTTTTAATATCATCTTGTGGAAAAAATAATCCAGCTTACATGATTTTCCCCCCAACCTCTTTGCCCTCTAAAAGCAAAAACAAAAAAACAAGAGCTATGGGTATGTGGCCTATGGATAATCATATCTTTAATATGTCTTCTCCAAAGTCTTATTTTCACAGAAATGAGTCTGTATATTTGGGCAATCTCCTTGCCTAATTAATATGTAGGTAGTTAGTCTGTTTTCAATTATTCTGTTGTTTTAATGACCCTGTTTTCTCTTGTGCTTGGAGTCATCATTTCAGTGCTTTATAACATTCCACGAGGGACTGAATCCCACTGGGTTACTATTTTCTTGGGACCAATAAGCAGTGTTGAGTGGGTACTCTTAAACCTTTGTTTGTATATGAGGAAGGTGATACATTGACGGAGGGCCTTGGTGTGAAGTTTCCACCATCAGTGGGACTAACACATAGTCTACATTTAGCCAATAATCACTTGATTGTAGCTTTCCACCGTGCTATTATATGTGACTGTTGGGATGTTGAAGAGAAACTGAGTGTGTAGGAAACAGACCACTTCACAACTGTGTTTATTTTTGGAAGATAATTAGCACCTCAGATCTTAAGATAAGTGCGAAGTCTTCACAAAGGCATGAGCTAGAATGAGAATTTTTTGGACTCTCATCTTTCCTATCATATTTCATAATTAGATTAGATTTGTCAAATTAGCTTTTTGGGGTGTGTAAATACTTGAATCTTTCACTATAATAAATCTGGCGAATGTTTTAATGTTAAGTGATATTGTCACAAGGAGACCATAGAAAGGATTTACTTTGTTGTGAGATGTACCTAAAATATAATTATATAACTTTATACTTCAGATAAATTGTTCATAAAATGCCTTAAAACTGCTTTTAGTGATAAGTGCTTCATATCTGATGATGCAAGGAAAATGGGAAGCCATAAGTGGAATGGTAAACGGTTTCATAGAAAGTCTTTAGGAGAGTTTTTCATTATATCTGTCATATTATGTTGTGGTTTACATCTTTAAATGTTGCTTATAAAACATATGTATCACGATTTTGCTAAAATGCTTTTTAAAAAGCAATTAGATTTCTACAGACTCATCCTAGACAGAACACCTTAAAAAATCTAACTGCTCCCATTATGTTAAAGACTTTCTTGAATCTTTTCTCTGCACTATTTTATTGCATAAGATGAAAATTCAGTTTAAATTATACCCATGTGGGGTATGCTGGAAAATTTCTTATGGTAGAAATGATGCTCCCTCAGGGAATATTTTAGGTTAAACATCTCTCTGGTGACAAGGGGATGGACTAATGGTGCCTCTCAGCTATGTGGTCTATCTAAGACATCCCACACGGCCACTTGTCGGGGCTTTTAAATGAATCTCCCTTAGCTGTCAGCTAGTAATTCAATACACCAAACACTCTGCCATCTTATCAACGTACTCGTTCCAAAGACGTTGAGAGCGTCCCATTCATGCCTGTCTATCCTATATGACTCTTGATCACCTCTTCCCAAAAGTTTTCCTGAGGAGGTCCACTCAATGCAGGGGGCGAGGGGAGGGGCCTTCATCAGGGTCTCCAGATATCGTGAGGCTACCAGTGAGGCAAATGAGTCATTTTCTGGGATGCTTTCCCTCCTCATCTTCACTGCCCTGCCTCCCAGGATTCCATCAAGTCCCAGCTAAAAACTTCACTTTATACAAGGATTCTGTCCCAATTCCTCCACCGATTATCTCCAATTTATCTAGCATATGCCTTGTTCTCACATAGTTGTTTGCACATTTTCTCTCCCATTAGACTATGAGCTCCTTAAGAACGGGGACTACTTTTCACCTTTATGTCTCTAGAATTTATCGGGGTGCTTGGCACTGTTGTTGTTATTTAGTCATTTCGATCATGCCCAACTCTTCCTGACCCCATTTGGGGTTTTCTTGGCAACGACACTGGAGTGGTTTGCTATTTCCTTCTCTAGCTCATTTTTTACAAATAAGGAAACTGAGGCAAACAGGGTGAAATGATTTGCCTAGGGTCACACAGCTAGTGAGTGTCTGAGGCCAGATAGCTGCCCATTGGCACATAGTAGATGCTTGATAATTGCTTATTGACGGATTGACTCTCCTTTGTACTGGCACGTTGACTTGCATGGAAATGTGCTTTCAAACTTATGTTCTGTTTTTCACTCTGTGTGTGGATCTCATTGATGAATTTTATTTGTAGATTTTAGTTTGAATGAAGTCTGGAACTACAGAAAACATTAGAGGATTGCTTTACTTGAACAGTTTCCTTAGCAAAACAGTGTATCTTTTAAGGTAAATTTAAAACCCTTTGATTCTGAAATGCCTGGCTCTGCAAATTCTGCTGGAGAGACAGGAAGATACATTCAGGGCACGGGAAGGCTATATCTGGATTTGTCGAGATGGCCTCTTTTCAAATTAGGATTCATAGGAAGTCTCCCCTTTAAACATAAACATTTAGGTACTAATTATAGATAAATAGCTATTTCTAAAAGGTGCTTTGCTGTAATGGAAAGAGGTTTAGATTTGGAGTCAGAAAACTTGTGCAACACTGGACCCTGTAGAAGGGAGAGTTGACCTGCCAGTTTTTAGTCCTCCCTGTACCCTTATCTCTTTTGGAAAGGAGTGCAAATAACAACATTAATAATAATGATAGTAATATTTATACAGTCTATATAGTATATGCTAGGCGCTGTGCTAAGCACTTTACAATTAGTATTTCATTTAATCACTCACAAAAACCCTGGGAGGTAGGTGCCGTTACAGTCTCCATTTTATAGTTGAGGAAATGTGCCCAGGGTCACACAGCTAGTAAGTAGCTGAGGCTTAATTTGAACTGATTCTTCCTGATTCCTAGTCCAGTGGTCTACCTATTGTGCCACCTAGTGGCCTCAGGTCTTGCTTCTGTCTTCCCTGAGAGGGGTGATCATCTCTGGAGATTTAATAGGCCATAGCCTGTTATGACAATTCTCTTTTAGCCTAGGAGGAAGACTGTGGCCCTTAGGTCCATGTGGTCCTTTTCCTTTGGGTTTATATTGGCTAAATAGTTATTAAGAGACTCATACTAGCTCAGAGTTCTCCAGTAAGGAAAATTCTCACCATCCAGACAGAGGTTTAGCTTTGTGCCCTAATGGAACTTGTGGGTATTTCTAAGCCTGAACTCATTTCTATCCGCTCACCATTGCCCCCCCCAGCCTTTATTCCCCTTTTCTTAGCCCAGATGAAGTTTATAATTCAAGCCCTTTAGGCTAACCTCTGGTTTCTTTACGTAGGAAAACAGAATCAGGCTACAGAAGACGCTTAGATAACAGCAGCCAGAAGGTATATCAGGAGGGTTGCTGGACAGGTCTGAGGAGAGCAAGTTGGGGAAAGAATAAATATTTTGGAATTTCTCCCAGTTCTTGAAGAAGTGATTACAGCAGGCACCCCAGGCAAAGTTCTTTGGTCCAAAGATGCTTGCAGAGGCTCAGCTGCCCACCTTGATCTCAGACCTTCCCTGTCTCAGTTTAGCTCCCCCTCCTGTGGATGCTCTGTGCATGTAGTGCCAGCTTCTTCCTCTCTGGCAGACTGCCTGCATCCTTTCCAAAACTTTCAGGTAAAACTCCAGTCTGCTGATGGCTCAACGATCACACTGTGGTCTAAATTGCCCTCAAGGCTAAGAGAGAACACTTATCCCACTGAACTTCGAATCCTAGAAAACCAGTCGGTTCTTGAACCCCTTTGATAGAGTCTTGCCTCCAATACTTACCAACTATGCCACCTTGGGTAAGCCATCAAACATTCTGCGCCTCAATCTTCCCATCTATAGAATGGGGATAATAATTTTCTACCACCGCCTCCACGTGACAGGCAGGCTCTTTGCAGATTATAAAACACTTCATAAATAAGACTTAGTATGCTTATTCCTCCTCCTAACCATCTATTTACAAAGCAAAATGAGCATTTTTTCTTATCAAATGAAATAATGTATGTAACATGCTATATAAATGATATTATTACTATTATTTACTATGAGGTCTACTTTTTAAATACATATTATATAGCTCAAATCTTATAATAAAAATAACTAACATGTATAGAGAACTTTCGAGTTGGTAAAGCACTTATATTTCCTTGTCTGAGCTTCACAGCAGTCCTGCAAGGTAAACGTTGGCATTGTTATCCTTATCTCGCAGATGAAGAAACTGAGGCCTGAAGAAATGAAATGGTTTGCTTTAGTCACACAGCAAGCATCAGAGTTGAGATTGGAACCCTGGTCTTGCTGATTCCAAATGTAGTCCTTGTTCCACTTGGCCTCTCAACTTTATGGATGACTCAATTAACATACATATACATATACATATACATATACATATACATATACATATACATATACATATACATATAAACATATGTAAACTATATATAATATCACACATATAAATGTAATATATGCAATATATATTTTATGTATTATATAATATATAGAATATATTATATATGATATATAATATATATTACTCAACTTATACGTACTCACACATATGTACACATTGAAATATGTACTCACATAGGTCTGTGATCTTGACTTTCCTTCTAGTAGTGCAATTCTCAATCTGTTCATGCCTGTCTGTCCTGATTGGTCCATATGGACCAAAAAGTCCTCCATAGGAGGTCTAACTGGAAAAAAAAAATCTCAGAGCTTCTTAATACTGAAATAAGAGATCTAGAGAATATAAATAACTACTGCTCCATGTGGTCACTAACATAGGAATTGAAGAGAAAAAGCAAACTTTTTAAAGTGATATTCAACAATGTACCACATCTTTTCTCACAAGAGAAATATATACTACAAGGGTACACCCACATTGCTAAGCTACAAAAGTCACTGTTGACCATTGCCCTCTTGGATCTTTCATACTCTTTTTGACTCTAGTGACTTCTATTTCCATTTTTAGCATGGATGTGGCTGATGACAACTATACCCAACACCTGTTACTACAAGGCACCCTTTCCTTTCTGAGGTATGTAAGTTTCTTCTCTCTCTGATGCTAAGTTGCCATCTTTCTCTCTCCCATCATGCCCCATAAACCTTGATCTTGAATCCCCCAGTCCTTCCTGGGCTTTTAGTCCCTTCTTAGTCACACTGGGCTTTTTATGTAACTTGTACTCAGTGGTCAGCTATGGATTCTTCACTACCCTCACCTTTCAACTGGCTAAACCCACTCCCACTGCCTTCTCTTCTTGGACTTTTCCTCCAGGATATTGAGTGGTCCTGGAAGTCATAGAACAACGCAGACATGGCCCATTACAAATTCATGCTCTCCAACTTCAGCTTGGCCCTCACTGCTCTTCAATCCTTTTATTTGTTCATAGCTCATTGACTCTCTGGTTCGGTCCTCACAGATGTTATACCAGACCTTTTATCTGCTTAGGCCCTCAACTCTTGCTAATCCTTCATTCAAATGACTTTGCCTCCCATTTTGGAGGGAAGATTTATGCCACGAGGCATAAACTTTCTCAATCACAGTCACCTTCACCTTGATATTTCACTGTTCCTACATCTTTCCTCTCCACCTTCCCTCTATGTTTACAGGAAAGGCTTTCTGTCTTCCCATCTCCTTCTTCTTCCTTCACCTGCATTCTGGACCCTGTTCCTTCTCCCTGTCTCTGGAAGAAGTTGCTCTCACAATCCTTCCTTCCCCCCCCCCCCCCCATTCTCTTTTATCATCTTTAACTTCTGCATATAGAGGAGATCCTTTTCTTTTCTTTTCCACCTTCAAACCTGGGAAGTCTCAATGATCCTAAAGAAAGTCGTCACTTCCTTGTGGAAACTCTCAGTCCAAGTTTTTCTTCCCTTTAGCTGAACACCTGGAATGTGCAACTTTCACTAGCAGCATCCACTTTCTCTCTTCCTTATGGCCTTGGCTTAACCCTTGGTGCACTAGGTCTCCCAAACTGCCCTCATAAAGTTTATTAATAAATCTTTTAACAAAATTTATTTATTTATTTATTTTAAACTTTCTTTTCTTTTTGAATTTTGAGTTCCAAATTCTCTCCCTCCCTCTCTTCTCTTCCTCACACACTAAGAAGGCAAACAAAATTATATTAATTATACATATGGAATCATGTAAAACCTATTTCCATACTAGCCATATTGCAAAAAAGCAAAAAAAAAATAAAGCAAGAAAGTTGTACTTCAATTTGTACTCAGAGTTTATCAGTTCTCTCTTTGGAGGTAGATAGCATTTTTTCATCATGAGTCCTTTGGAATTGTCTGGGACTATTGTATTGATCAGAGTAGCCAAAGATCTCACAGTTGATGATCATTAAGACCTTGCTGTTACTGTGCACAAAGATATTTTGGTTCTTTTCATTTCACTTTGCATCGATTCATGTGGGTCTTCCAATTTTTTTCTGAAACTGCTCTCCTCATCTTTTCTCACAGTACAACAGTACTCTATCACAATCATATGCCATGACTCATTCGGCCTTTTACCAAAACATGAGCATCCCCTCAGTTTCCAATTCTTTACTGCCACAAAAAGAGCCGCTATAAATATTTTTGTACATATTGGCCATTTTTCTTTTCTTTGATCTCTTTGGGATACAGACCTAGCAGTGGCATTGCTGGATCAAAGCTTATGCACAGTTTTATAGCCCTTTAGGCATAGTTCCAAATTGTTCTTCAGAATGATTGGACTAGTTCATAACTCTACCAACAGATTATCAGTGTACCTATTTTCCCTCAAACCCTTTAGCATTTGTCATTTCTAATAGGTATGAGATGTTCTTTGGTGAACTTCTGTGCCTCCTTTTTCCATTTGGAAAACTCTGCTTTTTAAAGAGTTCTTTTCTTCGTTGAATTTTTGTGCCTCTTTTACCATTATGCCAATTCTATTTTTTAAGATATTATTTTCTTCAGTAATTGTTAAGCCTCTTTTTTTTAACTAAGCTGTTAATTCTCTTTTCATAATTTTTTTGTATCACTCTCATTTCTTTCCCCATTTTTTCCTCTACCATTTTTATCTCTTCCTCTAACTCTTCTAGGAATTCTTATTGGGCTTATGTCCAATTAGCATTTCTCTTTGAGGCTTTACTTGTAGCTGTTTTCATATTGTTATCTTCTTCTGAGTTTGCTTGGTCTTCCCTGCCATAGTGTAGCAGCTTTTTATGTCAAATTCATTTTTTATTGTTTTCTCATTTTTCTAGCCTATTTCTTGACTGAACTTTATTTAAGTTGGGCTCTGCTCACATGGGGAAACAAGTTTCTAACTTTTTTTTGTGCTGGTGTTTTCAATATTACTTCTGGGAGTCTGAAAGCTTTTGTTGCTTACAAGGTAGTATGATCTGTGAAGAGGTGTGATCATTGGTCTCCTGGTCTGCACTCTAGTCTTTACTTGGGAAAGACCCCTGATCCCCTGCAGCTACAAGTGCCAAAGTCCCTTGCTCTTCTGCAGCCATAAGCACTAATGCTTCTTTTGGTCCTAGAATTGTGACCCAGAGCTGTGTATGGGCAATAGAGGTGCCAATCACCACCAGCTGTACTCAGTTCCAGCTGTACTCAGCACCACCAAAGGGCTGCCTATAATTTCTTGGTGACCAGTTTTCTGAACTCTTTACCTTCTCTGGGTGGAGAGCTCCTGAAGCTGCCACTGCTGCTGCCACTGCTGTCACAGCTGCCTCCAAGGCCCGTCAGTAATGCTGCTGCTGCTGCCATATGGGTTTTGTGTCAGCTCCCACCCTGATGTCACAAACCACTCCTGCCAACCTCCTGAATTGTCTTAAGCTGGGAAAATGTCTCTGACCTTTGGCTGGCTATGCTGCTCCAAGATTTGATTTAAGGCATTATTTTAAAGTGGTTTGGTGGGGAATGTTGGGAGAGTTCAGCTGGATTTCTGGCCTTTACTCTGTCATCTTGGTTCACCTCCCATATAAATAGCCTTTTGAAAGGTTTGAAAACTTTACAATGCCCTATAAATGTGAATGTGTGTATACATACATATGAAATTTATAAAATATACTCATTTAATCGCATTTTAGTCCTGATTTTTCTTGATCTTGTGGATACTGTTGGTTACCTGCTACTTCTTGGAGGATTTTTCTCTTGATTTCTAAGGCTTAATGCTAAGGTTCTCCTCACCTCTCTGACTGTACCATCTCTGGCAAATGGACTGATGACCTTTATTTGCTTTGCACACCTAAAATAATGACATATTTTGCATTTATATCATCTTCATTTTCCAATATATCACCCCACCCCCACCCCCACCCCCAGCTCACCCAGAAAGTCAGCTTTCAAAACAGTGAATAATAAGAAGAAAAGTCCTCGAGAGCGGGGACTATTTTTTTTGCCTTTCTTTGTACCCCCTGCACTTAACACGGTGCTTAGCACATAGTAGGTGCTTGATGAATATTTGTTTACTTGCCTGGAAAGTTTTGTACCTGGTAGAAAATCAAAACCTGACTGAGAAATTGCTTTGATGAATTTCTTTTCAGAAGTTTAGGAAAAATCTATCTGTCTGTCTATCTATCTATCTCTATATATCTGAAGGTTAAATGCCTCCCTAACTAGAATTACAGACTTTAAAAAAGAGGGAACACGATTAAAAAACAAAACAAATTATGTTGAGGCATAAAATGGCTTAGATTTCAACAGTGCATAATAAAAAGGCAAGCTTCCCTCAGTGGAGACAGGGTCAGTGAGGTCAAGCAGAATGAGCATTGGGGAGAAAGTCTGGAAACAGGAGGCAGACTCTATTTCAAGCTGACCGGTTAGGAGACTTCAGGCAAGTTAATTACGTTTTCTGTATTTTACCTTCTTCACCAGTAAAGTGGATAAAGTGATATTTTCTTTCTACTTACCTCAGGGGATATAGCCCAAATTACCATGGTAATACCCATAAAATGTCGTGAGGTCTAAGGAAGCAAAGAAATGGGAGCCTTTATTATTCCTTCTCCCCCACCCCTAGATTGGAATTTTTCAGGAAGCGTGAGGTTACCCTAAAAATGCCACTGACTGTGCTGAAGTTGGTTGAAGAGAACAGAGAATCCAAGATTTTGAGGAGTTACCTGATCAGTACCGAATAGGGGGATTCAAAGAAGAGCCTAGAGTCTCCTGGGAGAATACCTTGCCTGACTCCAAAGGGATGTGTGATCAATTGATAGTCAATCAGGGATCTTATCTCCTACAAAACTCTATTTGCTCTCGTCCCCTTAACACTTCACCATCTCCTGTGGTGCATACTGTCTGCCTTTCTGAGGCAGGTGCCAACCCCTCAGAGCAGTTAAAACCTAAACCAGGGGAGCTTAACATTTTTTTTGGTCATAATAGATCCCTTTGGCAGCCTGGTAAAGCCCATGGAGTTCTTCTCAGAATAATGATTTCAAATGCGTAAAATAAAATACATGGGAATACAAGAAAACCAACTATATTAAAATATGCTTAAAAATGTTAATGAACTCCAGATTAAGAATTTGGGACCTAAACTAAACAACATTCACAGCAGCTACGCAGGTGCCACTAGGAAAACTTTATCTTCTGCTTCTGGATCACCTCATAGCTGTTGCAATTGCCTCTCAAAGGGAGGGCTTTTTGCTTTGAGGTAATGACCCTAGGTCTTTTCTTTGGTTTTGGGTGGTTAAGATATCATTACATTATTTTTCTCCCCAAACCCAAACATCTTTCAAATTTCCCTATTACTGTTGAAACCCCCCCATTCTTCTAGCCATCCAGGTTTCCACAAGCTTGGTGCCATCTTTGATTCTTCACTTTTCCTCACCCCACAGTCACATATCCATTTGGTTGCTCAATCACATTGTGTCTCACATCAGTCCCATTCTCTTCATTTCCATAACCAATCTCAAGGCCCCATCGCCTTCCTCGCAGACTTCCTAGATCTTCCTGCCTCAAGTGTCTTTGACACAGCTGTCAAAGTGACTTTCTTAAGGCATAGCTTCATAAATTTCTGTGAATCTAGGAAGGGAAGGTAGCAAGCATTTCTATAGTGCCTAATTGTGTAACAGGCACTTTTTACAAAAAAATACCTCATTTGATCCTCATAATAACCCTGTGAAATAGGTGTTATTATCATCCCCTTTTTACCGTTGAGGAACCCATGGCAAATAGAGATTAAGTGATTTGCTTAGGGTCATGTAGTAAGTATGTGAGGCTGGATTTGAATTCAGATCTTTCTAATTCCAGACCCAGCTGGAATCCACAGTGCCACCAACTGCCTCTAGGTACCCAATATTTCCTCCGTATCATCCCTTCTAAATTTTTATTTTTTGTGTGTAATTTGCTCAATGCATATCATTATTACTACAGAAGTAATAATATAATTTATAAACATATAATTTAATATAATTTATAAGTATATCTAGGTATACAAGTATATAAGTACATATAAGTATGAAATATTTAATATAATTTATAAGTAAATATAATTTATAAACAAGTAAACACATATGTATTGGGGGTATATACCTATTTTTTTGTTTTTACTAATGGGGTACATGATCAAAAGAGTTTTAGACAGTTAATATGTAAAACTCAGGCCATCTGAAACAGCTATATTATTCAGTAGAGTAAAAAAAAGAGACCTGTGATTTCACTGGTCATGGTGAATTGGATAGAAATCTGGCCTCACAGTCAGAAAGATCTAGGTTGAAGTCAGGCCTCAGGAACATAATAGGTTATATGATGCTGGCCAAGTCACTTAAATTCTCATCATCCCAGGAAACCTTCTAAGTTTTGGTGTTGCTGTGGATAGAGCAATGGATCTGGAGTGAAGAAGAATTGAATTCCAATCCAGCCTCAGGCACTTACTGTGTGACCCTGGGAAAATCATGTAACCTCTGTCTGCCTCAGTTTTCTCAACTTAGTGTAGGGGACTCTCTTACCCCATACTCCCAGGCCTTTGTCCAGCAAAGGCCTGATCTCGAGGGCAATGAATGAGGCCAGAAGCAAAGATGGTGAACAGCTCCGTTTAATCAAGTCAGTGACCAGATTTTATAGCCTTTATTACGTAGTACTAGGACTGCTTTGGTCTGCCTACTCTCCGCCTATTCTCTCATTCTCTTCCCCTTTCCTTCCCGTGCTCTTCCCATGATTCACCTGTGCACAGGTAAATCCGGAAAAGAACCCTGCACCACGTTGCCAACAAGGGCGAGACCCTTCCTGTAGACTCCATCTTGTTCCTCCCATACCTCAGAGCCCTGAGGCTATCTCAGCTGGTTGTGGGCGTGGAGGTCCAACGATGTTTGGGGTCGGCTATAACTCGTCCCGTTACAACTTAGAAGGGGGCTAATAATTGTACCTACTTCCCAGGTTGTGC
>CM053623.1:38395901-38420498 GCA_028646595.1 Phalanger gymnotis | reverse complement strand
CCGTTACAACTTAGAAGGGGGCTAATAATTGTACCTACTTCCCAGGTTGTGCAGATAAAATAAGACAATATTTGTAAAGGTACTACTATAATGTTTGGCACATAGAAGGTGCTTAATAAATGTTTACTTTCTATTCTAAGTTGCAGAGCAGGTGTAGATTTGCATTGGTAGACTGAGTTTTCTTCATTTGGAATTAAAAGAAATCATAGTATCATAACATCTTCATTTAACTTTGTATAGACATGGAAATATCCAAAACTTTTTGAGAATTTTTAATTTATTTAAAAAAAAAAACAAAACCCAACTAGATTTCTCCAACGTACTTAAGCACCGAAGGCCCTGTACCTTTTTTCTCTATTTCTGTTAAAAAGTACAGAAATGTGCATAAGCCATGGAACTCATGCTTGAGATGCAACATCAGGAAACACTCATAATCTGTGACAAAACTTAAAAAAGAAATTAACTGTGTTCGAATGAGTTTTCCCTTTTTCATAAATTCTTTAGACAGAGTTTTGCCTTGGCCATTATTTTTTTTTTGTCTCTGTAGGAGTTTAAAACATTAACTTTCAGCTTGTTTCATTTCCATTCACTTCCAAGATATCTATCTGGTGCGGATTTCAACTGGAATCAATTTCTGAAATAGATTAATTTTTAAAAATGATTTCTTACACACTAAGCCTTGTGATGTTTTCCAATCTCAATTATCTGACATGCTAAAAATGGGTGCTAGAAGAAGTTGCTTTATAATATTATGAACTTTGAAGAGGAAGTTAATTATCAAACAACAGTATCTGACAGTCTTCCCTCTAGGAGAGTGTTTTTCCAATTATGAAGGGCACAGAGGAGAGGAATGATTCTATACAGAGTCCTCTATTTGTCAATTACATTGTCACTGACAAGCATTCAGTCGAATTTTTCCTGTTTTGGTTCAAAAGGGCTCTAATATGTACTATCTTGAAAGTAGCGGAGAGATGGGCTTCCCAGCGTCTTTCTTTCATCCCTGCCTGCTTGCTGATCTCCAGCCCCACACTAGAAGATTTAGAAGTAATAGAGTAGATGGAAGTGGTTCTGAGTATTGCATTTATTCAGTCCATGAAATTTATTGCCAGAGGAGGTCATCAAGTCAGTTATAGTGTCTGAATTTAAAATAACGTCAGAAGAATTTTATAACCAATAACATTTATATAGTGAAGCAACTGACTTAAGAGCTTTATGCTTTAGGTCACGAGATCGTGCTTCAGGTTATAAACTACTAAACTTTAGAATCAGAAAGGAATTTTCCCTGACCAAATATCATTTGAAATAATAGATAAAAATCACTGCCGGAGACAGAAGATAGACTACAGCTGACCTGGATTTAGTTGATGTTAAATACATTTATAACCCACATACATGCAACGATCAGCATACATTTATTGATGCCATTATTAAGCATTTGCTATGTACCAGAGCCTGTGGTCTGGGGGTGCAGAGATAAAAATGAAACAGTGCTTTCCCTCAATGAACTTACATTCTGCTGGAGAATGTAGATTCTTGTCTATGAAGAACTGTAAATAGTACAGTATGAATGTGGCTTTTGTTCCCCCCAAGGTGCTAATATCTAGGGATACTGGCTTTCTGCTCAGCGCAAACACCTTCCCCATATCTCAGAGTGCTCAGAGTGGAGTAACTGCCCCCATTCCTAGCAAGATGGTTCAGAGAAGGGTTTTGACTTATTGACTCTGCCCTCTCTTCCTATTCCCTTTCCCCCTCCTCTCCCTCTGCTCTGGAATTAAAGCAATTTTTCTATATTTTATTCAGTTCTGGATTTCAGTCTAACCTGAAGGTACAAATGAAGTATACCATTGAATCTAATCATGAATGAAAGAGAAAAGACAGGAAGAGGATGCAGATACTCTCCTGGCAGGTGTGCACAGTTGTTAAATCTATACTTTGCAGGCCTTGTACCCTTTTTCTTCTAATATTCATTCCTAACCCCCATTTCTGATTTTGCAATGCAAAATGCACTGATAGGGATACAAGAATGGATTTGATATAGTGGTGCTTACCTTTGAAGAGCTGACAGTTCAGAAGGAAAGACAGATTTCAGTCATTTCAAGCATGTCCGAGTTTTCGTGACCCCATTTGGGTCACTAAAGACAGATACACAAACTACAATATAAGACATAAAATGATATATTCATGAGAAATATAGATGAAATGCTGAAAGTTCCAAGGAGGCAAATATAATTTCTGGCAGAAGATGTTAAAGAAGGCAGAAGAGCCTCAAATGGAGGCAGTAGTTTTGAGGGGGGCCTTGAAGGATGGGCATAATTTCAACAAATGGAGTTTGTAAATTGGGAGAGAACATTTTAGGCACAATGAAGGCATGGGGGGGGTAGGAAACAGTGAGGCATGTTCATGAAACCACGAGCAGTCTAATTCTGCAGGAATAGGAGTCATATAAGACTGTAAAAACTGGTTGGAAGCATAAAGTGAATTATCTTGAATGCCAGGATGAGGAGTTTTAACTTTATCTCTGAAAATTTTTGATCAAGGGAATGACGTGACCACACATTATTTTGGCAGAGATGCAAAGAGAGTATTGCTAAAGAAGAGAGCCAAGAAATCAGGAGGCTTGTTTGGAGGCCATTCCAAATAGTTTTGGTAAAGGGAAATGATGAATAGAAAGTAAAAAGTTACTCTGCCCTATAGTGAAGGAGGTAGAGAAATAATAGGAATGGTTGGAGTAGTAGTGAACCAAAAGGGTTTTGTAAACTTTTAAGCTCCATTTATATGACATTATTGTAATGATGATGACAATGTTTATTATTATTAAGTAGGACTGATCAATATAAGAGGATCTGGTAAATTTATTATTATCATTATTGTTTATTAGCATATATCAGTCAGTACTAAGGAATCTGGATAAATGCAGGCAAGTCCTGAGATCTAAGGTGTCTAAGCCAAGGAAGTTTTTGAAACACTGAGCAAAGCTGATCATTGAGTTTCAGTTGCTAGAATCATAAATATGACACTGAGAAGAAATAACTGAGCAAGACAGATGAAAATGGAAAGTGTGAACCAAAGGTAATCCATGATATGAATTATAGTGATGTTAGAGGGAAATTTCAAGAATAGATCACTGCTGAAATTAATTGTTGAATGACAGGGTCATTTAAATTTGCAGAGGGTTTTGGATGGACCATTATAGTTCCATGGTCCTATTAAATTCATGTACTATCTCATTTATTCTTCATGATAATGAGTTTTTATGTAACAATTGTGTACCGTCTTTTCCACTGGACTCTAAGTACCATTAGACTGGCAAGTACCATTATATCTTCTATTTCTCTCAGTACTTCCCTATCATATTGCTTTGCACGTAGGTGGTATTTAATGATGCATGAGCACACGTTGAGCAAAAGCTTAGTGAATGAAGGACATTTTGAATCTCCATATTTGTCTCTTGGGCTTATCGTCTCAGATTTGGTATTTCAATGTGAGACATGTCAATTAGTCAACTAATGTTTATTAAGCACCTTCTATGGTTGGGAGCAGCCCTAAGTGCCAGGGCTACAAAGGAAGGAAAAACCCAAACCACCAAACCAACCTGTCCATGCTGTCTAGGTGCTTGCATTTTAATGGAGGAGACAACATACTAACTACTGTGTACAAATGATCTATCCAGCACAAATTGGAGATAATATCAGAGAGGATACTAAGATTAAGGAGGACTGGGAAAGATTTCTTGCAGAAGGTGGTCTATAAATTTGATTTGATATTCATCAATTAAAGAGCTAACAATTCATTGTGAATGATTAAATCTAAGAGAAGATAATCATTCAAGAGCAGCTGATCCAATTTTGCTGAGAACTTGTAGCAAATAGGCAGGACCTGAGATTAGTTCTCAGGCTGCTGGGTGACACAATGGATAGAGTGTTTGACCCGGTATTAAGAAAATCTGCATTCAAATTTGTCTTTGGACACTTACTAGCTGTATGATCCTGGGCAAGTCCCTTATTTTCTGTTTTCCTCTGTTTCCTTAGCTCTAAAATGGGGATGATGATAAAAATAGCACCTACTTTTTTAAGCGTTGTTTTTAGGATTAAATGAGATAATATTTGTGAAGCAATTTGTAAGCCTTAGAGTTCTATATAAATGTTAGTTATTATTATTGTTATTAGTTATGGATTCTTTTGCATTATTTATTTGATGTATGAATGTTAAAAGTCCTCTTATTTTTTTCTGTGAAAGATCTATTATCCTTCCTTCAGTATTACCTATTTCCTAATCTTTGTAAGATCTTTATGAAATTGCTATACATAGGTACAAAGGCTATCTGTGATAAAAATACGAGGAGGGAATAAGTAGGCTTCTGTAAATGATTTTCTATAGCAGATCTTTCTACTCACACAATTGACTGAAAGATGCAGAGAACAGCATCCCACTGTGTTTGTTGTAGACTATAAATAGACATTTGACTCAGTGGAGCTAAATACGAACTTAAAGACTTTCCTTGAACAAGTAGTCTCATATACAGATGTTAAGATGGCACCAGATTCTTTGAAAAGTGGAACCATAGCAGTAACTATTCAATGACCTCATATGTTAAATGGGACACAAAACAGGGAGGTGCATACTTGCCACAGATGTCATTCACTACCGCCTTGGAAGATGTTTTGGGCAAAGTCCAAATGGAAGAGGCATTACCTCTAGATGTTGAGGTCCTTCAGGCGTTCCCAATGTTGGATAATATTGTTTTGATTGGATCAAGTCCCAGAACATTACAAGGCTTCCTCATGGAGATCCATGATTGCTCAAAAGAGATCAGGGTAATATAGAAAAAAAGCTCAATGGATAAAAAATGCCTATTGCCCTACCTAGACTATTCCTTGCATCTAGATGACTAGTCTATCAAAATAGTAATCAGTTCATATATCTGGGGGAGGCACTTTAAATGACAGTGAGTGGTACCCAGAATCGACAAGGAAGGAGAGAGTGGACCAGATCATACTGGAGAAATTGTGCAATGCTTTCTGGATCCCCAGCTTAAAAAACCATATAGGAAAACACAATTGTTTTTTACTTTTTCCTAATCCTTCCCCATTCCAGTCAGTTATCTTGGTTTCTCCATTCTTCCTCCAATACACTATGTAGGATTTTAATAAAGAATTGAATTAATTCTCTATGGGTGTGAGTCTTAGAACACAACAGTTTCTAAAGAATCAAAGTTAAATGTGACCCAAAGTGAATGGAGAAATGTATGATTGATGCAAGTAGGTAGCAGTGATAGACCCAAATGCAAGGAATGGTGTAATGGACATTGTCAAAGAAATAGAAAAGGAGGTGGGATGATTGTATGGAGAAAGCAAAGGACAAGTCAAATGTGGTGGTGTATTTTGTCATCCTAGCTATTGGGAAAGCTGAGGTTGGTGGTACACTTGAGTTCAGCAATAGGGCTAAAGCCGAACAGGTGTCTGGCACAATATAGTGGGCCTTTTGGACTGGGGGACTTTAGGCTGCCTGAGGGGAGGGCTCAAGGTAGGAAAGAAAGCAGGTCAAAGCTTCTGAGGCTGACCAGTGGTTTTCCCAGGAGGGGCTGCTGCATTTCCATCCTGGAGGAGATAGGAAGACATGATCATTCATTGGATAAACATTTATAAGGTGTCTACTATGTGCCTGGCACTGTGTTAAGTGCTGGGGATTAAAAAAGTGGCAAAAGCTAGTCCCTGCCCTCAAAAAGCTTACAATTTAATGGGGGAGACAATAGGAAATAATTTAAAAAAGGGAAAGCACTGTAATTAAGAGGGGTTGGAGGAGGTCTCTTGTAGAAGGTGGGATTTTAGTTGGGATTTAAAGGAAGCCTGGGAGCTGTGTAGTTGGAGTGGAGGAAGGAATGTGCGTCAGGAGTTGGGGACAGCCACAGAGAAAATGCCTGAGGAGAGAGATGGAATGCCTTGTTTTTGGAACAGCCAGGAGGCCAGTGTTTCTGGATTGAAGAGTATGCATAGGTTGTAAGAGCAGGTGTGCAGACTGGAAAGGTAGGAGGGGGTTAGGTTGTAAAGGGCTTTGAATGCCAAACAACATTTTGTATTTGCTCCTGAAGGTAATAGGGAATCACTGGAGGTTATTGAGTAGGGATGGACCTGAGATTTAGGAAAATCACTTTCATGAATCAAGAATGGATTTGATTGGAAAGAGGCCTGAGAAGCCAGCAGACCCGCCAAAAACAAATTACTGAATACAAAGAAAGCAAAGGATCACAGAATGTTAGTTGGGGTGCACTAGTACCTGGGATATGGCAAAAGACCTAAAAGAAAGAATCCCATTGGCATGTTTGATGGATCAATTGATCTCTTGTAGATATGGAGTAATGTGGACAACAACTACAGTACATAAGAAAACGCTGGTGTGTTGTGAGCTGTGTTGATGGAGAGAACACCTGCACATTGATGAGATCATAGAGCTCTTAGAATATGGAAGTATTAAAGACTGGAATCTCTGACAACACTCTTACTTATTTTTTTAAAAATATTTTTTCCTTAAGAAACTTAATTCCATTTGTTGGGTTGGAAAATTCTATATGATCAGAAAAATTAACCAATTCAGTTGATTATTCACCAACTGAATTTGTAGATGAAAGATCTCTTGATGGAGACTGTCAACATAAGATTTTGTTTTACTGTGTCTATTGGATCTTCATACATATTAAGTTTGCTAAATTGATCTGAGTTGCTACCTTTTTATAAGCTAAAAAGGAACCCACTAGCTGGTGCCCCATACTGTCTTAGGATCATAGATTTAGAGCTGTGAGGGAATTTAGAAGCCAACCAGTCTGGTCCTTTTGATGTTTTTTTTTTTTCAGAAAGGAAAACTGATGCACAAAGATACCTAATCCAGAGACAGATAACTAGGAGGTGTTGGAGGCAGGTTTTGAACTGAGGTCTTTGTGACTCTACATGCAGCAGCCTAACTGCCTCAGAAAAGTCACGGGACTTTTGTACCAAATAATCAGCAAGCTAGAGCCTTCTACATGCCAGGCACTGTGCTAAGTGTTGGGGATACAAGTACTAAGAATGAAACAATCGCTATTACATTCTTCCTTTTCAAGGAGCTTACATCCTAATGAGGGAGACATCAAGTATATATGAAGTATGTAAAGCATAAACACAAAAGGAAAAAATGCAAACACATACAAAAGAGATGAAACAAGGTATTTTGAGGGAGAAGGACTAGCAGTTGGAGGAATCTTCTTAATGCAGAAGATGGTACCTGAGCTGCATCTTAAAGGAAGAGGAGATGGATAAGGGAAGGGAAAAACATTATATATATTTATTATTTTACAAATATTTTCTTTGATTCCCACAACAACCATGTGAGGCAGATACTTTTATCATCATTTTATGGTTGAGGAAACTAGGGCAAACGGGGTTAAGTGACTTGCCTAGGGTCACACAGCTAGTAAGTATCTGAGGCCAGATTTGAACTCTGGTCCTCCTGACTTCAGGCCCAGCGCTCTGTGTCCCTGACTAGCTGCCTCCAGACAATGCAGAATCTATCCAGAAAGAGAGAGAATCTTATAAGTCAGAGGCAGTGAGGGTGTACATTCCAGACATCAATAAATATACACAAAAGGAAGTAGATAAAGTTAAAAAATTCCAGTCCTCTCCCTCCCCCACCCAAATTACCAGGTAATAGTGGAATGAATGATTATTGGTCCAATATTTTTTTGGAGAATAGACTCAACTCCTTATTTCATTTGCATATATAGAATGAAATTTGCCATTATATCTTATTTTGCATCTAATGATAAAGAAAAAAGGAAACCACCTTTAACGTAGAAAGACAAAGTTGATCTGGGAAATGTATCCTCTTCAGACACTTAGATTAACCTAGGTATATAAAAATTAAGGGTTTCTCCAATCTGATTTATGGCAAACATGGACTAGAAATGTGGGCAGTACCATTTAGGGTCATTTCAGAATAGAAGTTTACATTTTTTAGTGGAAACTTTTATTAAGAAAAAGGGGTTTGGTAATTGAAAAGCCTTTTGGACAGTGAAGAAAGGATGAAAAAAGAGAGACATTTATTTTAATCACTAGGTGGCAGTATGGATACTTTATAGGACCTTAAACTAGTGTTGGAAAATGATTTTAGCCACTTTCTGAAAATGCTGTCGGAAAGATGCTCTCTAAGGTGATGTTTGATAATGCAGTAATGCTCACAGGTGCGGTTTGGTTTTGTGTTTTTTAAACTTATCTGAGTTACTTGATTTTGGCCTTCCAAATCAGGCAGCTTAGGAGACCCCTAGGTCATTCAGTGCACAGAGCATTCAAGTCAGGAAGTCCTGGAAGTCAGGAGTCAGGAAGGCCCAGATTCAAAACCAGCCTCAGACACTTTCTAGCTGTTTGACTTTGGGCATGTCATTTAACCTCTGTTTGCCTTGGTTTCCCTAACTGTAAAATGGGGATAATAATAGCACCTTCCTTCCTTCCTTCTTTCTTTCCTTCCTTCCTTCCTTCCTTCCTTCCCTCCCTCCCTCCCTTCCTTCCTTCCTTCCTTCCTTCCTTCCTTCCTTCCTTCCTTCCTTCCTTCCTTCCTTCCTTCCTTCTTTCCTTCCTTCCTTCTTTCCTTTCTTCCTTCCTTCCTTCTTCCTTCCTTCCTCCTTTCCTTCCTCCCTTCCTTCCTTCTCTCCCTCCCTCCTTCCATCCCTCCAGAAAACAAAACAAAACTGTCTGATAGCCTTTAAACAAAGGGTTCTTAACTTTTTTTGTATCATGACTCCATGGGGAGTCTGATGAAGCTTATGGATTCATTAGAATAATGTTTTTAAATAATTGAAGGAAATGCTAAATTTCAGACAGAAGTTGTTGAAAATAAAATGTAATTTTTCCTATTTAAGTGCATGGAGCCTCTGAAATTAGTCCATGAACCTCAAATTAAGAACTCTTGCTTAAAATCGCTTATTTTTTTTATTTAATTCTGAACTTAAGAAATAAAACAAGTATTTCCATAACCTAGTAGAATAGAAAAAAATGATTGCACACGAAGCTGCAGATCTATGATGTACGATTTGCTATTCCTTTACAATATATTGAAGTTATCATGTAACTTTCTTTTTTCCCTTTTTTTTCTCCTTCCCCTTGCTCCTGACACCTATATGATCTAAAACATTTATAGCAGCTCCCTGCTTTAAATTGTATGAAGCAAGCAATCTGTCAGTTAGTGAGCATTTATTAATCCCCCACTAAGCTCTAGGCACTGAGTCAGCTTTCGAGGTGGTACGATAGTAATGTTTACTTAATGACTTCAATTCAACATTTATTAAGCACCCACTATGTGGAAAGGCACTGGGCTAGATGATAGAGATATAAAGGAAAAAATGTTTTGCGGTGATGTTGATTGACCAAAATGCTATTCTCTTGACCTTCTGCTGCTTCCTCTCAACTTTAGAATGGCTAGCACAAGTTTAACATTTAATTTTTACCCCAAGAGGCAAACTCTAGTTGCATTGACTAGTCTTTTCAGAGTCATAACTAGTGATGAGTGACTGGGGCTTTACCCCACATAGCCAAAATCCAGGGACTTTACCTTCTCCCCATAGTGGTCCTTTGTCCAACAATCTTCACACTTAATAATCAATCCTTCACCAGTCACATAGTGCTACAAGGTCTGTTGTCTCCTAGGGCTCACTTTACTTGCACTATGAGGGTCCCA
Source organism: Phalanger gymnotis (assembly GCA_028646595.1). Taxonomy (NCBI): domain Eukaryota; kingdom Metazoa; phylum Chordata; class Mammalia; order Diprotodontia; family Phalangeridae; genus Phalanger; species Phalanger gymnotis. Next base: position 38,410,799 of record CM053623.1, on the reverse strand, counting down.
CTTCACCATCTTCCTTTTCCATTCCATCTTTTCCTCTCCTACTGGAGGTTGCTTGGCATCTCTGTATTTGACTAGGACAGACTGTTTTCTGCATGTTTCCTCTCCTTGTCCCTTTTCCCTTGTTCCCTACTCAACTGAATTTCCCCGGGGTATCAGAATCTCTAATTACAACTCCGATCTTTTCTTTATACTTGACATTTCCATCTTTGCTACTTTCTCCCTTAATTCTAGTTTTGAAGAGAGCAATCAAAGAAACTATTATCCATGGACTAATCTTCTCTCCTTTCTAAAACCACATAACAATTTTCAAGTAGGAGAGTTATCTCTTTCTCTTGGTCCTGTTTTTTTTTGGTGATGAAGCCAACTGGGTCAGACTGACATCAAATAGATGGCTTTGTTGGTGACCTGTCAATAGACGATCAGATAGCATGTATAAACATTGCGTAAGTTTCCACAAGATAGGGAAATGGACAATCGAGGTAATTATTATAAAATCATAGAACCTTCTTTCCCCTAATATACCCAGATGAGTGAAACAAAAATAGAGAGGAGAGGAGAGGAGAGTAAAGCTGAGTAAGATATGAAGGAAGCTTGAAATATCTAGTTAATGGTTTAAAACATACTCCTGAAATGTAAACAATCTCCTTTATTCATGGTCATCAAAGGCCTATAATCAGTTGTATTAGGTAAAATAAAGTCTACTTGTAAGTATACACAGAAAGTTGCTAGTATATTTTCTAATTGTTCTCTGCTAGCAATATAGCTACTAGTACATTTTTATGCACTATGAGTATGTTTGTTGTTTGTATTATATGTGCAAATATATTGTATATATAGTACTGTCTTAAATTCCTTTCCCTGTTTATAGAAACCTTGAACATAGGAAAAAAAAGCAAACCTATTTTACCAGCCAGATTTCTTAGTAACCATTTAGGGAAGAGGAAAGGGGAGAAATTCTGGCTGGCTCTTTTGTCAAAATGCTCCTAGCTCTTGCTATTGGAAAGATGCCTGTATGCCAAACAATTCTGAGAATGGGAGTTGGCTAACGTGCCTGTGGAACCCCAGAGCCAGAGAGTGACACCTGTGCATTTGAGTGCTTGAGTGCTTGGCCCTCATCCAGGTGCTCCCCTGTTGGACATTGAGGAGGTGTACTTTTACTCAGATTCAGATTCTGCTGGATGGCTAGGTGTCATCATATGGCTGCCAGTGGTAAGTTGGCGACCATCTATATTTTGCTCTGGGTGTATGGTACAACGATGGTCTGAATGCCAGCCAATGTCTGCAATGGCGAAGTAAGATTAGTGAAATCATTAATCATTCCTATTGTTAACAATATAATTCCAAAAGGCAAATTCAAGTCAATCTTTTTGTCTTAATCAGAGGTATTTGAGTGTATATGTATTGACTAAGCTTAGCTTCGTGGTGGGTAAAAGTAAGATTGTGAAATTCAAACATTCTTGTGAAATGCAAATAATTTCCTTTATTCGTGGTCATTAAAGATCTATAATCAGATGTATTAGGTAAAATAAAGTCTACTTGTAAGTAATAATAGAAACTTGATAGTAAATCTGCTAATTGTTCTCTGCTAGCAGATATATCTGGTATTCCATTTTATGTGTTATAAGTATACTTATTGTTTGTATTATAATATTTGTACAAATATATTTGGAATTTTTCAGAAATTACATATACCACAGAGTGTGAACAAGACAAAGCTGGTGATTTTCACCAGAGCTTCAGGATTCAGGGCCATTAGGTTATCTTGGAATCAAATTTCAAGAAAGTGTTACTCCCTTCCTGAAGGCTAGGGGAAAGGGAGGAAGAGGATTGTTATAACCAGATAGGAACTTGGATCAAGGTTATCAGAAAAGACAAGTAAGAGGAAATGATAAAGACTGAATGAGTCAGAATCAGAGCCATTACACACAGTTAACCACAGGATTAACAAAATGCCACTCATTAATTGTAAATCAGATGTAGTCCAGAATCAAGAAACAATCACCAGAGACTATAAAGGAAGCTGGCTATCAAATTAACATTTTACCTTCTCAGGAAGTAACTTTTGACCCAGCAAAAGAAGACATGGTTGGGGTCAGTAGGGGAGGCAGGTTCAGTCTGTCAAAGACTAAACCTGGTCCATGGAAGCACTGCTGGGAGACCAGGAAGACCCTGTGAAATGTTTTTTATTGAGACAGTCAGGTCAATAAGTATTTAATTAATGCATTAGACTAATTGCTTGACATAAAAAGAAAAGCAAAACAAACAAACAAAAATCCCCCAAGCCCCCAAACAGTCTCTGCCTTCGGAAAGCTCATGTTCTAATGGGGGAGTGGGACACAACATGTAAACAACTGTGTATACACACAAGAAATATACAAGATACATTGGAGATAATCAAAGGAGAAAGTCAAGGATGAGGGAGAGAATTCCAGGCATGAGAAAGCCAGTGAATATGCTGGGAGACAGGAGGCGGATTGTTTTGTGAAAAGAATATCATGGAGGTCAGTGTCAATGGATCACAGAACATATGTCTATTAGTAAGTTATAAGACTGGAAAGGTAGGAAAGGTCTAGGTTAGGAAGGGCTTTGAACGCTACACAGAGGATTCTGTTTTTGATCCTGGAGTCATCAGAGTCTATTGAATGGTGGTGGTGGTGGCTGTAGGGGCACTGTGTGCCATAGTCAGACTTGTGTTTTAGGAATATTGTTTGACATCTGGGTAGAGAATAAACTGAAGTGGGAAGAGATTTGAAGCAAAAGTAGCCAGTGGGCTATTTCAATAGTCCAGGCTTGAGGTTAAAAGCACCTACATAAAGGAGTGAATGTTAGTGATGTTGGAAAGGTGAAATCAACAAGATTTGTCAACTAGGACATGGGCTGGGGTGAGAGCAAAGATCTGAGTACAATAACACTTAGGTCATGCGCTTGGGTGTTTGAGAGTCTCTATTTGCTCTTGGAGGTGGTAGGGAACCACTGGAGTTTACTGAATGGGGGAGAGGATGCAGTGTTTATATGACATGATCAGACCTGTGTTTTAGGAAAATTAGTTAGATAGCTCAATAGAGGATAGACTCAAGTGAGAAGAGACTGATTTGTATATCCCTATGGGGGGGGTGTTGCTGGAAAACTGGTGTCTAGATCTATGATTTCGTCAGGATGAGGACATTCTCATGTTGAACCTCTCTCCATTAATTTCCATTTCTCAGTCTTCTGAAATGGATAGACTTAGTGCCTTGCCTGGGGTACAGTCACATTTTTATAGAAGAGGAACAGGGATTTGTGTTTCTGACTCTAAGACCAGCCACTTGAATGGTTTCCACATATTTTACTTTCTGCTGCCATGGGATGATTTGAATTTTGCCCCATCATTGAAAGATGTTGTCCCTATGGCCATAGTCATAGAGAACAGACATTGGTATATGCTATATAAATATTGGTATAAATATACAAAAATATTTATAGCAGCTCTCTTTGTAGTAGCTAAGAATTGGAAATCAAAGGATGCCCACCAATTGGGGAATGGCTGAACAAGCTGTGTTATATGAAGGTAATGGAACACTATTGTGCTATAAGAATGATACAGATACAGATACAGGGGATGATACAGACTTCATAACAACCTGGAAGAACCTACACGACATAATGCTGAGTGAGCGGAGCAGAGCCAGGAGAACATTATACACAACCACAGATATATGGATTCTGTGAAGACTAACCCTGACAGACTTTGCTCTTCTTAGCAACACAATATGCAGAGACAGCTCCACGGGACTCACGATGGAGAGTGCTATCTACATACAGAGAAAGAATATGAAGTATGAATGCAGATCGAGGCACACTTCATGCTCGCCTTTTTCTCCCCCCCTTTTTTTTTCTCTCTTTTGTATTTGTTGTTGGGTTGTGTTTTTTTTTCTGTTTCTTCTTTCTCATGATTCATGCCATTGATCATAATTCTTCTCCACAACTTGACTAGTGTATAAATTAATTCAATGCCAAGTTATACATGGAAGTTATATGGGATTCCATGCTGTCTTGGGGAGGGAGGGGAGAAAATCTGGAACTCAAAATTATATAGAACCGTGTGTTGCAAACTAAAACTAAAAATAAAAAGAATTAAAAAAAAAGTATTAGGCAAGAACGATGCTAAAAAAAAAACAAGTTGCAGAATAATGTTCTCTATAGTAATGACTCATGGCTGGTTTTGATAGCAAAAGAGAATGAATATATTGCTAGCTCTGACTATATCCTTCTCTGGATCCAGTGAGCCCAGCCCTACCTGCCCCAGTACCTTTCACACATTGTGCCTTTCAGTCAACATGCATTTATTTAAGCGCCTACTATGTGCCAGGTACTGTATTAAGCATTTGCTACTTTGTATAAAAGAGACAAAGAACCAATCCTAGGCAGATGGCAAAGACAACCTTCAATTTCTTGTTAAAATATATATATTTGATCCTGAGTGTGAATGTCAGTTTCTATTAATATGACATTTTAACTGACCATTGCCAAGACTTTTCTTTATTACTTAATTGCATGGAAGGAAACTAGAAGTAATTCTTAGAAGATGATTTAGATTATGTTCACTGGAATTAGGTATTATAGGGCACATAGAAAGAATATCATATATGTGTACATATGTATATATGTATGTTCATGTACATATATACATATATTATATTTTAACATTTATATAGAGCTTTTTTTACATGAGAGGCAGCCTTATATTGAATAAAGAGCTGGCCTTCAAGTTGGGGAGATCATATTCTGTCTCTGCTACATGCTGATTGTATGACCCTGGACAAGTCACTTAACTCTGATTGCCTCAAAAAAAAAGAAAAGAAAAAAAGAAAGGACTTAAGTTATCAGTAGGCTGTGATCTGAGTTGGTGGAGAAAGTTCCCACACAAGGGAGTTCCTTCTGCTAATGAAATAGTAAATCCTTCACATATTGGGTTTGACTATATGTAATATGTATGTATGTATGCACTATTTGACGTAACGGTTTCAATGTATTTCCTTTTCATTTTCAACTGAGTGCCTAATTTGTTCTGTTTTACATAATCTTGACTAGGTTAAGGTCTATAGACTTTCTAGAGAAAATCTCTTTTCCATTTAATACGTGGTAATAATCTCCTGTGGTGGTATATACAGTATATAACATTTTCACAGCTCTTATTATTTAAAAAAAATCAAATTTCACTAAATGAGATTCGTAGTCTACCACACACCTCTGTTGGATAGCGTACTTACCTGGCTGGAGTGCCAGTCTTGTTTATTCATCATTTAGAGTCAGCACAGATGTTCCTGTGTGCAAAGGGGTCATTGTTAGATTAAAATGTTCAATTTGAATGTTGTTATTTTTATCCAGTAATCATCAGGTACACAGCTACATGGTTTATTAATGTATTAGAGAACAAATGTCCTGGATTATTATAAGGTATAACACTTGAACTTGGAAATTACGTGGGGAACCAACAAAATGAGTTGGATTTTATTTTATTTTTTCCATTCTAAAATTCAAACTTCTATTGCTGCTGGTGGAAGTGGTGAATGTAGCATTGAGGGAAATAACCATAACAAAAAATAAGTCACAGAGAGGTCCCATAAAATCATACCCTGTGCTCCCATCTTATGTGAAGAACGTGGCTAAATTTTGGGCATCTCTCTTTTATCAGGTTTTTTTTTGTCCTTGCCCAGATGGAACCTTAGAACTTTAGAATATGGCGCACTCGAATAGTTATACCAGCTCCCCTAAGGAGTACTCGGGCTCACAAAACGTTAAACAGAGAACATATTTTACTTGTATAATAAAGGGCACAGAAAGGACGTACATCTGAATTCAAAGAGAGTTGAGATGCACTTTTACCTTTCCAGTGGTAAACCCATCTCAGAGACCTGTATAGTCCACGGAATGCACAGTAGAACACAGTAAAACTTCCACCTCTGGGTGGAAGAAAAGAGGGAAACAAGCACTTGTTAAGTACCTGCTATGTGCCAAATGCTTTACCAAAATCATTTCATTTAATCCTCACAACAACCTTGGGAGGTAGGTGCTACTAATTAATTCTATTTTAGAGTTAAAGAAACTGAGGCAGACAGCAGTTAAATGACTTTCCCAGGGTCACACAGCTATTAAGTGTCTGAGACTGGATTTGAACTCAGATCTTGCTGAATCAAGGCCTAATGCTCTATTCACTTTGTCACCTGGCCAGCAAGGCAGGGAGGATCCTGGGGCTAGAAGATCCTCCATGTTGGTGTGCTGCCTCTCTGTTAATTCCTTATACCATGTTGCTTTTTCTGCTTCTCTAGCTCCCTGCCTCATTTGTACTTCATTCAGTTCCAGGCTCTGAATCTTTTGCCCACCTGCTCTCTGTCTCTTTGTTCTGGGGCAACAGAGACTGACTTGTTTCTTTGCCAGGCTCGTACTTACAGAAGGATGTGTGATGGAGCCCCAGACTCCCTCGGGAGAGGCCCGGCGTAAATCCCACCTCTGACACTTGTTAGTTGGCTATGGGCGAGACATTTAAGCTCTCTGTGCTCCATTTGCTCATCTGTAAAATGAGACTTATAAGACTGCTTCTTACAGTTGCATGTGAGGCTCCAATGAGACACAGTTTTTTTCCTGATCTTTGTCATGCTAAATAAATGTATGTAACTATTTTGCCTTGGCATAATGTAGAAGATAAGGAGCTGACTGTGAATCTAGTACGGCTTGAAACACACTGACTGGGTGACCCAGGACAATTAACTTAACCTCTCTGTGCTTTAGGCAACTCTAAGACAAAGTTGTAGAGAAAGCACTGACCTGTATTGGTAAAGGGAATTTCCTCCTCTGGGAGCTCTTTATAGCAATGAAGTCACAGGTCCAGTCTCTCTAGATATGCATCTCTGTGTGGGCATTCTGTGTCTTCACTATATGGATTAATTTACTGGTAACGTAACAGGCGTTTTGTGAGTTCTGCTGTATGCTAAGGAGATAAAGATTTGAAATCACTAGCAGTTAAAACTGCCGCTGAAGTTTTTACCCATATGGCTGCACTGCAGTAGAGAATTTCAATTCATTCATCATGAGACGGTTGCAGTTAAGATGCGGTGTAGAGAGTAAGCCAGGCTGTCTGGCTGCCCAGTTAAGGCTACAGGGGGTCACTGATGGTCCAGCATCTGTTCCTTAGCTTTGTGGTTTCAAGATCTCAATTTTCAGTTCACGCAGGGGGAGCGAGGCCATGAGGAAGTGGTTCACACTCATTTGACTCACAAGAGATTGATTCCTAAATAAGACTGTTGATTCATTAATTTACAAGTGGGCCAGTCACTTCCATGAGTGTCTTCCTCCTGGTGGGTAGGTCCATTCTGGAGACCAAATTATAGATCAGAAAATTGCTGGGTGAGATTGGGATTAAAAGACAAATTATTGCATATTTTAAAGGGAATTTCCATTTCGTTTGGTAAGATGCTTTTTTTCTACACTAGGGATAATTTTTCCAAATTCATATAATTGATTGTGGTCATTAGAATCAGAGCACACTGTTTCTTGAGTAGTGTGGCCTGACACCTAGCTAGCTAGATAATTTATTAAATGACTACTGTGTGCCAAGCATGGTGCTAAAAACTCACTGACCCATTCTTACTTATTGGTTCTTTTTTGTTGTTGTTAGACTCCATGTTGTTAGACACCCACCACTTTATATTTGTCCTTCTTATGCTCAAGAATGAAAATTTCCATCATATTTTACATTAGTTATATTTATCCTGTATGTAACTTGTTTGTACATAGTTAATTAAGGGGCATGTAAATGGTGCAGTAGACTGCTGGGTTTGGAATTAAGAAGCTGTTCAGTTGTGTCTGACTCTTTGTGACCCCATCTGGGGTTTTCTTGGAAAAGATACTGAAGTGGTTTGCCATTTCCTTCTCCAGCTCATTTTTGCAGATGAGGAAACTGAAGCGAACAGGATGAAGTGACTTGCCCAGGGTCACACAGCTAGTGGCTGAGGCCAGATTTGAACTCAGGAAGAGTCTTCCTGACTTTAGGCCAGTATGCTCTGTACTATGATGCCACCTAGTGGCCCAAGAGTCAGGAAGACACAAATTCAAATCTGCTTCAAGGCAGGTACTTCTTGGCTTTCTTTTTATCTCAAGTACCTATCACAGTTCTTGGCACATAGTAGATGCTTAATAAATATTTATTGACTGATTGACTGACTAGATATCTCCCTGATAGAGGTAGAAGATGCCCTAGACAAACCCAGGGAGTATGAATTTGTTTTAAAAATATTTTGGTAACTATTTCAATATACTTGGCTCCCTTTATGATCTTATGTATTGTATTTTATGCATTTGAAAACGTTATTCTGAGAATGGGTCCGTAGGCTTCTCCAGGCTGCCAAAGGGATCCTTTGGTCAACAAGCCTTTATTTAGTGTTTACTATAAAAAGGTGAAGAGCCCCTTCCCCAGTCCCTTGATGAGTTTTGTGAAGGATGCTCATTGTTAGGAGCTTTTCAGGTGTTACATACAGGTCATTAAAAGGCTGGTCATCAGGTCATAGATTTTCCAGGGAATCCAGCTGATGAAATCTGGAGGGTGGTGCTCTGGAAACGCAGCGTCCCAGGTTGCTTACCAGCTATGGCTGTACCCAGTGGCAATTCTGCCTCTTGGGTTGGGGCTGTGTACAGGTTATATAATTGGGATTGGGAGCAGGCTACTATTGATAGCAAAAACAGAATACAGATTTGCAGGACATGAGCATGAGAGAGAGACAAATGGGCTCCCACATGTCATGGGTAAGTGGGCAAACGATGTTTTGAGAAGTCCCCCTCAGGAGTGTTTTGTGTGAATTCCGCATTTCCTGGGTTATTTGAGGGGCTGCCTCTGGGTCTGTGTTCCCCATGGAGAGTAGCAGCCAGGGGTTAGCCCTGGTCTTGCCCACCTGGGGTTTTAGAAGCAGCCCATGCAGGTATACCAAAGTATCCACAGGCTGCTGTTTTCTGATTGTGAGTGGTCCCCTCATGGAGGCTTTCTCTTCCTCTTACGCCAGCAAGAAGCTTTGGAATCCATTAGTTTCTCAGCGGTACTTGTATGGACCCTCTTTTATGATGAGAGACTTATGAAAGTGTTTAATTTCATGTTGTGTGGATTTTCCCCTCAATTCAAGAAAATGTACCTATTTACAGTGCCCCTAACTCTCACCACCCATGCACTGACTCCATTTTGATGCTGTGATAACAGAAACTGTTATTTCTTGTTGTTGTTTAGTTGTCTCTGAGTTTTCATGACCCTGTGTGGGGTTTTCTTGGCAAAGATACTAGAGCGGTTTGTCATTTCCTCCTCCAGTGGATTAAGGCAAACAGGTTAAATGTCTTGCCCAGGGCCGCACAGCTAGTGAGTGTCTGAGGCTAGCTTTGAATTCAGATCTCCCTGACTCCAGGCCTGGAACTCTATCTGCTGAACCCTCTAGCTGCCTCAAAACTGCCATTGATGTTTCTTATATTGGTAAAATATAGTCTACATTGACAAGCGGTGTAACAGATAGGTTTCTACATGGAAAAATGCTATTCAGACTTCTAAAATGATTATTTTAGAGAATACAGTGCAAAGATTTTAAAACATTGCCAGAGTCTGTGTCAGTTACAATGGAACTGTATTCTAGTCAGCTAAAAGTGATTGGAAATTCAGGTGCACTCTCATCTTACACAGAGATTACATCGCTGGAAAGTCATGTTTAAAGTGAATTTCTGTATGTTGGACATTTCCCATTGACGACCATTATAAATTAGACCATAGTTTTGTTTTAATTTCTGTTTGATTTTTTTCCCACTGGGAAGCAGCTCCTAAAATTTTCTTTTTCTATCCTTACCTCTTTGGCAAGTAGTAATTATTTGTAAACCAAGATTTAGATGTATGAGGGAGCTGTCTATTTCTCAGAATCCTTATAGCAATACTTTCGTAAAGCAAAGAATTCAATAGTAGTGTGCATAAACACCCTGTGAGAGACGTTTGATTATTCTTGAATTTAGATTTTTTTGCAATATTGCAATTATAGGTACATTTATTTGCTTCTGCTACAGAATATTCTGGGAGTTATATAGACTCAGAAACTGAGGTTCTGCCTTTTCATTAGGTAAGAGTTCTCTCTAATTCAGATTTTTGCACCACAGTCAGTAATTGTTTCATTTACCGTGACTAATTCCCATGATCTCAAATGAAGGGAAATAATATTTGGGATTTGAATGCTTGTCAATGGGAAAATAGTATATTTATAAAGAGAGAAGGAGTAGCCAGGCTTTGAAGAGGGTCCCTAAAAGATGAATGAGCCTTTTCATGTCATTAAAATGTTTTTGTATGTCTTTCCTGTTGTGACCAACTTATTGTCCTTGACTGAAGTCTGTTTGGCATTTTTGACTTGAATGAAATTTGGCATCACATGACTTGAATGAAAATTTAGAAGACATCCTTATCAAATTTATGGTTAATTCACATTTGGGAAGGGTTGCAAACATATCACATGTGAGAATCATGATCTTGACAGGCAGAAAACATGGCTTCAATCCAAGAAGATGAAACTTTCCAAGGGAAAATGTAAAGTCCAACACTTGGATTCAAAAAATCAATCAATAAGCATTTAAAATGTGTCAGGCATTGTGCCAAGTTCTGGGAATGTGAAGACAAAACATTGAGTAGGTACAGGATGGGGGAGATGTAGCTAGACTGAACTCTTTGGGAAAAGACTTGGATTTTTGGTGAATTGCAAATGCAATATTAATCAACCATGTGACATGGTGGCCAGAGAAACAGAGGGAATTTTAGGCTGGATAAAGAAAGGGATGTGGACCTAGTGAGGTAATAGCTTTGTGACAATCTGTTTTGGTCAGACTACATCTAAGGTCACATGCTCAGTTCAGGGCATGGAACTTTAGGAAAGATACTGACAAGATGGCTCGTGTTCAGGGAAGGGCGATCACCGATGGTGAGGGGATTGGTTACTATGCTATATGAGGAAATGTTGAAAGAACTAGGGGTGTTTTGGCCTGGGGGAGAGATGTTGGGGATTGGGGAGTGGGTGTAAAATCATGATCATCTTTAATTACTTGAAGGGATATCATATGGAAGAGGGAAACAAACTTAGTCATGGTTTCCAAGAGCTAGAAGGGTCACCAGAGATCAAAGTCAACCCCTCTAATTTTATAGAGGAGAAAACTGAAGTCAGTGAGATTAATGACTTATCCAAGGTCACCCACATAGTAGTGACCTAGCTGGGAATGGAAACCAAGTCCTTGGGCTCCAGGCTCTTTACTTTTTTTTTTTAACTGTGCTGGATGGGTATGTATACTGGGTATATATACAAAGAGAGGCAAAACAGTCCCTGCCTTCAAGGAGCTCACAGTCTCATGGTGGAGACAACTTGCAAACAACTGTGTACAAACAAGATACATCCAGGATAAATTGGAGTTAGTCACTAGCACTAAGGAGCATCGGGAAGGGCTTATTATAGAGGGGAAGTTTTTACCTGTGACTTGAAGGAGGCCAGGGATGGCAGGAGGTAAGAATAGGAAGGAGAGAGAGTCTTCTAGGTGAGGGGCACAGCCAATGGAAATGCTTGGAGGCTGGAGATGGATAGTCTGTTGTAGGGAACAGCAAGCAAGGCCGTGTCACTGGATTGCAGAATGTGTCTAGATATAAGAAGACTGTGAAGGTGGGAAGGGGCCAAGTTAGGAGGGGCTTTGAAAGTCAAACAGAGGATTTCATATTTCATCTTGAAGGCAATAGGGAACCTGTGGAATTGATTAAATGGGGGAGGGATGGTGACCTGGTCAGACTTTAGGAAGATTAATTTGACAGCAGAGTGGAGGATGGACTAGAGTGGGGAGAGACTTGAGGTGGGAGACAAACCAGAAGGCTGTTATGATAGTCTAGGAGTGAGGGGATGGTGACATTGCCACCACTAGATGGTGGCAGCATCAGAGGAGAGAAGGGCATGTATATGAGAGATATTATAAAGGTAAAATTGACAGGCTTTGGCAACAGATTGGATATGAGGGTGAACTGGATATGAAGGTTATAAACTTTCTGAGGATGATGGTGCCCTTCCTAGTAATGAGAAACATGTTGTTGTTCAGCCATTTCAGTCATGTCTGACTCATCATGACTCCATTTGGGGTTTTCTTGTACTGGAAAGGTCTGCCATTTCCCTCCCAGCTCATTTTACAGATGAGGAAACTGAGGCAAACAGGGTTAAGTGACTTGTCCAGGGCCACACAGCTACTAGTGTCTGAGGCTGGGTTTGAACTCAAGTCTTTCTGACTCCAGCCCGGTGCTCTATCCACTATGCCACTCAGCTGCACCCTAATGAGAAAGATAGGAAAGGGAAGGTGCTAGGCACATATATTGTTTGCCTCCAGAGGACAAGTAGGAGCAGTAGGTGGAGAAGGGCACAATTGGACTCCAAATAAGGGGGTAAAAGAATCCCTCCTAAGACTAGAGCTGTCCAGTAGTGGAATGGAATATCTCAAAAGGAAGCGCTGTTCCCATTACTGAACACTTTCAAGTGAAATTTGGCTAAGAACTAGGAATAAATAAGAAAGGTTAAAAAAAGTCCCTGTTCTCCAGGAGCTCATAGTCTAATAGGGGTTGTAGGGGGTGGGGACAACATGCAAACCGCTATATACTAAACACACACACATATGTATACACACACACACATATATATATAATACATATATATATATATATATACATATATATGTACACATATGTATCCACACATACAGGATGATTGGAGATCATCTCAGAAGGAAGGCACTAAGATTAGGGCACACTAGGAAAGGCTTCTCATAGGAGGTGAGACTTGCTGGAGACGTTGTCCAAGGGATCTCTGTTCAGTTGTAGGTTGGATTAGATAACTAGGGAGGTTTCTTCCTACTCTGAGCTTTTGTGATTCTAAAATTCCATGACTCCACACTGGTATTTCAGTCACTTCTAAGACCTAGTCCAGCAGTCTGTGATCAGAAGCACTAAATTTGTCAAATCATGATCCAGAACAACATTTTAGAGGCTAATAGTGTTACAACGGGAGCTGCTAGGTGGCACACTGGACAGAGCGCCAGACCTGGAGTCAGGAAGACTCATCTTCCTGAGTTCAAATCCAGCCTCAGACACTTACTAATTGTGTGACCCTGGGCATGTCACCCTGTTTGCTTCAATTTCCTCATCTATAAAATGAGCTGGAGAAGGAAAGGGCAAATCAATCCAGTATCGTTGCCAAGAAAACCCCAAATGGAGTCATGAAGAATCAGACACGACTAAAATGACTAAACGTGTATCAAGTGTGGCATAAGACATTGGAGTTACAAAGACAAAAACATGTTACAACCAGGCAAATTACAAAGAAGAAACTCAGTTGAGAATGATCACGTTTTAAGGATGAAAAGGCATTTTACCAAATAGTTTATTATAGCCAAGTGTTTCCTTTTCCCCTACAGTATCTTCCATCCATTTTGCAAAATTCTTTAACACTTCTGCTTCTTTAACACTTGCTTGAGCTAATTAACCCTTTAGTCAGGTACAATGGTCATGCCAATGACAGAGGACACACTTTACTTTTGTGTGTCTTCGAAAAATGCTATTATACTAAAGACTCCTCAATATGGAAGTGGTATGGCTAAATCCAGGGATAGAAAAGAAAAAAAATATAGAATTTGTAGACATAGCGGATTTTAAAGTCAGAGTGAAGCTTTGCCCCATGTTAGTTTTCTTCCAGATAAAAACTTACTTGGTTGCTACTTTTTCAGGAGTCTTTATACAGCTTGGGACTAATCTTGTGAGAGACTGCTGTCCAAACTCCTTCTCATAGTTTGAAAAATCACTAATTATTCAGTATAGTAAAAGGCCTTTTATGTAAAGTTTCCATTTTTGAAGAGAAACTAATTTAGAATTAAACTCTATCTGCAGACATATGTGTAGCTATAATTCTATCCAAAAGGAAATTGAATTAAGACCAAAAGGATTAGAGTCGTTAACAGCCTCATTACTGAGTGACTTTGGAGGAGTTTTGATTTCTATAATGAACTTTGCTATTTGAGGAATATCACTTAGTGAAGGATCTAAGTTTTCTTCACCACTTTGGTCACTGAATTTAGTAGCATCATTTGACTGGCGCTCCTGTGGATTTGACATCAGGTCCTATGGATTCAGCTATTATCTCTCTGCAGATGAGTCTCAGATCTATTTGTCCAGCCTAAATCTCTCTCCTGATCTGAAACTCTAGCTGCCTATTTAGACCTCTCGAACCGGATGTTCCCTAGATATCTTAAATTCAATAGATCCAAAAGTGAATCATTATTTCCCCCCTCCCCTAAACCCTGCCCTCTTTTGAACTTTCCTGTCACTATTGAGGGCACTATTACCCTAGTTGTTACCCACACTCATTACCTAGGTGTCACCCTCCACTTTTCACCTTCGTTAATGGCCCTGCTCCCCATATACAATCTATTCCCAAATCCTGTCAATTCTGCCTTTCAATATTTCTTGTATGGCACTCTTCTCTTCTCTGGTACTGCCACCATTCCTGGTCCAGGCCCTCATTGCATCATGCTTCGACTATTACAGGAGCCTTCTGGTTGGTGTCTCTGCCTCAAGTGTCTTTCCATCCTATTTGATCTTCCACTCAGCCACCAAATTGATTTTCCTAAAATACAAGTCCAACCATGTCATCTCCCCTCTCCTACCACCCAATTCAATTAGCTCTAATAGTTTCCTTGAGAGCAGATACTGGTTTTTTTGGTCCCTCTTTATGTCCCTGATGCTTAGCATGGTGCCTGGCACATAGTAGGCACTTACTAAATACTAGTTGCTTTGCCTTGATTATAGACAAAATGAAGGCTGAATTGGTTAGAAGACAAAATAGA
>CM053623.1:38368335-38395401 GCA_028646595.1 Phalanger gymnotis | reverse complement strand
AGGGCAAAGTTGGGGGGTTTTTGTCTTTGTAACCTGAGAACTTAGACTGGCACCCCACACACAGACAATGCTTGCTGATAGATTGAGAAATGGGGTCACAAAGAGGCAGACACGACTGAAGATGACTCAACAACCACAGATCGATAAATAACTATCAGGCAGGACACAACAGTGCATCAATGCATTAGAGGGTTTCCAAAGAAGGTGCTGTGAAGGGCAGGAAGGGGGAAATCTCAACTGAGAAGATGAGAGAAGACTTCATGGAGAAGGTGGGATCTGAATGAGGAGGAATTCAGGGGATGAAGAAGGAGAATGAAGACAATCCAGACACAGGTAACTCTGTGAACACAGACACAGAGACTGGAACATATTCAAGTAGCAGAGTAGTCTCCTCTGACTAGAACACAGAGGGCATGGACAGGTTAATTTGAAATTGGATTCAAGAGGCCCTTGACCTCTAATCAAAAGAATCTAAACTTTACCTAGTAAGCATCAGGAAGACACCACAATTGTGTGTGTGTGTGTGTGTGTGGACACATGGACAGCCAGGTGCAGAGACAAAGCATCTCTGCTCCTCCCCTGCCCAACCTCTCCTAGGAGTCTTCCTTATTCAAAAGCCACTGGGAAAGAAAAGATCAATTATCGGCAAATACAAAGACTTGTCTGGATCAGAGACCCCATGATTGCTCTGAATCCTGAAAGACTTATTGGGTTTCCTGAGCAAGCAAAATAGAGGAAAGTATGAATTAACAGTAACAGCAATAATATCAATGAAGCTATGGCAAGGCATTAACTTCCCATATGCAAATGTCCCAGGCTTTGAACTATTCTACATTTATAACTCAACATATATGTTTAATCTAGGTCAGGGGTTCTTTGCTTGGGATCCACAGATCCCTTAAGGGTTTTGCGGGAGTCCATAGATTTTTCAGAAATATTTTGGTAGCTGTATTTCAATATGTTGGGCATCCTTTGCAATCGCGTGCAATTTAATTTATGTTTTTTAAAACATAATTCTGGAAAGGGGCCCATAGGCTTCACCAGACATCCAAAAAAGCCTATGACACAAAACAAGTAAAGGATTCTTGATGTAGTTTAATCAGATTTGCTAAATAAGAAAAAATGTGATTTGTTGGCATTTATCAAGGTAAATTCACTGTAATATAAGCTCTTAATCAAGGGGAGGCAAGGATTCCACATATGACCTTGCTTTTAAAAAAATGACATGTTTACTTAGTGCTCAAGTAACTCAAGTTAAAGAAGAACTGGGTAAGAGGAGACTTAGGTTGAAATCAGTACCATAGACACTAGCTGGATTTGTCTTATTTCTAAGAGGATCAGCAAGAGCGTAAAGCCTTTGGGTTCTGAATAAATCCTGGCAGCTTTGCCTCCCACTTTGGCAGCCTACCACTAAGGCATTGTCTGTAGGACAACAGCTTCCCTGCCCAAGCAAACTATCACCAGATGTACCCTCAGGATACCAGTTTGGGGAGTTATAAGGGAGAGGGTGGGAAGAAAGGACACCTGCTGAGGTGACTGACTGCCCCAACCTCCTTCCTTGGCTTATTTGTCTGTATTTGGGCGGATTGTGTTAGGCAGTGAAATAGGCAGGTCCCTTAATCAGGTACAGAGTGGCTGGAAATGTTTTGCTGAGAACTCCCCTGCTGAGTTTTCAGTACATGGGTGACATGATCAGATCTGCTTTCATCAGGACTATTCGGTTACAATCCAGTGCATTAAGAGAGTACACAGTACAAGAGATAGCCCAGAAATGCTCTAACTTTTTAATCTGGTCTGTACTCACATCAAGCCAAAACAAGCATTTGTTATAATAGAAAGGAAAAGAAATGGAAATGGAAAGGAAATTGGAGGAAGAGGGGATGGGGGATGAAGGTAGTGGGGCTGGACACCCAGAAGATCTAGAGTCAGGAGTGCAGCCTAAAGAGGAATGAAGACCCAGCTGCCCTGAGTGCCCTCACCACTTAGCACATAAATGATGCTGGATAAATATCTGTTATGTTATTTTCCATTGCACCAGGAGAATTTAGCAAGGAAAGGGATTTGCATACGGAGCAGATGTTTGGTTTTTTTCTCAATCATCTTTATGAAAACCACCTCAATTGGCCAATGAATGTTTATTGAATCAGCTTGATTTTATGTTTAGCTTTGTTAAGTGGCAAAAGCCAACCCTAAAATAATGATCAAATGCATCTGTATGGTTTTAAAGACTTGCCAAAAGAAATTCTTATTTGTTGGTTTATTTGCTTGGTCCCTTTCTCATCTCTAAAGCAAACTTTTTCCTGAGAAAGTCTTCATTTTGAATTTCAATGTTCTTTTGGGTGAACACTGAGTAAAAGGCAAATCCCTAAGGCCTTGTGCCAAATCATGCAAGTACAACAGCTTCCTCTAGAATTTTCCAGAAAAAAATTGAGCTGGCTCATCAAACCGGGGTGAGTAAAGTCTGATGAACCTGTTTCTTTAGCACTTTCCTACTTCCTTGTCGGCTGGATGACACAAGCTTTATTAAAGAAATTTTACCTTTTGCCAAGAAAATCCCTAATAAAGAAGTAAAGTTAATGCTCCCAAACTCTAATCACATAATAAAGTTCCACTAATTTAATTACAAATCATTAAAGAAAGCTGTGTAGATGGCTGTCATCAAAAATTGTATTAGCAAAGGAATTCTTATTCAAAAATCTCTAGTGTCATTCTAGGTAAAAGTATATTTCCTAGTCTTTATTCAGGCAGAATGAACAAAGTCAAATATATTGCTTTTTGTTTGTTTTTTAACACTAGGAACGGAGAAGGAAATCATGTTTCCTCAAATTTGAAGAAAGGATAATATTTTTAAAATGCAAGAGCTAGCTAAGAAGGTATAGAGTGGTGAAGTAGGCGCTGGACTAGAAGTCAGCAACTGTTCAGCCAATTCAGTCACCTCTGACTCTTCACGACCCCGGTGTGGGATTTTTCTTGGCAAAGATACTGCAGTGGTTTGCCATTTCCTTCTTCAGTTCATTGTACAGATGAGGAAACTGAGGCAAACAGGGTTAAGTGACGTTTCCAGGGTCACACTGCTAGTAATTATCTAAGGGTAGATTTAAACTCAGGAAGATGAGTCTTCCTTACTCCAGACCTCTATCTCCTCTATCTGCTGCAGAGTCAGGAAACCTGGGTTCAAATCCCAGCTCTGCCACTTAATTACTTGCGTGTTCTTGGGCAAGATATTTACCTTCTTGAGATTTCCTCATCTATAAAATGAAAATGACAGATTGGTAGACAGAGAGAGAGAGACACAGATATGCAGGTAGATAGCTAGACAGAGCATTCAGTAATCACTTACTAAGTGCCAGGTATCCATCTGGCTGAGCACTGGAGTTACAAATACAACAAAGAAGCCAGATGCTGCCCTCAAGGAGCTTCTATTCTAATGGGGGAAGATAACATAAAGAGAAGAGCTGGGAAGAAGGAGAAGGTCCTCAAGAAGACAAGGAGACTGGCAAGGAAGAGAAATCTAAGACATCAAGCTGTACACAAAGAGAAGCAAGGCTGGGAGCCCTTGTGAAACAGTGGTCTGGGGTGTCATCATCCAACAGGGAAACAGGCCTTGGAGTAAAGGTTTCTCTAAGTAGGGAAGGTGGTTGGTGAGGAAGAGAAATAAGGAGAAGGTCAAAGAGTGGAAATGTAGCAGTTAGACTAGAAAATTCCTAATGTTCTTTCCACTATTGGTTTACAATGGTCTATTATATATAATAGGTTCAGGGAAACCACAATAAAAAGATATTACATAGGATTTGTATCAAATAATCTGAGGTTCATTTCAGATATCTTTGTCTTCCTTTAATTCTACTATAACTCTTAGAAATATCCATTCATGCAAAAAGCAATGTCAACAAAAGCAGGATGGCAAGGAATATCTTGATTTGCCCTTTATTTTCAACTGGTCCCCAGACCAAACTTCCCTTCACATCTCACCTAGCTGTCCAGCCATGTCCCTGGGCCATCCTGCGCTATCACCACAGCCTCACTTCTCTCCACCTAGATCAGGCAGCCCTCTGTACCACTAGGTCCCCAGATTGATGCCCCAGTCCATAAGGAAATTAATCCGCTTCAACTTTGGAGCTGCCACCCTGAACCTTGAGCCATCTTGGTTGTTTTTGGGTTTTACATGAGTTGCTCCTCAGACCAGGCTTCATTTGAGGTAGGCAGATCAATTAGTAGGCTTCCTAATAGTCAGGTGGAAAGTGACAAGGGTCTGAACTTGGATGGTAGAAATGTGAGTGGAGAGAAGTGGACAGATGGAAGAGATATCGTGGAGGTAGAATCCACAAAAGTTGTCAAGTAACACAGAGGCCAACAAGAAACTGCTTGTGATGGAGTTAGTGCTTCATGTGAACCTTGAATAGAACTGGAGATTCCAAGAGGCAGAAATGAGGAAACAGCCTCCTTAGCATGGGGGACAGCCTTTCTGTCAGCTGATTTGATGTTCCTTCTTGTACTGTATAAACCTGGTTCCCTTGCAAAAATTCCCAGAGAGACCCTGTCTTCTTGGCAAAGCTACCAACACAAAAACAAACAAAAAAAAATGGGTAAATTGAGTTGGAGAAAGCCTTATGAATGAATGAAATAGCATTTGTTAAGTCACTGTTCTAAGAATTGGGGATACAAACGTCCAAGATGAGACTATCTCAACCCTCAAAGAAGTGAATTTCTAATGGAGAAACACCCTATCTAGGGGTCAGACCAGGAGAAACCTTGGAGAGGAGAAGGCAGAAAAGTGTGAGGGCTTAGGAGTACAGTAGAGAAAATGGCCAGGTGAACAGCTGGAAGCTTTGATATTGCTTTCAGTGTTTGTGGCAGTAATAAATCAGTGGAATCATGGAGGCTGAATGCAGATCAAGGCATACTGTTTTCACTTCATTCTTGTTTTTGTTTCTCATGGTTTTCCCCTTTTGTTCTGATTCTTCTTTCACAACATGACTAATGTGGAAATATGTTTAATATGATGACACATGTATAACCTAAAATATAAGAAGAAAAAGCATATGTATAACCTAAAATAATCAAATAATAAGTCTGACTGTATACAAACAACTGATTGTGAAAGACTTGCATAAACGTAGCCAGCCATTTCCTTTCTACTAAAACAGAATGGATCTCGCATTTACCGATGCAATGATCTGCGACTTCACGAGACTTACGGTAAATGAGGCCTCCTACCTCTCGTCGGGGGGTGGCAGACCATAAGAGCCAACGAGGCATATGTTATCAGACACAGAACCCCAAGGCTCCTTGATTCTTCACTCTCACTCACAGTCCATGTCCACTGAGCTGCCGAGTCCTGTGGATTCTGCCTCCATGGTGTCTCCACATTCATCAGCTTCTCTCTACTCATCCGGCAGCTAAGGCCCTGGACCAGTCCCTCATCCCTTTTCACCTATTACATAAGCTTCCTAATTGGTCTGTCTGCCTCAGGTGTCTCTTCCATAATCCATCCTCGCAGACTGCCAAAGGTCTGACCCTCTCATTCCCCTGCTCACCCATTAGTTTCCTGTTGCTTCTAAGATAAAACACAGACTGCTCTTTTGGTATTTAAATCCCTTCCCAGACTTATTACACAATACTCCCCTCGGTGAACTCTATGTTCCAGCCAAATTGGCCTCCTTGTTGTTCTCTATACTTACATCACATTCACATTCCATTCCCTACCTCTTACCCCTTTCTACCTGCTATGTACTCTCCCACCTTGAATGCACCCCTCCCTCACCTCTGCCTTATAGAATCCCTAGGACCTTCAAGTTCAAGCCACCTCCCAGATTAAGCCTTAGGGACAGCTAGGTGGTGCCTCCTGACTCATCATCCTGAGTTCAAATCCAGCCTCGGACACGTCCTAGCTGTGAGATCCTGAGCAAGTCACTTAACCCTTTTTGCTCAGTTTCCTCATCTGTAAAATTAGATAATAACAGCACCTACCTCTCAGGGTTGTGAGGACCAAATGAGATGATATTTGTAAAGCATTTAGTACAGTTTGGGACACAGAATGATATACTCTCATAGCAATGTCAGGAAGAGATCTTCTTTTCCAAGTTGAGTCTGAATAGGAAGTCACTTTGCAGCATCCTGGACAAGTAATCAGCCAGCCTTTGCTTGATGTCCTTAAATATGGGGGAAATCCAGCTCTTCCCAATGTGGCCCATTCCAATTTAGGATGGCTCTAATTGTTAAGTAGATAAATGTGTTATTCTCTTTTATACCATAAAATCACAAAATCTTAGATCCAGAAAGGATCTGAAAGGTCATCAGGTTCAATTCTTCACCTAATGGATGGCTTCCTTGGCCCAAACAATCCATTCCTCTCTCACGGTGCTTCTATTAGACCATTTGTTAGGTTTCGTTACTCTGTTAACCAGAGGATCGCGGAATCAGAACCAGAAGGGACCTTAGTAGCCCTCGAGTCCATCCCCCTTACTTTACAGACGAGGAAACTGAGTGACATAAAGCTAGTCGATTTCTGAGACAAGATTTGAACTCAGTCTTCCTGAATCTAATTCTGGGATGCTATCCACTGCACCATGTTGTCTCTTCACCCTTGATTAGTAAAGACTATAATACCCGAAGAGCCTCAATATTGTGAAACTCAAGTCTATCATGAGATGAGTATTGAACCTTTTATGGCACCTACAACCTTCCGGGCTCTTGTGAGCATGTAATTAGGACCTTAATTCAGCTCGCAGAGGAAACAAAATTGTATTCTTATTCTTTGGCTATTGTTTCAAATGGATTTCTCTATTTTACCTCTTTAACTAAAAGAGATTATTCTGGATCAAATGCCCTTAAAGGATCAATAAAGTTCCCCCAAATGCACTCCTCACTCCTGGAGAAAAAATTAGTCACTGAGCATCTGGCCCAGGAAATACCAGAAGAGCTTATAAAGGAAATGCAATGGAAAGACTTTCATCCAAGTCCCAGTCATGCTAACCACTAAAACAGGCATCGGCAGTCTACGGCACCGAGCAGCAGGGGAGAGATTCTTTTCGGTCACATGGAGAGTGTCTTCGGCATGTGCTCAAGGCGCTTTCTTCCTCACCCCCTCTTGCATCTCCGAGCTCTTTCTTTATCCTTTCTCTTTCTGATCTTCTCATTCTCCTCTGTCATGCTCCCTTCCCATGACTCCCAGAACCCTCCCTTCAGCACTCCACTGGAGCCTATTCTCCTCCACATCCCCACCACCATCCGCAAATGGACCTCTTCGTTCTCTGAACATACTTACCCTGCACCTACCCCTTTACCACTACCACCACTACCGTGCCTTCTTTAAAGCTCCTGTTCTTATAGAATGGGGTCAGCTAAAAGGAAACTATTCTGACCATCTGATTAATTATTATCTCTTGATTCATATTAATTACTTGATTCGTGGCCATTAGGCTGAACTGTTCGTCCATCTACTTCCACAGCTGCATTTTTAAAGTATCAGTTATGAATCCAAATGAATTTTTGATTAAATTTATGGAAAAGACCACAAAGTCCTATTCTGGCAATTCATCATGACATGGCCCTAACCTGGGGTTTTCTCAGGCAAAAAATCTGGCAGGTTCTTCTGTGATGGAAAAGCTTCTGTGTTTTGAGCACTGCCTAGCTAAGGATAGAAAAAGTCATCACTGATTTGACTAGCTACTTGGAGGTGAATTCTTTGGCCATGGCAACCAGGAAACAAAGAAAGGTACCAGATGGCCCTTGGTCCCATGTGGTCCCCTTCTGCTGCAGTGATGGCAGGGCGATAATGCAAAAGGGGTCACAGGATGCTGAGAATCCTATAGTCTTCTAACTATCTATGAATGTTAACTTAGCTATCATTACTCTAAATATTATCCTTGTTCCATGAGCAATGAATTGACACAGCACTAGAGAATGGGCTCTTAAACTAGGGTCTGGAAACTTTTTAAAAAAACGTATTTTGATATCTATATTCTGTGACAAATGAAAAGCCCAAAAGACATGATTCCTAGGGAATTAATCATTTTATTAATTATGGCCAGCAAATAACTAATAAAGGGATAGTCATTTCTCTTGCAAACCAAAGATGAATCTTGGAGGTCTCTGAATGCTTAATAAATCTTTAGAAAAAAGGGTGCACCTGAGGGTGGAAATTAACTTCGATTGGTTAACAGTCAATGAGAGGGTGGACACATTCATGAGGAGTTGGGCAAAAAGTCTTCGGCTCTTCCTGCAGAGTTTGTGACCTTATCATGAGCTGCTTTCATCAATCTGAGCAAAAGAATCCATCTTCTACCCAGACGTCACTGGTTGGTTTTTTCCTTCATAACCTAGGTCACCCTAAATTCTAATGGAAAGTTCTAAGGACAGAGAGGAGCTTATTTCCTAAGGGCAAGATCTCACTTAGAGTGAATTCTGTCTGTAAGGTCTCTTAGTCGGGTCAAGGCCCACCAGAGATCAAAAAACATGTACCCCAAGGATTTGAGAAATCTCATCTATCAGCAATGCTCTTCAGATGCTGGCTGAATAACCTACAAAGGAGCTGATTTCTGAATGAGGAAATAGAAAAGGGAAAATCTTAATCTCAATCAATAATCAGTTATTAATATAAGAGAGAAATAATCATTTCTCTTATTTCCAATATAATTGGTTTCCTCTGTAATCCTATATATTTTATTTTGTGCATTTAAAAATACAGTTCCAAGAAGAGATTCATAGGCTTTGCAAAACTGTCAAAAGAGTTCATGACACAAAAAAGGTTAAGGACTCCTACATGAAAAGAACTAAATCACATCAACTTAGATGTTCTTACTGGAAATAAAACCAAAACACCCCCCAAAAAGATTGCAGTTAAGGATAACTCACAGTTTCTCCAGGAAAGGTATATAAAGGAGTTGGTGGAGTTGGTTTTATGATGCATCCAAGGGTAACATGAAACACCATTTCGCGGGACATTTAGTCATCTTGTAATGCTGTCATCATGATATGCATTTGCAAAAAGACCATGAAAATAATGGCAGCTTTTTAAGTAACATTTGTTAGAGAATAACAGTTAAGAAAAATTCAGTAAAGTTGATAAAACTCTCCAAATTAAATCAACATATACTTAATATAACATAACATTTAGTCATTTCAACACAAAGGTAGCCCAGAGGAGAATGGCACAAAAAATGTAGGAAAATGTGGTTTATGGGTTAAAAAAATAAGAGACGTTAGAACCTTCGGGCTAAACAGAAGTCTACCTACAAACCATGAATATTTTCCTCAGAGAGAAAGTCAAGAGACTCTGGATATGATAAACACCAAACAATATAATAAAAGTGCCACTGGTTGTACAAATTTGCACATTTTATTGTTTTCTGGATCCTTTTTTTGTCACTTTCACTTCCCAATGATCACCTTACATCCTGTTGTGACCAACAACAAGTACACATCATTCCCCTTCCAATCTCTCCTCCATAGAGTTGCCAAAGTGGTGTTTCTAAAGCAGAAATGTGATCAGCTCACTTCCAGAATCAGTAAACTCTAGCCACTTTTTAATGCTTACATGATCAAATATAAACTTGTCTGTTTGGCATTTAAAGTGCTTCCTAACCTTTTCCAAACTACCTTTCCAGGCATGTGATACATTAATCAAACACCCTGCACTCCAGTCAAACTGGTCTCCTTGTTGTTCTCCATATAGAACATGAGTTCTCCAGTCTCCGTGTCTCTCCACTCTTTCTTTCCTTCCTTCTTTTACACCATCCTTTTCTTCCCCTTTCTTCTTTCCTTCCCTCATTCCTGCCTCTTTGAATCCCTTGTTGTTCTTGTTTTTTTTCAAAGCTCAGATCAAACATTACCTTCTACTTGTCTGTTTATACTTAGATATACCTATTGTTTGTCATAACAGAAAGTAAGTTCTTTGAGGCTAGAAATATTTCATTTTGTCTTTTTATCCTCAGTAATTAGAACGGTGTCTGGCACATAGTAGACAATTAATAACTGTTTATTGACTAACTGGGTGATTATCAATCATTTGGAAGATCTTATGGAAGAAGATGGAGGAAGACTGTGAGTAGCATCACCTCATGAGGATGGAGTGGAAGGAAAGCAGTGGAAGAGAAAAAAAGGAATTATCGAAACCTTGGTAATGCTCACTTCAGTATCACATACACCAAAATTTAAAGTTTGGTGGAAAGACCCAAAGAAGAAAAGTCAGCCCAAGGCACTTAAGTACAAAGAGAAAAAAATTCAAAAGATCCCTAAAGATTTTTATAACAAATTCTTTTCATCATTTATTACAGTGAATCCACCATACTTGGTCTCTAATACCATATGGGGTCTTAAATGTGGTACTCAAGAAAGTAGGAATCATACTTCTCTTATTCAGTCTTGTCTGACTCTTCATGACCCCATTTCGGGTTTTCTTGGCAAAGATATGGGAGTGGTTTCCCATTTCCTTCTCCAGCTCATTTTACAGATGAGGAAACTGAGGCAAACAGGGTAAAGTGACTTGCCCAGGGTCACACAGCTAGTAAGTGCCTGAGGCCAGAACATCTTCATTGGGAGGATGAGTCTTCCTGACTCTCTACACTTTGCCATCTAGCTGCCCCATGTATCCTCCCTCATCAAATGTAATGACCTCGAGGGTAGGGAAGTCTTAATTTTAGTTTTTGTACCCTCAGCACTAGAATATAGCTGGGACTCAGTAAGTGCTTGCTGAATTGAATCACATAAATTAAACTCTACTGAAACAACGTGAATTATTGTACATCTCCAACTGGATGTCCTATAATATGCATGTTCAACAAGCATGTAAGTACCCCCAATGTGCCAAGCATTGTGTTAAGCACTGGAGATACAAAGAAAGGCAAAAGATCTCCACTCTCAAGGAGTTCACAGTCTAATGGGGGAAAACAACATGTAAGCTAAATTCTTTATGTCCACATAGAATAAACTCATATTCTTTCTCCCAAAACACAACACTCTTCCTAATTTTCCTGATTCTATCAAAGACACCACCACTCTTCTAGGTACCCAGAGTCACAGTCTCAGTCATCCGTGACTCTTCACTCTCCCTTTCCTCATATATCCATCAAGTTGCCAAGTCTTATCAATTCTATTTTCACAACCATGTTTACAAATGTTTATCCACTGATCAGCCGTCACCCTCACTCAGGCTCCAATCCTCTTTCACCTGGAATATTGCTATAATGTTACCCATGTCTCCAGAGTCTCCTAAAACAATCCATCCTCCACAGAGCCTCCAAACCGAAAGCCCTATATCACAAGCCTAACAATGTGTGCCCCCTACTAAAGATCCAAGGGTACGTTTTGCTAGACAGAATGACAGAATAAAACTCCTCTGCTTGGCATTTGAATCCCTTCACACTCTGGTTCTATCCTGCCTTTCCTGGCTACACGCTTCACATCCTTTCTCACACTCTATAGTCCAGCCACATTGGCCTTCTTCTTGTTCCTCACCCACAACATTCCATCTGTCTTCTCTACGTCTTTGTAGAGTCCATCATCTATTGAAGGGCTGTCCAAAATGCAGCCCTCAGGCCACATGCAGCCCAAGGTGCGATTTATGCGGGCCGCCTACAAGCATAGAAATTTACATAAATGCTTTGGTAAAACGAAGCTAAGCTACCTCAGAGCTCTCACTATGAAGGCAAATAAAAATATATTGTCTATTGGTTCAGTAAAAACCTAAGGTTGGACAGCCCTGATCTATTGTATGAGCCTGGAATGCACTCTATCTTTACCTTCACCTCTTAATCTCTAGTATCCTTTCAAGCTTAACTCATATGCCACCTCTTACAAGAGGCCTTTCCTGATCCTAGCTGCTAAAACTTCCCACTCCTCAAAAAAAATCTCTCTCTCTCTCTCTCTCTCTCTCTCTCTCTCTCTCTCTCTCTCTCTCTCTCTCCCCCTCCCTCCCTCCCTCCATATATATGTATGTATATACACATATATATACAAAAATATATACATATTGGTATATACTCATGTAAGTGTGCTCCTTCAGGAAAGAGATTATTTCACTTTTAAACATTCTTATTTAAAGTTTTGGATTCCAAATTCTATCCCTCCCCTCTCCCCTCCCTGAGACAGTAAGCAATCAAATATAGGTTATATGTATGCAATTATGTAAAGCATTTCCATATTGGTCATTTTGTACAAGAAGATTCAAATGGAAGGAGGAAGGAAGGAAGGAAGGAAGGAAGGAAGGAAGGAAGGAAGGAAGGAAGGAAGGAAGGAAGGAAGGAAGGAAGGAAGGAAAGAAGGAAGGAAGGAAGGAAGGAAGGAAGGAAGGAAGGAAGGAAGGAAGGAAGGAAGGAAGGAGAAAATAGCATGCTTTAATCTGGATTCAATCAATTTCAGTTCTTTCTCTGGAGGTGGCCAGTATGCTTTATTAGTCCTTTGAGATTCTCTTGGGTCATTGTATTACTAAGAAGAGCTAAGTCGATCATAGATGATCATCGCACAATGTTGCTGTTATTGTATACAGTGTTCTGCTGGCTCTGTTCACTTCACTATGCATTAGATCGTGAAAGTCTTTCCAGATTTTTCTGAAATCATCCTGACTGTCCTTTCTTATAGCACAATAATATTCCATTACAATCACATACCACAACTTCTTTAGCTATTAGGTTTCCAATTCTTTGTCACCACAAAGAGCTGCTATAAATATTTTTGTCCACGTGGGCCCTCTCCTTTTTTTGGATGTCTTTGGGATGTACATCTAGATTATTTCATTTTTCTCTTTGTATTTCCAATGCCTAACAAAGTTCCTTACATGTGGAAGAGGCTTAACAAATGTTCATTGATTAATTGATAAAATTATCTGATGCATGCATGGGGAATTGGAAGGATAGCCATGGGAAAACGAAAGGGTTCTGTCCAATTTTTAGATCCATCTGAAATGCTAATGTGGTTAAGAAACAGAGAACTATGGGAGGAATGAGAGATAGCCTCTACCTTCTGGAAGCTTTGAGAACCATCTGCTGGTAACTATGGAGAAGCCAATAGGAGCCAATCACTGAGACTGAGAAGTAATACTTTCTGGGGGGTAGCTGGGTGGTGCAATGGATAGAGTACAGAGCCTGGAGTCAGGGAGACCCAAGTTCCAATCCAGCCTCAGACACTTACTGGCTGTGTGACCCTGGGCAAGTCACTTCACCCTGTTTGCCTCAGTTTCCTCATTTGTTAAATGAGCTGGTGAAGGAAATGACAAACCACTCCAGTGTCTTTGCCTAGAAAATTCCCCAAATGGGGTGACAAAGAGTCAAAGAGGACTAAAACAACAGAACAACAACAATATTCCTGGCAGCCCTACATAATGCATGACTATATACAAGCAAGGCAATATAGGTGTATAGAAAAGGGTTGCTCAGTAGTAGTCGTCCATACTTTCCACAAGATGTTAAAAGCTGTTTATTTTCAATCACTCGAAAACCATTTATTAAGCACCGACTATGTGCCAGACATTGCGTTTGTAACTTGAAAATACTTTCTTTTCCTTGGGTTTTTTGAACTGTTCACTGCCATGGGAAATTGGCAATACTACATTAGGCAATGTCATGTCATTTAAGCTCCCATATTTTCTAGGTGGAGGCAACAAACCAGAGCCATGGCAAATCCCCCAAATTGTAACCTGTGTGTTACATGAGAGCCTCTCATGCAACAGCTACTGAAGGAGTTACAGACTGTTTGCAAATTGCTTCATTTTTTTCCAGCTTAGAATCACGGATTTAGATCTGAAAGAGACCTTACACGTCATTTAGTTCAACCTGTTCATTTTACAGACAAAGAAACTGAGGCCCAGAGATGTGAGTTGCCCTAGGTCACACAGTTAATAAAATGTCAAAGATAAGACTTGAGCACCAAATCCAGTGTTCTCTCTGCCATACCATTGTGCACTTCTACTATTCTCTTATGTAAATTTCAATGACCTTTACAAACATTGGTAAGCGCAATAATTAAGCCTTATAACCTCTTTGGAGTAGATCCCTAGCTTTCTACATACCCCCAGTCTCCGTTCTGGGCTCTCTTCTCTTTTCTCCCTATACTCTCTGCCTTGGTGACCATGTCAGTGCCCAAGATATAATTACGCTTTTTATGTAAATGACCTTAGATTTATGTTTCCTGGAGTTGAGCTCTATTTGGGTATGCCCAACTGCCTCCTGGACATTTCTAACTAGATGTCCCACAAGCATCTCAAACCCATCTCAAAAACAAGTCCAAAACAGAATTCATTCTCTTTACCCCAAAATGCACCTGTCTTTGGATCTTCTCTATTTCTGTTGAAGGTCCCTCCCTCTTGCCATTCACTCAGGTTCACAATCTTGATGTCACACTGGAATCTTCTCACTCACATCTCCAATCCGTGGCCAAATCTTGTTTCAACTTTCCCAACATTCCTTGCATCTCTGCACTCACACGGCTAACCGCCTTAGTCCACATCTACAACACTTCTCACCTGAACCATAGCAATAGCTTCCTCAAAGGTCTCCCTGCCTGCAGACTTCCCAACTGCAAGCCCTCCTCCACACAGCCACCAAGGAGGTTTTCTTAGAGCAAAGAATGGACTGTATCACCGCACTACTCAATCAACACTAGGGGCTCTAGGCCAAAGGACATTCTCTCCAAGACCGAGTATCAAATGTTAGCCTGAACCTCAAGCACTACCTTCACAGCAGGAGGCCTTTCCCAGTGCCTCCAGCCATCAGTGCCTTTCCTCCAAGGTCACTTTGCATCTTCTCCTTATATGTTTTGCATACACCTGTACAGGAGCATGTTGGTACCCCACTAAAATGCACAATCCTCCTGGTGGAAAGGAGCTGTTTCATTTTTGTCTTTGTAGCAGCTAACACGGTGCCAAGCATACAGCAGGCACTAATTAAATTGCTGATGTGTGGATCCAGTGCATGGTCACACCCAACAACTATTTCTATTTGACTTAAATGTGTTTTAAGACATACGTCCTAAGTGGAACTGGATCAGGAGAGAACCATCTACTTTACCATTGTCCACGATTCCGGAGGCTTAAATGGCTCTTGCTCTGGCCCATAAGTTCTTCTCTCCAAGTAAGACTCAATTCCCTAATTCCCTTTGATTCCTTCAGCAGTATGTGAGGTTGAAGGTTTATTTATGTTCATGGTTCCTCCAGTTGTTCAGTCAGGCCGTTTAAAGCCAGTGTTTTGGGAGTTTTTGTCAGTTATTGACAATAGACATTGCGCTATTCTGCAGACTCAATTATTGCAGAAATCAGCACACTTAAATCAGAAATGTGTTAAAAAAGAAAGAAAGAAAGAAAGAAAGAAAGAAAGAAAGAAAGAAAGAAAGAAAGAAGGAAAGAAAGAAGGAAAGAAAGAAAATCTGACAAAGACATGATGTAAAATTAACATTTTTGTCATTTTAAAGTAAAACTTCATTTTAGCGAATGTTTTGAACACCAGTAATGCAGTTTAAAATTGCTCTAAGACTTTTAGGACCCCCTATACAAAACAAAATAAAAGATAAGTACTAGACTGAAAATTATGTGACATACATGAGGGTTTTGTTGACATTTAAAAATTAGCCCCTACATACTTTTTCAATGCAAGTACAAAGTCGTTCCGAACAAAACTCAGGATCTCTTGTCCTCTTTTCACCTTTTCGTTCATAACATGGTACAGCTGGCTCATTAATGCTTCTTCAGGGTTTCCAATTCTCTGAAAATAAAAAGAAGTTGTAAAGGAAACAGGAATTCTTTCTCTGAGTCTATAGAGCCAATTCTCAATCATTTCAGGAGCTGATGATTCCTTCTGTCAATTACCCATCTGTCCCCATTTCTATTCTTCCTCCCTCCTACTATTTTAAGCCTCTTTACTGCATTTTCGAACTGACACCAGAGGGTGAGAAAAGATAAGCATGTGAGACCAGAGTCTCTCTCCTCGGTGCCTAAAGTCACTTAAGAAAAAAGTTTATTTTTTCAAAAAACTTGAAAGACCTAGAACTCCCTTTTAGTCCATGAATTCTCTGAATTTATTGCATAATTGCTATGGTTCTTAGAATCTTAGAGTTAGAGGGACATTAGGGCTCATCTTTCATTTTACATATGAAGAAATGGAAGAAAATTGGAGTTAAGGGCCTTGTTGAAGGTCAGAGGATCAGAGTGCTCAGACCCAGAGGTCAACCGTCCCCTTACTCCTCTCTCAGGCTTCTGTCTACTTCTGCTACATGCCCTTCTCCTTCACTGAACAGAGTCCCCCTTGGCCCTGACTAGCTGCCAGGCCAAAGGACATAGCTACATGACCTATAGGTGAAATAGATGTTTTTTGTCATTCTGGCTGACTTAGACTAAGATCTCTAGGGTAGGGTGGGAGAATGATACAGAGAGAAAAGCTTTGCCTTTGTCTCCCATCCACGGTGAAGGCAGCTCCTGGAAGGCACCTCACTTGTCATCAAGCCTAATTCTCTTGTTTTGTAGAGTGGGAAGCAGGCTAACCAAAGTTCAATGACTTCCTCAAGCTGATAGGGGTAGTACACAGCAGAGCTTTAGTTCAAACCCAAATCCTCTGATTCCCAATTCAGTGTTCTACATTGCACCATCTAGAACCTCCTGGGACTAAAGAAGCAGTGGGACATACTAGGAAATGGAGGGCAAAGGTATCCAAGTCCCACTTCTGACCCTTGCTAGCTAGATGACCTCAAGCAAGTCACTCTCTGAGCCTCAGTTTCCACATCTGTAAAATAGGGTTATATCATATCTATCCTCACAGGGTTTTTGTGAAGAGCAACAGATTTCAGCAAACCATACTGGTTGGTTCAGAAGGGGACTCGTGCAAAATAACTGGTTAACATCTGCTGCCACTTGATATATTTGCCCATTAGCTGACATTTGGGAACATGGGTCAAAGCTGCTGAGGACAAGTAAAGATGGACAACCACAAGGCCTGCCTTCACTTACGAGGGAGATGGCAGGAAGTGTCTGTCTCCCTACTCTAAAGCCCCACGAAGATTCTTCCTAGCTATAGTCATTTTGAAGACTAACCAGTAAAACAAGACTATTCAATCTTATGATAGCATTCTTTCCAAAATGCTGGTCGTCTAGCATCTGTATACCTCCAGACATCTCTAACTTAGGAAAACATTTATTATACGCTTAAATGTCAGATCATGAAACCATAAAAACTGATTCTTTTGATTCTGACGAAATTAAAAGAACTCAACAGTGAGACAAATATCATTCAGGACCTTAACTCACTCATTACAAAGTGGCCCAAATGGCATTAAATAGATTTAAGGACTTTTCTGAAATATTGGTAAAAGATGTCTCAACACTCTGGTGAATCTATGATCTTGTCCATGTGAGTACCCATGCCTTTACATCACATGCAATTCTTGTCCGTGTTGTCCTTACTAGGAATCTGACAAATATGCTGGATGCTTTCCTTTGGTTCTTTTAGTATTTTGCAGATACCAGTGCAACAAACATAGGGGCAATTCCAGTAACACTGCATTGTTATAAGATATGGTACACTCAAGCCTCCAAAGAATTCGGGTTAAGAATCACTCACTGGGCAATATGGTTCCTTTGGATGGACACGAACAGACAGCAACACATTATAAACAATTAATTATGTAAGAGAATCATTGTAAAATACGTCATAAAAGAAATGTATGGTCAAAAAAGTTAGACTGGTCTCATTGTAAGACCAAGGGATAACCAATGGATAGCCCACAATGAGAAATATATTGGTTTCCTAAAGATTTTGTGGTTTTGTTTAGTCATTTTCAGTCTTATCTGACTCTTTGTGACCTTCTTTGGGGTTTTCTTGGCAAAGACACTGAAATAGTTTGTCATCTCCTTCTCCAGATCACTTTACAGATGAGGAAACTGAAGTAAACAAGGTTAAGTGACTTGCCCAAGTCTTCCTGACTCCAGACTCCGTGTTCTTTCCACTGTGCCACCTAGCTGCCCCTTCCTAAAGATTACTTCTCATTAAAATGATATTTGTGTCATATTTTTGTATACAAGCCCTCACTGCTTATGCACTGCAGCCACTGTCACCTTCGCCACAGGTTTCCATTGCCCTTTGGGTCTCTGGTAACGTGAATTCTTCTGAGATTGGATTCTTCTGATATTAGAAAACCCAAGCAAGCCATTGGTGATTTGAGATCAACTCTTTTTAGTTCCTCCAACACAATTTTTAACCTTCTGTCTTCGTGCCTTTGCTCTGGCTGTCCCCCAAATCCAGAATTCTATGCCCTCTACCTCTTCATTTCCATGCCTACCTTCAAGATTCAGCTCCAATCCCAACTTCAGCAGGAAGGTGTTCCTGGTCTCTTCTTCCGTCCTGCAGTTACTATGGTTTCCCCGTCAGATTATCTCCATGTACTTCATCTATATCGTGTGAATCCCTAGAGATTGACAGGCTGTCTCCCCCGTTAGACTGGGAGCTCCCTGAGCCCAGGGACTGTTTTTGGTCTTTCTTTATATCCTAGTACTTTACCACAGTGCCTGACACATAGCAAGCATTTAATGATAAGGCTTGTTGGCTGAGTGTGACTGACTGAAATCTTGGAAGAGAAAGGCATCCAGTGTGCGAGATGGACCCTATTTGAAGATCTAGGGAAAAATACAAAAACGAATCACACAGGATTAAAAGGTATGTATGGATTTTGATCTGTAACAGTAGAGGTGGTAACCACCCTGAGGACATCAAGGATCCTTTCAAGTTGGCATGCCCAAGTCCTGTAGGCACCACAGAGTAAATAAATGTTACATACTTTAGCACAATCAGTTACCATTCTGTACCTTGAAAATGTTAAGGCCTCTTCTAAGAAAATACCTTAGACATGACCTGGAAAGATCTTGCAACATTCTTCCCTTTTACACTATAAAACTCCAAACATTTGAAATGGTATTTAAGAGTGCTTACTATGGAAAGAACAGAAAGAATTAAGTCTTGCAAAATTTCTCCCAATCTTTTGGATTAAAATAAATGGAAAGGGAGCTAAAAAATCCTTGAGCCTGCCCCATTTTCTCCAAAAAATTTATCAACATCCCAAATGTTTTTGGAAACCCTTTGGCTAAGTGGGATTTCCTCTTATAATGTATTTAAGATTTCTCATATTAAAAAAACCCAATATCCCCCTGAAAAATTACTGATTTTTCTTCCAAGGTAAATTAACATATTCGTGGAATTTTCTCTGGATATTCTAACACATTAAGATACAGCTAAAGATATACATACATATATACATGCATTCATACACATATTATAGAATTAGAAATATATCAGTTTCCTAAAGATTACATTTTTAGTCTGTGACTTCGGTGTATTTGGTGGCTGGGATGAAAAAATTTTTAAAGCCACATAGCTTTGGTTTTATTTGCATGTTTTGGCTTTGTTTGCATCAGCATCCAAAATCCATTAAATTTAACAAAAAAATAAAGTTGTTTTTAATGAATCGTCAAGAGAGCTAACAAGAGTGGTGGCCATTTCTTGGAATATCTAAGTGACAGGATTTAAAGAAAGGTCTTTCAACCTTGTTGTCTGACCATCCGAGCTTCCAAAGAGGCGATAACAGGCCATTTGTTATGGTTAATCCACCCGTGGGCACCAGGGTGAAAAGTGAAATGCCCGAGATGATGAAAAGAAGACTCCTTTTCGTATTCCTAGTTAATAAACGACCTAGAGAGATGATTTTAAAAGGCTGATCCCTTAAACAGGATGGGACTGATCAATCCAAAGAAAGGAACCAAATCCAAGAAGTACAGATAGATTCTTGTTAGAAGAGTAATCTCTGTTCTGTACGGAGGCTTCCTAGTAGGTAGATGGCTAGGCAACACTAAGGGGATGAAGGAGCAACAAGCCAACTACCCGATAATCTCAAGATCAAAGCGCTCTCACGAGAGCTGGAGTCAAGGTCATATCGCAGGGATGCTACTCTGAGTTGGGCTGCCAGCTTTGGGAACCCCCTGGCCCAGCAAGAGTTCGAATGTGCGGTTTGCAAAAGGAATGTTCTTGTCCATTACCTAGGAAGAGGCAATAGTGCACAAAGCAGACTGGGGCTGGAGCTGGGAGGGTGGGAGGAGGCAAGCCTGGGGATGCAAGGTGACGGTTTAGTTCTAAACTCGAGAAGGTGGGATTAAAAAAACAACTGAGGCAAGACTATAAGGAGAAACCGCACGTCACTGAGAGCCGGGCAGGGCAGAAGAAAGCGCAGCTTTCCAAGGTACCTAGAGTCCCCCTCCTTGGGCCCGGGAGCCTCGCGGGCAGCACGGGCTTTGGATGGGAACTCCCAGCTGCTCTGCGCAGGGCTCTGCCCCAGCCAGAGCTGCTTCTCCTCGCCTCGCCTCCTGAGGACTAACGGACAGACTGAGAGACGGTCCTCCTCTCCCTCCCTCTGCCACGCACAGCCCCGTCCAGCGCAGCTGCCGCCTTCCCCGTGGGCTGCGCAGCCCCGCTGCTGCGTGGAGGAGCGCGGCCCCCCTCCCTTGCTCACCTCCATCTCTCTTTCCATCCCCGACCTCCCTCCCGCTCCAGCTCGCCCTGCTCCGCCTCTGACCCTCCTCCCCTTCGCACGCTGCGATCTGGCCCGAGGAAGGGGAAGGAGCAAAGGCACTGCAGAGCCAGGCCCGGCAGCTACCTGGCTACCAGCGGGCGGTAGGCCCCAGCCGGCCAGGTGCACCCATTCGGAGACAGAGCACCCGGAGGAGGAGCCTGAGAAGCAGCAGCAGCGGAGGAGGAGGAGGAGGAAGAAGAAAAGGAGGAGAAAAGAGATGCAGCAAGACCTCCAACCTCCTCCGCTGCCGCTACGCCTCGGGGAAGAGAGTGCATCCATCCTCCCTGAGCTTCTGCTCCTGGGGAAGGAGCGGGGACACTGATTCCCTGGCCCGTTTGGGGGAGGGGAGAAGGGAATCCCCATCCTACTCCTCTCTAACCGAGGGGAACCCCGGAGAGATATCACGCAGGTGGGGTGCACCCACCACTGTCACGGACGTACAGGTTGCATTCGCCTGCGTAATAAATACCGTACTACTTTGTGGGTAAAGCTCCATTCTTCGGGACGTCACTGAGAGTGCTTTACAAACAAGTAAGTGTTCTAGTAAATATCGTGTCTGTTATCCGGTGATGTGAGAATGGTCTTTGTGCCATCTTGTGTTATGAAATCATTGGCCAGCCTCTGCATCGACTGTCCTAAATTATCTTTGAGCTCTGTATTCAGGCTACTCCAGGGCTTCTTGCAAATTATGCCCTTAAAATAGAGCAGAAAAAGAGAAGTATTTTCTGGAGGCCTCTCCTTATTATCTCTTCCGGCTCCCGTGGGGAAGTAAAAATTGGGGGCAGTTTTTACTCCCGTGGCTATTTAGCTCCTGGTTGGAAAAGTTCTTGGACATGATTAAGAAGGATTCTAAAAAACTCTGAAGAATGGGGGGAAAAAAATCTGCTACAGAATAATTCTTCAATATCTATGTGAAAAAAATGAAAAAGTGGTCGAATTCAACTTTTAGGAACAAGTGGATAGATAGGAACCTTGTGAGGTCTTTTCCCACCCTTGCTTCTTTCCATTTCATTCTACTGGCCTTCATCTTCCTTCATTTTTCTTCCCTCATTGGTTATGTGCATACTTCCCCCATCTCTCTATTTATGGTCTCAGACCATAACTGTGGAAACACTGGACCTGGAGTCAGTCAGAGGCCCTGCATTCAAAGCCTGAGTTACCAATTATCTATGTGACTTTAGGCAAGTCGCTTAAATTCTCTTATCGTTATCATCATCATCTTTTAAATGAGGAAGTTGGACTATTAAATGGTCTTTGAGGTCCCTGCCAATCCAAGGCCCTGTGACCCAAAGAGTCTTTTGCTTCTCTATGACCTCATGTCTAGAGCTGTAGACTTGAATTCAGTGAAGGGCCTGAATCAGAAGCATCAGGCTGCTGGTTTGTGTGATCCTGGGCAAGTCACCACCTTTTTCAGACTCCATTTTCTCATCTGTAAAATGGGGATGATGATAATAATAACGCTTACCTCACAGGGTGGTTGTGAGCATTAAATGAAGTAATATATTTAAAATGTTTTGCAAACCTTTACAAATGTTAGCTATTATTATTTTGCAGAGTCCTTAG
This sequence comes from Phalanger gymnotis, assembly GCA_028646595.1. NCBI lineage: Eukaryota > Metazoa > Chordata > Mammalia > Diprotodontia > Phalangeridae > Phalanger > Phalanger gymnotis. The sequence goes on along the minus strand of CM053623.1, from coordinate 38,373,303 downwards.
CAATTTAAGATCTTCCAAATCAAACATTATTGTTGTTTCTACATGTTTCTCCCACCTTTTAGCTAAAGGCGATCTCTCATTCTTGAAAGGGAGGAAGGAGAGAGAACTATTATCCAGCCATGATGAGTTTATGCAATATAAATGTTACAGGTGGGCTGGATGGAAGTAGATGGGAAAGTTTATTTGCTCTTTGCTTTTTATCTGTGTAGATCACTGGCATTGTGGGTGGAGAGCTGGCCTTAGAGTGCCGAAGACTTGGCTTGCCCTGGAGAACTCTAGGGCTCTAAATGGAAGAGCTCGTGTCACTCTCCATTGGTAGAGGGAACTCCCCACAGTGATGATGTCACAGGTCCAGTTTTTAAAAAGTATTTCAACTCAGAAGTGAGAATTTAAACATGCTACAGACATACCCTAACTTGGGATGTCAATTTGTTCTTTGAAAACTCAGGGTTAGGCAAAGTAATATTACAGGGGGCAGTTAGTGATGTAGGAACAATGTTATACATCTTAGGAATGGATGGATGATGGCACAGTAGGGTCTTATAGCACAGGAAATACCCTTGTGGCAAATGATTGACCCAGTTGTCTTGTTTTTTAATACCAAGAGTCCTCTGGCTCAGATAAAATAAAGGTAAATAACGGGAGAACTTGGGAGAAGCTGGAGAGATGGGGTGGGGGGTAGGACAAAGAATGTGAAAGAATGAGCTCTGCCACATTTTTGTGTGTTGTGGGAAGTAACTTGGTGTAGTGGAAGGAGGCCTAGCCTGGGAGTCAGGAGTCCTGGGTTCTAGAGCAAACTCAGCCATTAGTTGTGTGCTCTTCAGTAACTGTTGAGGCCATCACATGTTCATCTGTAAAATGAAGAGATTCTGCTAGATAATCTCCAAGATTATTTACAAATTTAAAATTCTCTCATATTCATAAAAGCTCTTCAGCCACACACCTCTTCAGGCAATATATGTCCAAATTTCTTGGGGTAGGCATTTAGCAACTATTACTAGCCAATTCCCAGGCCGCTCTGTGAGGCGCAGAGAAGTGGCCTGTCTGCACTGGTTGAGGAATTTCCTCACCAGACATTCACTATACAGAAGAAACCACAGGTCTGGTCCAAAAAAGAGCCAGTTATTTGCTGTCCTAGACACTCACATGCAAGGAAAAAAATTATAGATCTCTTTTGAAGACGATGAAATACTACAAACTGACAAGCTATCCTCAGATAGTGAAAAAGAACCCCAAAACAGAGAGTTCAGTTCAATTCAGCAAGCACTCACTAAGTTGTGTGTGTGTACAAGGCACCATGCTAGGCCCTGGGGATTCAAAAACAAAACCAAAAACATGGTCCCTAGATACCTGCCCCCACGGGGCTTCCATTCTACTCAGGGGATACATTTAAACAGATAAGGAAATAAAGTATGATTTGAGGAGGAAGAGCACACTAACAATGAGGGGCATCAGAAAAGGCTTAAAATAGAGGTCAGAAGGAAACATGTTTGAGCTTGTAAAAGGCATAGAGCTAGGAAATCACATAGGATCACATAGTCAAAGCTGGAAGGGTGCTTCAGGTGGCTAGTGCAGCTCTTTCATTTGACAGTAGAGGAAAGTGACTTGCCCAGGGTCACACAGGCACAATGAAGTAGAGATGGTATTTGAGCCCAGATCTTCCTAACTATGTGTCCAGCTGTCTAGCCACTGTACCACAGTGCCTCAGATGAAATGCTGAGTTAGGAGAAGGGTAAGCTCTTTGGCTGGAGGGAAGACAGAGAGGGAGTAGTATGGACTAGTACTGTGGAAAGGCAGGCTGAAGACAAACTGTAAGGAACTTTAAATGCCAAATGGAGGAGTCTGTATCTAATCTTCAGGGCAATGAGGAATCACTCATGATTCCTGAGCAAGGGAGTGACGCTGTCAGACCAGAGCGTTAGCAAGATTTTTTTTTTGGCAGCCTTGGAGAAGATGTTTTTGGAGAGGGGAGAGGATAAGTCTAGAGTTTGGACAGGAGACTACTGCAGTTATCTGTGTTAGAGGTAATGGGAATGAGGACTCAGGTGGGAACTGCATGAGTGTGAAGAAGTCGATGAACTGATAAGACATGGCAACTGATTGGATATGGAATGAAAAGTTAAGGATGACAGTGAGATTGCAAACTGTTTTCCAGGACATAAATGGAGGAATCTGGAGGAGGGAAGGCTTTGGAGGGAGAAGTAGAGAAGATGAGTTGGTGTCAAACATGTTGTATTTGAGACGGGTCCACTACATCCATGTGGAAATATCCAGCAGACAGCTGATGAAGGGGGGCCGGAACTCAAGAGAGAGAAAATGGTCCTGGATATATTGACTTGGGGGTTATTTCCACAGAGGTGATAACAGAATGTGTAGAAACTGATAAGATCACCAAGAGAAAGGGCATAAAGAGAAAAGAGAGCCTAAGGGGACTCCCATGCTTGGATGGTGAGACATGGATCATGAAGAGGAAGGAGAAAGGGAACAAGCGTTCATTAAGCACCTGCTGTGTGCCAGGAAGGGCAGCTAGATGGCTTAGTGGATAGAGTGCTGGGCTTGGAGGAAGACCTGAGTTCAAATCCTGCCTCAGACATTAGCTGTGTGACTGTGGGCAGATCATTTAACCTCTGCTTGCCTTAATCCACTGGAGAAGATAATGGCGAACCATTCCAGTATCCTTGCTAAGAAAACCCCGTGCATGGTGTGGTCCGCAGGGCCATGAGAGGCAGACATGACTGAAGGACTGAGTAACAACAGTGTTCAGGCACTTGGTTAAGCGCTTTGCGAATATTATCTCATTTGATTCTCATAACAGCCCTGGGAGGGAGAAAGGGAGGACGCTAAGAGAAATAGAGGTCTGCCCAAGGTCAGACAGCCAGTAAGTCTCTTGAGGTTGGATTTGAACTCAAGTCTTCCTGACTCCAGGCCCTGCACTCCATCTCCTGAACCACCTAGCTGCCCAGCAGAAGAGACTAGGGAAGAGTTAGACTAGAAGAGAACCCAAAGGTAAGTGTCTTGAAAGCGGAGGAAAGAGGAAGTATGTGAGATAAGATTGAGTGATCAGTCGAGTGGAAAGGCACTTTGGTTTAGCAGTTAAGAGATCACTAGCAACCTTGGTTGAAGTAGTTGCAGTTGGATAGTGAGGATGGAAGCCAGATTGCAAGGGGTTGAGAAAAGTGTGGAAAGTGTGGAAGTGAAGGTAATGAGAGTAGTTAAATTTTTTCCTTGGTGTTTAACTGGAAAAGGGAAAAAATAGAGTCCAATAAATTGAGAGGTTGAGAGGATGCAGTGACGGGGGTTTATGAATGGACGAAAGCCAACCATGGACAGGAGCCAGCAGATAGGGAACTCTTGGTGAAACCATAGACCCTTATGGGGCAATCAGCTCCTGCTATGAGTAAGGCATTGTGCTAGGAACTAGGGATGCAAAACTAAAAATGACAGTTCCTGTCCTCAAGGAACTTACATTCTTCTATAGCAGGGAGATAACACACATACATAGATAACTAAGTTTAAGGTAAATGACAGAGAATTGAAATTTAATTGAATCATTTAACCTTCTTAGTTCATTCCTTAGTTACCTCTATAAATAATAAGAGTCCAAGACCAATTGTAGAAAACCTACAAGACCCTGGAGTGGCCGTCAGATCATGTGACATCAGCGTGGTGTGTTGTTTTTAGAGAGACGTCTACAAATCAACAGTCACATCTAACATATGGTATGGGACTTGAGACTTACCGTAGATGGGAATATGGCGGTTATAACCATCAGTATTACCCAGGAATTATATTTTTAGCATCCCTTGGAGCACTGAGGTTATGTTCCATACACGCCAGCTCTGCATAAGCTCATGGTTAATTGGAGGCAAAAGACACATGTGTATTAGATTGAAGAAATTCCATAAGGACCACTCTGAATGCTGACCTTTGTAAAATAGCAAATAAAGATAAAATGGCCTATACAGCAGTAGAGATGGAATGTCACCAACTAAGTAACATCCTAGAAGTGTAAGAAGTTCTGAAGTCTGACTGTAGCTTCTGAAAATACTGACATTAGTACTGAGTCTGTGTGTTCAAGAGTATTCAGCAATGCCTCCTTTGAGCGTTGAGCACCACAGTCTACACAGAGGCAGGAGTGAACACGTGAGACAGAGGCTCAGTCAAAAGCTCATTCCAAGCTTAATCTGGCTCACTTAGTGGGTGCTTCTAGAACGGGATAGGTGTGGAGATCTAAGTGGGTTCTGCAGTGCAAACAGTCTGCAGTCGGTACCTGAATTTGAATCCTGCCTTCGTTATTTACCAGCTCATTATTTATTTGTGTTGCCTGGGCAAGCCACGTATCCCCTATAAGCTTCATTTAGTCATTCATGAAGTGGAGCCAGTAATACTTGGACTGATTAGCTCATAGGAACTCTGTGAGGATCAAATAGGATGCTGTTAACCAATAAGTGCTACATAAATAAGGGGGAGAGACTGGACCTCTGGTTTAATTGGTATTGGGAACTCCCATATTGGGAAACTCCCTTTACCAATGCAGGCTGGCGCTTTCTCCGCAACCTATAGACTCAGAGAGTCACCCAGACACCGAGCGGGTAACAGACTAGCCCTGAGAGAATGCCAGGCTTGGCCTAGGAGAAGGCAGGCTTCTGCCATGGAGAAAAAACTCATGCTCACCTTGCTGCAGTTGCTGTTTCCCCTCCTCAGAGAAGCTATCCGCAGCATGTCTGTTGGATGGGGAATTGCTGCTGCCAGCTACGTGATGACCCAGCACCTCTCGCTCTATCTTGGGTCCTGAGGGATGGGAGAGGGAATGAGCCTCTGCTTCTCCCCACTTTGTAAGGGACAAAAAGCACTTCTGGGTGTTCTTGCATGTATATGAAAGCAGAGTGAGTTGTTTTGTTTTTGATTGTTTTAATCTGTTGAAAGTACAGTAAAGCTTTTAACTGGAGCTCTTGGGGAACAGTGTTA
>CM053623.1:38329179-38367835 GCA_028646595.1 Phalanger gymnotis | reverse complement strand
AAAATTAATTTACTTATGCTGTAGCTATAGTTTCCAAGCTAATCTTTTTTTGGATTGAACTAAAAGTCCCTGAGTCAAGATTCAGATTTTAGATATAAGAGGCTAATGTCATTTTTAAAAACATGGTAATGACTGACATTTAGAGCAAATTAAATTAAGGTTGCCTTTAATCAGTCAATGAGTAAACATTTATTAAGAGCCTGCTATGTGCCAGGCACTGTGCTATGCCTTGGGAATACAGAAAGAGGCAAAAGATAGCCCCTACCTTCAAGAAGTTTACAGTCTAATGGGGAAGACAATATGCAAACAAATAGATAGAAAGTAAGCTATATAGGTTTATGATAAATAGGAAATAGTTAACAGAGGGAAAGCACTGGAATTAAGAGGGGCTGGAGAAGGCTTCCTATAGGAGGTGGGATTTTAGTTGGGACTTAAAGGAAGCTCGGGAGGTCAGTAGTCAGAGAGGACGACAGCTAAGACCTGCACAAATGCTGTGTCTCCCAGTTATACTGTAGAGAACCCACCTTACATGGATACTGTCACATTTTTGATAACTTTAATGAAGAAAGGGATTTACCTTCTATCGTTAGCCACAACCACGTGGTTATTAACATGGTTAAAAGGTTCAATTAGAATTTGCTATAAGAAACACGATGTAAACAAAGCCCAAACAAGTTAGATCACAATCCCTCGTTAATACTTACAAATATTATAGTATAAGAAGGTGCAGCTGGATGGCTATTAGTCAGTCCTAATATAATTTAGCCTGCTTATGTAATAATCACCAGCATTTATACAGATAGCACTTTAAGGTTTGCAAAGTACTTTACGTATTTTTATTATTTGATCTTTATAAAACCCTGTGAGGAAAGTGCTATTGTTGGCCCCATTTCATAGACGAGGAAATTGAAGCTGAAAGAAATAAAGTAACTTGCCCAGGGACACATAGCTAAGTAAATGCGTATGGTGAAATTCGAACTTGCGCCTTCTTTATTCACTGTTCCACCTACTCACCATCATTATACTGTAATTCACAGAAGGCACTTGAACTTGCTTTGTGAAATATTGAGACTCCTCACATGGCTATTATATAACATGGAAAAGCTTTTTTTTGAAGCAGCTGGGCAGTGCAGTGAATAGAGGCTGAGCTGGAAGTCAAGAAGACCCGAGTTAAAATCTGACCCTAGACACTCGCTAGCTGTGTAATTCTGGGTGAGTCAGCCTCTGTTTGCCTCAGTTTCCTCAGCTGTAAAATAGAGATAATAATAGCACCTGCGTCCTGGGGTTCTTATGGGAACCAGATGAGGTGTTTATAAGCACTTAGCACAGTGCCTGGAACGTAGTAGGCACCGTATAAATGCTAGCTATCATCATCACCGTGTTTCCATTTTTTAAGCTCCTCTAAAATGAAGGAGGCTGCATGAATTCATCAGAAGAACCCTCAGGACCGGGCCTGGTCTCAGTGTGAGTCCATCAGCCTCACTCCACAAGAAACAGTTCATCCTATGTCTTAAAATCTGTCCTCACAAAAAAAGGAATAACCAGTTTTTGAAGCCCTGAGGGGTGACTAAGAGATGAGGCAGGATTTTCTCAAGCTGGCTGGTGCCTGTGTTCCTCAGCTTAGGCTTCTGTGCCAAGCCAGGGTAAATCTGATCATTGCCAATGCTCTTGGCACAGATACTATGAAAACTGCTCTGTGAAATGAAGTTTATACCAAGAAATAAGACAGTAGTAGTCGGCTCTCTCCTCCCTAGTATCCAAGTCGTCCCCCCTCCCTTCACTTCTCTGCTTGCAGTGGGTTAAGTCCCTAAAGTAGGTTCTTGGTTTGTTTACTTCAGCTTACTGTGCCAGCTGAAAGGGGTGAGCAGCAGTAAGCCTGCCTCAGACCCTTACTCGCTTTGTGTCCCTGGCCAAGTCGATTCCTTCACTTCCTTCACCCTGTTTCCTCACCTGTAATCACTTACCTCAGAGTTGTGAGCATCAAGTGAGGAAATAGATGGAAAGACATTAAATCTTAATTTTAACTAATCTTATTAATAACAAGCATTAACTGTAGATATCCTTGTCACTAGAACAGGTTGCCTTCTCAGGCTTCTCACTTAATATCAAAGAGTAACATTAACATTAGGGAGAAAATGACTTCTTAAAGGTGCAATTACTAATCTATTAGACAGATTAAGTCTAGAAGGTCAATTTCAGGTGTACTGAAATAGATTATTCCTGGTTTTGGTTTCACAAAGCCAAAAAAAGGACACATTTCCCAATGTTTCACAATACTCAAAATGGTCACACAATCCATTAATGTGTCGGATCCTTTAGAGTAGGGCACATCAGCCATTTGCATTACAAGAAATTATGTAACAGGGAAAGCAAAGGGGATTTCAATTTCAAAACACAGGTGCTCTTTCTGGGCAGCCTGGCCTATTTTCTTAAGTTGAATTATTAAAAACAGTAAATTTGCACATTCGGATCATCCCTCAGGAAGAAAAAAAAAGCTTATCTGACTTTCCTGCAAAAGAAAACCTCATTGTGATTTTTACGTTCAGGAAATGAAAGTGAGTGAAGAAGTTTTGTGTCTTGTGGCAGAAGAAATCTCTTTGGATATATTTTAATGTATCGTTGCAATTCCCTTCCCCAGTAGAACTATGGGATATTTTGTTAGCAGAGACAAGACACCAAGTGGACATTTGAAGAACGTTGCAGTATAGATGTCTATTTATTTTTTAAAAAAATAGGTAATTCCTTAACTAAAGTGTTCAGTGATGTGTTCTGGAAGCCTTAGCCTTCTCTAGGATTTTTCAGCTATGAAAACATATATCTCCCAATCCTTCATACTCTGATTCTTAGGACCCTTAGAAGCTAAGCAATTAGAGAGGTACAAGGAGACAGGAGTGTCTCAACCACAAGAAGAAATAATTTATCCTAATAACAATAACAGTACTTTGGGTAACTAAGTGAAGAAATGAATGAACAGAATTTATTAACTGTTTACTTTGTGCCTAGCATTTTGCTGAGCGCTAGGGATACAAATGAAAAAGTCAAGCCTCGCTCTCAAGAAGCTTACATTCTAATAGAGGAGTGGTGGGTGGTCAGGGAAGGGGAATTGTGGTTTGTGAAATCACGAAGATGGTGAGTGGAATAATAAAGTAGTCCATTAGCAAACCATTTCCAAAGGCTGTGGTAGTGGTGATCCGATTACAATTCTCAGACAAAGAGGCTTAATGGGTTAGAGCATCAGTGTGACATAAAAGCAGAAAATGGTGGAGATGAGAACAGTCTCGGGAGTGCAGAGCCCAGTGACCTTAGCTCCTCCTAGAGACATCTGCCTCTAGTTTTGTCTTAGGGCATGAAATAAAAGTGTTAATTGCCAATTAAACACAGCTGAACAGATATTCTAGCCCTATTGTCAGAAAACAGTGCCATAAATGCAGCCGCACTCCAGAGCCTCAGGAATTGGCCACTCTGTGCACATATCAAACTGGCTGTTTGCCACAGTGATAATCACAAGAGTTAGGCCAGAGAGTCACCAGAAAGAAGATAGGCCTGAGGAACTCACTCTAAGCAGTTGGGGAGAAATGGCAGAGATTGTGGTCTGAAGTTTCTGGAAGTACCAAGTATATGATGAAAACATAAGTCAGGGAGGTGGAAGGTCTGAAGGGATGCATTTCTGCTTCTGGGCTTATCCCAGAGAATGAAATATTCCAAGAAAGGATGGAAGAGGCATTCCAAGGGGGGGAACCAAAGGAAAAGAAGGATGCAGAGAGATGGGAAGAGTTGTAACATATCAGAAGGATAGAAGAATGTGATAGAGAATATGTGGAAGGCCTTACAATCAAACATTTGGAACTAAGTAACAGGTATAAGGCCCTCTCTATATGTGGGGGAAATGGACTGTCTCAAGAAGCTTCTTATGTTAAAAGGAATGATGTGAATCTACAGGTCTCATCAGGGAAGACATCGTCTTATGATAGACAGCTCATCAGGAGCACTGATATTGTTAACTCCCCACTCAAGACTACTGAGGATCATTTCATTCATTGCCCCAACCCAAACCATGGGTGTCTTCCCACGGCATGGATCTGGGATGTGACAGAGCTTCCCAAGATTTAGCAAACCCAATTACTACTACCCACTCCTGTTTATTCAGGTGGGGACAAATAATATCATGAAAAAGAACCTAGAAAATATTGCTAAGCCATGAGCAAAAAATGAGGACTTAAAGGGAACAAGTGGCATTTTCATCATTACTGACAATAGATAGGGAATTCAGAAGCATAAAGTTGATTCTGGAAGTCAGCTGATTAAAAAGGAATCATCTGAAAAGGGGATTGGATTTCTGGGGACACACACACACACGCACGCACGCACGCACGCACATGGATATATATCTTTCCCAGAATCTAGTAAGTCAGAAGGACTTTAAAGCAAAAAAGGCAAGGAAGGGAGAGGCTGAAAACTGCCTGTGTAAATCTGACAAGCTTGGTAACATAAAAAGAAACAAGTACAACATGTGAAGAATAACAACTAACAAGAGAAAAGGCCTGGCAATTTATGGTAGGTAACATCACATAAGAGAGCATGGCTTTAGGCTATTGCAAGTGCATAAAGTATGCTGAATTAACAAGGTGGACCAGAAATCCTAAAGCAAGGAGGCAAACATTATCACTGAGAGTCAGTGGAAAGGAATATTCAGAAGGAACAGAATGTAGATAATAGGGTAGCATCAAATGTTAAGATGCAGAGTTGTGCACAGAGCATGAGTCCATGTTCTCGGAATTCCCCTGTCAAGATGATACACTAATATGACACAGTCCATGAACCTAAAGGCAATGACATGTTACATAAGGACCACTGGAGGAGAAACCAGAAGTGATATTGGTCACTGGAGTATTTTACAGACCACCTGTGCAAAAGAAGGAACTCAACAGGGAACTAAGGAAACCCCACAAAACTGTCATGGAGGGATAATATTGAAGTGATGAGTGATATCCACTACCAGGACATCAGCTGAAGCTCTCTGTCAAGTAAGACATTTGTGATATGTAATTTTTTTTTCTTTTTTCAGAGATCTGATTCTGACAAACAAGAAGGAAATAGTGACTTAAGTAGCAATGGTGGAAGCTTTAGGGCAATTGATTGTGCTTTTTTTATATTAGCACAGTGGCTGGCCCATAGTACATGCTTCATAAATGTTTATTGATTTGTTTGTGAAAGAAAAGGAAAGGAAAACTAGAAGTTTGACATATGCCCTTGATTATCAAAGAACATATTTCAAAGCATTCATAGAAATGATAGGTAGGATCTACCAGCCCAATAGTCTTCAGAGAAGTTGGCTCTCAAGAATGAAATTCTGAAAATGCAGACAAATGAATGTGATATTTGTAAAGCATTTAGCACAATGCATGGCGCATGGTAGTGACTATTTAAATACTTTTTTCCTTTCCCCTAATGAGAAGGAAAAGGTAGAGCTGCTGCCTAAAGACTTAAAATGGGCAAACAGGAAACTCATCAGCAAAACTCAGATTTCCTTTTTTTAAAGATATGTATAAAATAGGGGGAAATATTTTCAGGAGCTCTAAAGCCCAGAATAAACTGGGACAGAAGATGAATGTTAATACAATTTTAAAAAACCATTTTGTGTGTGTCTGCATGTGTACATGTGTGTCTAGGGTAGTTATTTTGAGTGAAAAGAGTCCTGGGATGGTGAATGGATTTTCAATCACGCCTCATAAGGATCATATCAAAGAACTAGGTACATTTAGCTCCAAGGGGAAGCATGTATTTGGGAGACTCTCATGTGAAATTGGGAAAAGAGAAATTAGATTTGTTCTACTTGTCCCCAGAAATTGCAGGGCAGGCCACATCACTCCCCTGCTTAAGAGTCTCATTGGCTCCTTCCTGCCTCAGATATAAAATACGAACTCTTCTCTTAGCCGTATTTAAAGCCCTCCAGTCTAGTTGAAACTATCTTTCCAAGCTCATTTGCCAATAGTCTCCCTCACCCATTCCTATTTCACATTGTCCATACACAGGCTCCTCCTTGGTGGTTCTGTCATCCCTGTTCTCTTAGACGTACTGTCCCTCATTCCTGGAACACTCCCCTCCTTACCTCCACCTGCTTCCGTTCCAGGCTCATCTCAAATGCTGCTTCCTATACAGGGTCTTTCCTGACCCCTCCCAGTTATTAGCACTCCCTTTCTTAAAAAATCCTTTGTATTTATTTTGTTTACATTATATTTATTTCCCTGTGTAAGTGCTGTTCAATGCCCCACTCCTGCCCCCAGTGGAATGTAAGTAAGCTCCTTGAGGACAGGGCCTGTTTTTACTTTTGCCTTTATATCTCCAGAAATTTATGGTTGACTTGGCCCTTAATAAATATTTGCTGTATTAAGCTAGGGTAAATGTTTGAAATATACAGAGAGGCAGATTTGGAATTGAAATAAGGAAAATCTTCCTAAGAATTAGGGCTTTAAAGTAGGTTCCTTCTTATTGGAGGTGTTTAGGCATAGCCTGGTTGATCATTTTGAGATTATGTAGAAGAGATTCTTGTGAACGACTACAGCTTGGATTAAATGGCCTCCAATGTTCTTTCAGACTTGATGAAAGGTTCCTTGCTGCTGCTGATTACAATGAGATCCGTCACTAAAGCTAGAAAATAAGAAAAGTTCAAGCTGTAGCTAGCAGTCTCACATTGAAAATCTTAGATGGGGACATTTTAGAAAGAGATTCGTAAACTCAGGGATTTTTATTAGATTTTGTTGTTTTTAGTTGTGTCCAACTCTTCGTGACCCCATTTGGGGTTTTCTTGGCATAGATACTGGACTGATTTGCCATTTCCTTCTCCAGCTTATTTTACAGATGAGGAAACTGAGGCAAACAGGGTGAAGTGACTTGCCCAGGGTCTCACAATTCAATGAGCACCTGTGTGATTTGGCACCCCCAAAAAGCTAATGTGATCTTAAGCTGCAGTAAGAGTGATCTAGGATATTTGGAGACAAGGTTTGGAACATACAGTATGGGGGGAATTAAATATAGGTAGGAAAGAAAGAAAAGAATTGTCTTGTTGCTAGGTGAGTCCATTCAAGAGTGAATAGCGTGTTTGCAACAGGATCAGGAAAGTTTCGTAACTTTCTCCAATACTGTATAGCATTAAGCGAAGAAAAGCAGAGGATATGGGTGGTTAGGATGATGTGAGGTTGGGTTTTTGTAAGGCACCAATAGTGATAGGACTAGGGGACAAAAGAGTAGGGGACAGTATATAGTTGAAGTTGGCCACTTGCTGGCAAAGCCAGTACTACAGTTCAGTTGTGACTACTCTGTCATATCACACTGCCTAACATAGTCTTTCCTGATCCCAACTGCTCTGTATTGTATTTATTCTCTTTAGACTTATTTTTGCATATATTTTAAAATGTATGTCTTCCCCCTGATAGACTATAAGTTCCCTAAGAATTGGAATTTTCATTCTTTGTATGTTTCCCTGGTGTTTAGTCCTGTGCGTTGTATATAGAAGGTACTTAATAAATGCTTGTTATTGAGTGACACAGATGAAAATTACACTGCCAAAAAAATGTGGAGATTAGTGAATATTATGCATGCAAGTAAAACATTGTTGATACTTTTGAAGTTTTTTAGCCTATCTACAAAGCCAATTATTTAGTTATGATTTTTAACTCTAGTCACCATCCAAGAGGTAGGATTGGTCATACCACTATCCCTATATGCTTGGAAGCTAAACAGACAGATGGGTAAAATGTGACTATGCTATATAAAGAGAGGTGGGAGTTTTATCTGCTTGAACATGGATCTTCTTCAGAGCTCCCTCTCCCAGCCTTCCCTTCCACTCTCCAGCCTCTCATTAGTGCCTGACGTTGCCCATGCTTTCCCCTCCTCCCTCAATTTCCCATGCCGAAATCTTTCTTTTCTAGCTCAGGTGCTACCTTCTCCAAGAAGTTTCACAGGATCTCCTCCCCCAGCTGAAAGCGATCTCTCCATCCTCAAACTTGCCATAGTACTTTCTCACCTCTTCTTTGCCCTCATAACACCCTGGCTTATATTATAATTCTCTGTCAGTATCTCATACCCAGCATGTGTTTATATACTTCTCTGTTTCATTGTCTCCATTGGTCCCCAGTTTCTAGCATGGCATTTTGTATATAGTATGCTCTTAGTAAATGTTGGAGGAATGGAATGATCAAGAAAAGGAGGGAAAATCCAATTATCGTGTGATATAGTCTATAACGAAACCATATTTTTAAAAGTACTTGAAGAAGACAATTTTCTGTACCAACAGATGTTTAATAGAAGTGAATTTGACAGATAGGAAGTTTACTCAAGAGCAAAACCTTTCTTTCATCTATAATCATTTTAAAGGAAATCTTTCTGAAATTTATTTCTTTTTTCTCTACCTTCTTAAACAGAATATACAGGCCATGATTTGATACTTCCTTGATGATGCAGAGTGATCCTCGTTACCACCAACTGCTGCAGTGGCCTGTAATATATAGTGTAATACAGAGGTGTCACACTGCCCACGGACCACATGTGGCCCACAACATTCCCCAGTGTGTCTCAGACCAGATTAAAATGTAATTGGAAAATATTTAACAAAATAAAAATAAATTCATACATAAATAATGCTGACATGTGGTTTTCTAAGTCAGAATACAGCTTGCAGGGATCTTTATGGATGGTTTAGTGACCCGTTTCCATTTGAGCTTGACACGACCAGAGTAGTACAAGTAGTAGCTACCAAGTGTATTTCTAAATAGCTCTGGTCTACCGCCCTTTTCATGGTTCTTGTACTATGTTTTATAGTTCTTACTTTTCCCCTTGGCTCCTATCTTCAGCTGTTAATTCTTGTTTCTGTTAGTTTGCCTGTTTCTCCTAGGCCTTCTCATACACTGATATGATCTTTTGTCATCTGGGAAATCAGATAATTGCACTTGTAACAACTGTGTAAAAATAAGTCAGTAGGCTCATGGCATCTCCTGCAACTACAAAGTTTGTGGGTTTCTGTGCAGCAGCGCTATGACAGCTATTTCAGATTTCCAAAGGCCTATTTTATTTCTAGGATCTTGACTTTGTTCCCAGCTGATTTAGAGTGGCCTAAATCTAATCTTACTCTGTGTGGAGCTGCTTTAAAGTTTTGGCTTTGAGTGACTTTAAAATGTTTTTTTTTCTTTTCTAGGTTAGCACTGTGCAAGTCTTCAAATCATGGAATCCATATCAATGATGGGAAGCCCTAAGAGTCTTAATGAAACATTTTTACCTAATGGTATAAATGGTATCAAAGATGCAAGTAAGGTTACCATAGGGATAATTGGAAGTGGAGATTTTGCCAAATCTCTGACTATTCGACTTATTAGGTGTGGGTATCACGTGGTTATAGGAAGCAGAAACCCCAAATTTGCTTCAGAATTCTTTCCACATGTGGTCGATGTCACCCATCATGAAGATGCCCTTACAAAAACAAATATAATTTTTGTTGCAATACACAGAGAACATTATACCTCTTTGTGGGATCTCCGGCATCTTCTTGTTGGTAAAATCCTGATTGATGTTAGCAATAACATGAGGGTAAACCAGTACCCAGAATCCAATGCAGAATATTTGGCTTCATTGTTCCCGGATTCCTTCATTGTGAAAGGATTTAACGTGGTCTCAGCGTGGGCACTCCAGTTAGGACCCAAGGACGCCAGCAGACAGGTATGCTTTTTTTTTGGAGAAGAGATGTAACATATGGGTGTATGGACATATGTGTACTGATTTTCAGACAGATTCCTACCAAGTGCTAAGACTCCACTGAACCATAAGTGGCCACCATAAACTTTTAACCATCAATTTGCTGACTCTATAAAGGCACATCTCCACCACCAACGCAAAGAGTTGAGGCAGTTATTTGCCATTTCCCTGAGGCATCCAGATAATTCAAGAAAAGGCAAATTTTGTGGTCTCAGTTCCCCAGCGAGTTGCTTTAGTTCTCCGTTTCACGTTGATAGAGATAAATTGCTTTCATAATGCATCAGTCATTACATCGTTTATGAGAGATCAGTGAGCCTATAAAACACGAGTGTGTACAACCCACCTCTGCATATTTTAAAGTGCCCAAACTGGAAACTGCAGATGTTAGGATCCCACTTAAAAGCCAGTTAGGCCTCCCATACTCCTTTGAGGCAGCTATCATTATTATTATTGAGGAGACTATGCCTATGCCCCAGGTCCATACACTTCAAGGAACTTTTATTCTCAGTTCTAGATGTAGTCAGTAGATCTGTTTAGCAGATGTAGTATTCTAGATGCAGGGTAGACTGTGGAACACAGACAGATAAGTAGAGAAGACTCAATACATAATGCAGTGATTTGCTTTTATCTGGCCCCATGATTTCATTAGCATCCACCAGAGGTGTCAAACTCATGGCCCCTGCCCATGTACCACCAGAATTCCACAGTGCTCTAACCCAGATTTAAATGTGATTGGGAAATGAGTAACGACATAAAAAAACTACAACATGGATGATGTTAACTTGTAGTTTTCTGAATGCATACACATGCAGGAATCCATTTCTATTTGAATTTGATAACACTGGTATAGACAATTCCCAGAGAGGAAATTCCTTCTACCAGTGCAATTTCTGGTGTTAGCTGTCTGGGGTGGGGGGGTACTGAGAGGGTCAGTGATTTGCCCAGGGTTACACAGGCAGTATATGTAAGAAGCAGGCATTAAACATGGGTCTTCGAGACTTTTGGCCAGCTCTCCATATGCCGTATATGTTGCCTCTAATAATATGGTATAATACAGAAAATAGTACACGTAATTCTGGAAAATGCATATATTTAGGCCAGGATATCTCCCATCTGTGTCAGACGGACCCTCCATCCTTGGACAAGGGTTGCCATCCGTGTTGAGGGGCTTTATGAATGGTTCTGCATCAGTTATACCCTAACAGGTCAGTACTGGAGCACACAAGTTTCTTTGCACCATAGCATGAGAATTCTGGTGTCTAATATGATATCTAGTATGTTCAGTCTTGAAAGGTGTGAGACCAGTGAAGGATGCCATAGAGAATACTGCCTCCTTCCCCACTCCTCAACTCTTAAAACTATTACCAAGCCCTCAGCGATCCTGGATTGCAGTGTGGCTACCCTTCATCACACAGCTGCTGTCATCCTAAGGGTCTAATTAATTGTAATATGATAGCGGGAGATGGGCTTATAGAACTGGCTTACTTTAGCCTGTGTTTCAACCTTGCTAGTACTTGGAGCAGCATGGCTGTTCCTTGAAAAGCTATTCTAGCTACATGGTCTCCTCTACCACATCATGTCACATGGGACCCCCAAATCTGTGCCTTTTAAGCCTGCTTTGTTTACTTCTCCTCGGGTTAAGGTTCATCTCTTCACTGCCTTTCATTCAAAACCCAGTTGCCTGGCAGAAAGAACCAGATGGCCACTACAATATTCCTACTCTTAGACTTCTGCCCCCCCCCCGCAATAGTTTATTAAACCCTTCTACCGTGAACAATATCTTACACTCAAATTTTGGTTTTCACTTTTCATTTTTCCTAAGCTATCTCCTTACACCATGGTACCAATCGTAGATACCTCCTGAGGGGAGCTGAAGGCAGGACAAGCCGCAAATTTATTTAAAATAGCAAGAAGGGTATAAAAAAAGGTGAAATAATCACCATCTCAGGACAGGCGTCACAAATAGGAGTCTAAGCATGGCTGAGTATCTGGGATCTTGTGGTCAAGTCCTCAAAGCGAGAAGAGCAGGCTTCAGCACCTCCTCCACTACCCAGTCAGGAAGCCAGTGAGCGCTTTGTTCCACTTCGGTGCACACTCACAGACGTTTCACTGGTCCCAGCACACACGGACCCGGATCAGCATCACACATGAGCCAGAATCACACTCTTCCCCTTTCCTGGCTTTGGCCGAGGAGCATGAAGAATTATTCTTGAATTATCAGACTAAATAAAGAATTCTATCCTTTACTGTCTGAGCCATTCAGTTTCATCTAGCCATGGGTGGGTTTGGAATGGATGGAGGCCAGAAGAGCCTTCAGCTCCTGGCATTTGAGGTGTTCCACTGTCGGCCCCTGAAGGGAGGAGGGGATGGATCGAGAGGGGAATATTTTCTGATGTCATTTCAAAGTCAGCTGTTGACATGTAAAAGAATGAGGGTAATAGTTGCAGGGGCTCTTCAACTGAAGAGAATTCAGAAGAACATGAAGGGCGGGGCCAGGTACATAAGGTCAGGCATAAAAAACATGCACTCGCCCCCTGAACAAAAGATGAGAACTCTGTCAAGCTCAACAGCTCATTGCTTGCTTCCCTGGGCACATTATGACCCAGAACGAGGACCTTCCCTAGCCTGCTTCTGCTGCACAGTCAATCCCCTTACTGCTTCTGGTCTTCCACGTCTACAACCTCTATTCCTTGGTACTGATGTCATCTTAGTCACACAGTGATGTTGCCCAATCTAACCTGTGCTGCCAACCACACTGCCTTATATCAACCCTCCTCAGACTGGGAAGGCTTGGTTGGACATACAGAACCAGTTCCGCTGCAGCCCAAGACAGGGCCTGACCTCAACCCCACCTGGGGTGGGGGGTGGGGGTCCATTAAGCATGAGTTGCAAAGGATAAGGATTGGAGGAATTATGATCTACATAAGTGGTAGAGATATTCACAATTATAAAATCGAGGATCTTTCAAAGATTGAAATAAAATTTTAATATTACTATTTAGGATTTCATAGGATTTAGAACTATAAGGACCCTTTTCAGGCATCTAGTCCAGGGCTTCTTAAACTTTTTCCACTCACAAACCCTTCAGCACTCCTTCAACTGACCCCGTGTAGTGCCTCAACCCACTAGTCTAACACCTAATTTTACAGATGAGGAAATTGAAGCAGAGAGGATAATGGATTTGCTCAGCAGCAAAAGTACTCAGGATTTGAACCCAAAGACCTCTTGCTCCAAATCTAGGGTCAGACCATTCATTATATGAGGAGTAGTTTGCAGTACTTTGTAGGTCTGTATTTGTAAGTTTCAGTAAGCATTTATTAAGCACTTAGCATATGCTAGACACGTTGCTATGTATTTCCTTGTAGATGCTTGGCCTGCAATTAGGTGAAGTTGCCACGAACTAGACAGTGATGCATTAATTATAGGTTTATTGTCAGGACAGGCAGGCACCATAGGAATGGTTAATTTAGTGAAAGGAATAGCATGCTTTTTTATTCAGCTGGGCTTTTTATTCAGATAACATAATTTTTAAAAAATTAAATTTAGCTAAGAATAAACTTTAAGGAACTCCATATTTAAAAAGATGTTCTCTGATGTGATATAAGATCTAATAATGCATTTCAAATATTTAAGTATGATTAGATGTGATATCCTTAACTGGTTATCAGTCACTGTTAACTTAAGCAAGGTATTCCTCTCCAATGTTTAAACAGAATGTTGTTTTTTTTTAAGCTAATCTTTGGTATTTATATGTAAAGTCAAAGCCTTTTTGAGTCATATCATTTGAGTGCATCTGTGCTTCAGGACAACTTTGTGTCAAAAGCTCCTGATGTACTATTTCTTTAGCCTCTGACATTCTCTCCAGCTTCCATTCGCTCATTTTAGGCTGTTAACTAATGGGAGGGACAGATTTCCTAGCATTCTTGATCAGTTATTTATTAGTTTTTGTTTGGTTTCTTTGAATCTTCCTTCGTCACAGGGCTAACAGAAGAAAGAAAGAACTGTAATATGATATTATGTTTGTGTGGGTCTCCTGTGGACTGTTTTGACAGGAATTGTTTTCCCCATCAGGCATTTGCTATAAATTTACATACATTGTTTAAGTTGACTCATTAAATACTTCCCTTGGACCACATCCTTTCCATAGAACAAACACTTAAGATCATATTTGAATACAGTCACAAAGTATCTGGCACACTATCTTGCATATGATAGGTCTTTAAAATATGTTTAACACAGTGTTTTCCCACACATCATTTCAAAATTAACTTATTTGAAAACTATCTTGGATGTTATTATCATACTGTATACTTATTTTTCTAAATTAACTAGAAAAATAATTTCTATGCTTATTCGAGATATAATAAAAATAAATATATTTATAAATAACAAAAGTAAGCATAAAATAGCTTCTCTTTATTTTTTCAAAAACAACAGCCTTTGATTATTAATAAATTCATTTGATAAGAAA
Source organism: Phalanger gymnotis (assembly GCA_028646595.1). Classification (NCBI taxonomy): domain Eukaryota; kingdom Metazoa; phylum Chordata; class Mammalia; order Diprotodontia; family Phalangeridae; genus Phalanger; species Phalanger gymnotis. The sequence continues at coordinate 38,353,620 of CM053623.1, read as the reverse complement.
TCTGTCTACTGAATAAGCATTTGGCATGCAGACATTTAATAGCATTTTACCTTTAGGTGATGGGGCTCTCAATAAAATTTTTCAAAATCCACACAATCTACTTAGCAAGTACTTTTCCTTTACAAGAAGATCAGTATACACAATTTTTAAAGGTATAGATTTTCATTAATCTAGAAATAAAGATAGAGTATGAGAAAATATTAATGACAAAGTTATGAATTCAGTTCCGCTTTTAAATAAAATTTACATTACTACTCATAACAGTGTATCTAATTACATATTTGACCACTATATGCAAATGTATGCCAAATATCTGATGAGGAAAACAATTACTAAGAAAACAGTGCTTCAGAGACACACTCAGGTGTCCAGTACTACTACAAAATTCTGTGGGATTGCCTTAGGGTCCTTCGCCCACAGATTGAAGAACTGATCTAACCCGTAAGTCCAAGCTCCTTTAGTCACTGCCAGATCTGGAAGCAGAACCCAGATCTCTTACCTCCCAGTCAGGCCGCTAATGGTGCAGTGGGTAGAGAGCTGGGTCTGGAATCAGGAAGATAAGAGTTCAGCTGTTGCCTCAAACACTTCTAGCTGCATGACCCTGGGAAAGGCACTTAAATGCTGTTTGCCTCAGTTTCCCTTTCTGTAAAAATGGGGATAATAATAGCATCTACCTCCCAGGGTTGTTGTGAGAATCAAATGAGAAAATAATTGTAAGAAGCACACAGTGCCTGGCATACAGTAGTCATTATATAAATGTGAATTCATTCTCTTCCCCTCATCCTCACCCCACGTGTACAACAGTTCTTCCCATTACACTGCTTCTCATTTCTTATTCTTTGTGTGTGCCTGCAAGAAAGATTAAATACTGGCTGAGAACTGAAGGTACCAGCCCAAGGACCTTGGGAGAACCTACCTAAATTAAGCCCTCATCCCACATTTAGCCATTGCTGAAAATTTTCTTAAAGTGGAAAATAAAGAAGTAAAACCAGGGATTAGTCATTTACAGTGAACTACAGAAATGGTCTCACTTGTAATGATTTTATGATACTTATTCTGAATGACTATCTAAATTGGCCTATTCCTTTGAAATTATTATTAAATACATACAATGAACTATTACAAAAGAGGAATTATGAGAGAACCTCTGATTAAGTGGCGAAGAATGGCCAGTGAGATGATGGATCTCGGTGGTCATCAACTAAGTATTTTTGAAATAAAGATTTTAATCCTGTTATAGTTAGACTCTAATAGGTTAAATCATCAAGGATATTTTCCTGGTTTCTTTGGTATTAAAAAGTACTACAGACTGTAGAAAGAGAAGAGTTCTAGGAACCTCAGTTTACATAGTGTTAAATACCTAAGAATTTTGAAATGCATACTATTTCAGAACACTTATTTCATTAGTATCAATGGTGGTTACCAGGAATGTTTGGGGAGCATGTTGTGTTTTTAATCTCCTAGATTTGAGGATTCTAGGATCTTTAATATCTTTTTAGTTGACTTGTGGTTACTTTTCATTTTTCACATTAGGTCATTAATTCTACTACTAAGCACTTATACAACACTGAACATAAAAATGGTTTTATTGTCTTTGTTAGCCAAATTTAAAATATCCTATGATATATCACCATTAGAGATAAGAGAAATGAAGACATTGAATTATCATGCCAAAGACTATCCAGAGGGTTTAAGAAACACTTATTTTGATGAAATCAGTCTTCAACAACACTCATATAAAAAGTATAAGTCAAGAAGCATTAATAAGTGCCTTCTATGTGCCACACATGATGGGAAGTGCTGGGGATACAAAGAAAGGCAACCCTTTCCTTATCTCCTCCCACCAGTTCAGATTCAACATGCACTAGGTTTTAGGGGGATTTTTCTTTGCCACCCCATTCTTAGGAGACAGCACAGATTTCTCCCTGTAATACTCTTCCCTCTGACTAATCTACATATATTATCACGGACTTAGTCTTTGTTGTTTGTATATTTTAACTTTCATAAAAGTCCCACACCAGGGCCTCTTTTTAGCAAATATATGGCCTCGGGTTCTTAAAAGCCATGCCAACAGAGTACAAGCTCCATTACTAGGTTCTACCAACCTGTGCCTGCTGTCCAAGGACCAGCCCAACAGATTTTAAAGATAACCTTCTCAAAGCAAGATGGTCATCAGTTAATTAACTCACTGGCCATGAGGATACTTTAAAAATTAAAAATGACCCTCAATCCTGTGCGATCTCTTTCCACTTTCAGCGACCATGATAACTTGGAAAGAGGGTATTAAGAATCATAAGGGCTTCAAACAGTCCATAAACATCACTTTGACTCTTGATATAATGTATGACACCACTGTCTCAGCCTCTAATGATCTGATATGATCTTGGAGGAACTGAACCACATCCATATTGAAGCTGAATAGTACAATGACTTACAGTTTCTCCTTGGAGAAATGCCTTCAGGAGTTTGTGGAATTGTTTTGATGTGTCCACGGATAAGACATAATTTTATAGAACAGCTGGTCATCTCACCTTTCAGTGTTCACAGTGAATATAAACAAGGGGGGGCCATCATGAGAGTAGCTCTAACATATGCTCCAACACCTGTTGAAGAATATGAAGAAATAGAGAAATTTTACAAAGCAGCTAACAAGATCCTCCACACCAAGTAAAAATCTGTACTAATATTTGGTGATTTGAATGCAAAAATAAGCACAGGGAGACTGGGGGAAAAAGATAGTTTGGAAAATATAATTAGAAATTAAGAAATTAAAGAGGATAAAGATGCCTGGAATATTTGAAAAACTCAGGCCAATACATCATTAATATCATTGGATATGGTGAGCACCAAACAATATCAAAAAATCAAGCTCATTTTGTCTTAACAGACAAGAAACAACTAATTACTGATGTAGCAGTCATTTTAGAATCAGCTGTCAGCCTTCACATCCGTGAGAGAAATGGTTAAAATTAATACTACATTAGTATTGGTCCGCAAGAATTTAAGTGCCTACAATGTACTAGCCACAGTGTCAAGTGTGGGGTGATAAAAAGACAAATATGAAATAGTCCTCGGCCTCTTATGAGAAGACTAGTGATTACAACCGTTCCAACATAACCATAAATAAGTTGGTGACTAGGGAAGGGATAAAGCAAAAACCATGGCTTTCGCGGATGTCACACAGTTGATTAAGAACTAGAGAATACAAGGTCCTGTTGTGATAACTGTTCGTCAAGTACAAAGAAGCCTTTTACTTGGTAGAGCAACACACAATCTAAAGAGTTCTCTTTCGGTAGGTTAAAATCGCATAGAATTTCTTGATAGACACAATCATAATAGTAGACATTTAATCAATGCTGTTCAGTTGGTGATTCTCAAAATATTGAGACATGTTCCCCATTGTGCAAATCCAAAGAGAAGAGGGATTTCCTTGCCGGGCCTAGGTTCTCCAAATGTTCCTGTTTGAGGAGGGCACACACTCTTCACTACTATCACAAGGTCTCCCCGATGAAATCTTTAACTAACTCAACAGAAATTGACCTTGCAATCCACACAAGAAAAAACACGTAGTTGGAGAGGTTACAAAGGCAGCACAGAGAGCAGAGGGATCAGGAAGCCCCCAGTTCCAATCCAGTTTTCAGTCAGTCCTAGCTGTGTGCACCTGGACCAGTCATTTAAGGTAGCCACAGTTCCTTCTAAAATGAAGGCAGGGATAGAGAGGGCCAGGGCAGACTAGATGGCCTCTGAGGTCCCTTTACTTTGAACTCTTCGATCTTTAGACTTTTCTACTCATTTAGATAGGCAGTTCACTGAGTCAGTCCATCAGTACATCTCTCTTAAATAGGCACTGCCTGTAGAATGGGTACTGCCTGAGCTGGGCCACAAATGACTAGCAGAACAGGCAGATCCACATTTTCCACAAATTGTGCGGTGACTTCCCCACTGATCACCAACTCGCCTCCAATTGCAGGCCTTGGTTTTTTGTTATCAGTGTTCTTCCAGTAAAGCTATATGGCTGTGAATTATGGAATTTGTTGTTTTGTTCATTCACTTCAGCCATGTCCAACTCTTCACGACCCCATTTGGGGTTTTCTTGGCAAAGATACTGGAGGGGTTTGCCATTTCTTTCTCCAGCTCATTTTACAGATGAAACTGAGGCAAACAGGTTAAGGAACTTGCCCAGGGTCACACAGCTAGTGAGTGTCTGTGGCCAGATTTAAACTCAATGTTTGGCTTCGGGACTCCAAAACAGGTGCTCGATGCACTATGGCACCACCTAGCGCCTGAATTATGGAACATACTGAATAAAAATGGCAAGTGACCCAAAACGCAATGGAAAAGCACATGGGGAGAAATACAGTACCAAAGATGCACAAAAAGTGGCATAAAAGATCTGACCAAAAACACAAGTACCTGGAAAACAGGATGGGTCAGTCATGTAGCAACAACAAGGGGTAACAACTGGAAGACAGCAAGTATTAGAAGAATCAGGAAAGAATATTGGATAGACTTTTTGCAGGATTTATGGAAGGAAATGGATAAGAATCACACAGGATGTGAAGGTGTGATCTGCATAAGCAGAGGAAGTACTCATTCATCACATCACAGATCCCTGATACATACAATAAATGCCTTTGTACATTACTCCCTAATATTAGCTTCTTTTGTAATTCACGTCTTCCAAAACTAGCAGTGCTATTCTGTAGTTTGAACACTATGGAAGAAATTATCTTAACAGAATTTTTTGTTGTCTTTTTTTTAACCAAAAAACAGGTCTATGTATGTAGCAACAACATTCAAGCTCGACATCAAGTTATTGAACTTGCTCGTCAACTGAACTTCATTCCTATTGACTTGGGATCGTTATCATCAGCCAGGGAGATTGAGAACTTACCCTTGCGACTGTTCACACTGTGGAGAGGGCCAGTAGTAGTAGCGATAAGCCTGGCCACTTTTTTCTTCCTTTACTCCTTTGTGAGAGACGTGATACATCCATATGCAAGAAATCAGCAGAGTGACTTTTACAAGATTCCCATTGAAATTGTGAACAAGACATTACCCATAGTCGCCATCACCTTGCTCTCTCTGGTTTACCTAGCAGGACTCTTAGCTGCTGCTTATCAGCTGTATTACGGCACCAAATATAGACGATTTCCTCCGTGGCTAGAGACTTGGTTACAGTGTAGAAAACAGCTTGGATTACTAAGCTTTTTCTTTGCTACAGTCCATGTTGCTTATAGTCTTTGCTTACCAATGAGAAGATCAGAGAGATACTTGTTTCTCAACATGGCTTATCAGCAGGTAAGGAACATGCTTTTTTATCTGTCTAAGTAAAATGCTGTGTCAGGGTGACATATGTAACATAAGATCTTAAATGATCTTTTTAAATTCTGGCATAATGTTTTAATGCATTTAATTAATGAATAACAGTACTGAACAAGAAAAGCACACATAACTCAAGACCCGAAATTTGATTATCACTACTTTAGTACCAACAAGCAATAAAGAAATTGATTAGTTATTCAATACCCCCAAGAAACCTACCAAATATCATCAGTGATCTGTGAAAATAATACTCTTTATCAATAAGAGACTTTATTTTTCAGCATATATCACAGTAGTGATTAATTTTATATCATATCTAAGGCATTATGAGAAGCAACATGAAAGTAGTGGATAAAGGGGCTGGACTGGAATTGGGGGGCCTGGGTACAAGGCCTAATGCAAACTATCAGAATGACCATGGGCGAGTTATTTAATGGCTTAATGTCCCAGGGTACTCTCTAAAACTATAAAATAGACATGAATTGCCAATGTTAATTGGTGAATGGAATCCCCAGGGCTGAAGCTCCCTACAAGATTAAAGCCTTTAATATACCATATTCTTTGACAAAAAACCTACATCAAATATCTACAAATACAATCTAATTCTCCTTCTGATAGAACCAAAGAGCAGATCAAAAGGAGACTATCATTACAGAATTAATGTTCTGCTTTGTTAAAAATTTCAGGAAGCAATGAAGGATTAATCATGGATCCTGTCTCTTGAAATATAGTGCTTACAAAATAATATACTAAGACAGCCATCCAGTGAGTTATTTCACAATAAAAATAAGACACAAGTTAGATATTTTTACTGAAAATATGTTCTTATACATACTGCCTCTTATTATACAAAGAATACCATGCTGATTTGGTAAAATGTTCTGCCAAATAAAGGAAATTCAAATTTACTTTCTTGTCAGGTTCATGCAAATATTGAAAACTCCTGGAATGAAGAAGAAGTGTGGAGAATTGAAATGTATATCTCTTTTGGAATAATGAGCCTAGGCTTACTTTCCTTATTAGCGGTAACTTCTATCCCTTCAGTGAGCAACGCCTTAAACTGGAGAGAGTTCAGCTTTATCCAGGTATGTTATGGGGAAAGGAGGAAAAATTTTAATTCATCAATCACTACATTTCTATTTTTTAAAGGATATTCTTAGTTAAAAATAAGTTCCTCTCGGGCTATGATACACAGATTACTTAGGTTTCATGAGTTGTTAAATCCGGATCAGCTCGACACCACCTCAGGTGAAATGAAATGAAAAGATGGGATTATTGAACTTCTGGTGACAATTATAAAATTAGCTGATGTCTTTATGGTGCTTTAAAAGGAGTAAGCATGATGTAGTGGAAGGAGCCTTGGACTGGGAGTCAAGAGTTTGAGCACTCTCCATCTCTGTAAGCATCCCCACTCACCGTGTCAGAAATAAACCTCTGTATCTGTCCCCTCAAACCCGTTCCTCTTTCAAGCTTCCCAGTCCTATCAAGGGAGTCCCTACAGTATCAGCAGCCCCTGTTCACAACTCTCAGTATTCTCCTCGGCTCTCACGTACCACACACATCCAGTTTGTCCTCGTTCGCAGAACCATCTACTTTGTTTAGCCTTCACCACCGAGTGTCATCTGGATTGGTTTCCCTGCCTCAAGCCTCTCCCAGCTCCAGTCTATTCTCTACACAGCCCTGGTCTACTCAGTCCCAACTCCAGTGGCTCTCTATCACCTCTGGTATCAAATAGAAACGCTCCTGCTTGGCATTTAAGCTCTTTACGATATGGCCCTTCCTCCCTTTCTAGCCTTACTTGATGTGCCTCACAAACAAAACTCCATCTCCCATCTCAGTGACATTGTGCTGATGATCCCCTATACTTTCCCTCCTCACCTTTACCTCTGGGAATCCCTGGGTTTCCTCCAAGATAACTCAAGTACCACTTGTACGTGACACTTTTTGTGAATGTCCCCCCCTTCCCTCCCTTCTCTTCCCATAGCCACCTTATATTTATTTTGTTGATTATATCTTTATATATATATGTGTGTGTGTGTGTGTGTGTATAGAGATAGATAGATAGATAGATAGATAGATAGATAGATAGATAGATAGATAGATAGATAGATAATATGTGTATGTGTGTAGGTGTGTGTTTGTTTTCCCTGTTACAATCTAAGTACTCTGAGGGTGGGGAACTATTTCACTTTTGTATTTGTATCTCCAGCTAGCATTGATCCTGGCACATAAAAAACATTTAATATCTAGTAATTCATTGACTTCGGGCAGATAGGTGACACAGCGGATAGAGTGCTCGGCCTGGAGTCAGGAAGACTCGTCTTTGTAAGTTCAAATCTGGCCTCAGACACTTCTAGCTGTGTGACCCTGCACAAGTTACTAAATTCTTTTTGCCTCCATTCCTCATCTATAAAATGAGCTGGAGAAGAAAATGGCAAACCACTCCAAGAAAACCCCCAAAATGGGATCATGGAGAGTCAGACACGACTGAAAAACAACTGAACAACAATAAAAATTGATTACCACCCATCATAATAAACCCCCTTTTTTCTTTATTACTAGCTCTGTAACTTCATTTCTTTAGGCCTGCTACCTCTTCTGAAAAATGAAGGGTTGGAATATGTGATCTAAAATTACTTCCAACTCTAATATTCTGTGAAGTGTTCATAAGTAGCTATCCTTAAGGATCTGCTTTATTAACACATGTAATTCTCTTATCATTTATATGACCTTAGATTCTGAGCTGAAAAGGACCTCAGAGACCTATTCATTCCCTTCATTTTACAAACGAGAGAGCTGAGTCGTTAGGTGACTCACCCAGAATCAAACAGGTAATGAGCGTCCGAGGTAAGACTCAAACCTGGGTCCTCTGACTTCAAATCCAGTGTTCATTCCACTCCACAATGCTGCTGCCACCAATGAGAATCTTAGAAATAGATTAACATGGTAGGACATCTTTGAATTTAGTATACAGAGTAAAAGATAGGCATTAGCTTGTGCCCTATTTAAATTTTCACAAATTCTGAATTAGATGGGTCCAAATGAATTTTTACAATAGGTCATAAAAAGTTGTGACTAATCCTTTTGCACAGCACTGAGTTCATTTTTGTCTACATCCCCTCTTGTAATTCTACCCAAATTGAAGGCATGGTCCTTGTCCAAATTAATTTTTTTGCAGAGGGTAGGGAAATAGAAATTTTTTTCAGCTGAGTTTTTCATCACACCTAGAAAGTGTCGGAGGCCTTTGAATAAAAAGTGGTAGACAGGTGCAAAATATTTTAAATTTAGATAAGTAATTGAAAACTGGAAGGTCTGTTCTGCTAAGGGACTAGCATAGCCTTTGTCAGCCAAGTTAATTGTCACATTGTCTTGGTTAATACTACTTTTTATTTGACATATGTAATAACCCAAATTATAGTTATCCTAATCATAGAGACTTAAGAATTCTGACTTGTAGATTTTGAAATTGTAAACAGCCAAAACATTCATCACAATATGGATTTATTTTTATTACTTTATAATGTTCTTAAATGAAGTTTTCAGTAAAGTACATTTTCAGTATAGTTGAATTTAGCTCATAGCAAAGAGCAATTTGACACATGGCAAAATCAAAAGTTTGAAGCAGCACAACCGAGAGGCCTAATAAGAGAATCAAGAAGGTTAATTTTTCTTCTTTTTTTCTCTCCCAAAGTCTACACTTGGATACGTGGCCCTGCTCATAAGTACTTTCCACGTTCTAATTTACGGGTGGAAGAGAGCTTTTGAAGAAGAGTACTACAGGTTCTATACGCCACCAAACTTTGTTCTGGCTCTTGTTTTGCCCTCCATTGTCATTCTGGGAAAAATCATTTTACTCTTTCCTTGTATAAGCAGGAAACTGAAAAGAATTAAAAAAGGCTGGGAAAAGAGCCAATTTATAGAAGTAGCCAGTGGAATAATTCCACACCTTTCACCAGAAAGGGTTACGGTAATGTGATGCTAAATGGTACTAGTGTCATATGGAATTATACTTGAGTCATCATTTCTATTATAACCTCTGTTTTCAGAAGTTTATCTGACTGGGCTACAAAACTTGTTAAGGTTGAGATCTAATCAAGAAGGTCAAAGCCAAATTGGTCTTAGGTTTTTTTTTTAATTAATTTTCATTAAAGTCACATTAGGCAATTTGGAATTTTGTAGGGAGCCAACTGTATTTGTTGGAATTTTAAGTACTCTTTTGCACAGCTGTAATCACTATTACTGTCACTTTGTCAAAGCTCTATTTTGTAATTGATCCAAGGTATATGCTATTTACATTTAGTAATGCCAACATACTTATCAATGTTTAAAAAAACCTTTTTTCAAGCAACAAGCATATTAAATTTTTGACATAAATCATCTTATATGTACATTACATTTGCAACACTTAATGAAAATTGTTAATTATAAAACTGCGATAAGAATTTTAAATTACATAGAGTAACAAAACTTAATTGGTTAAAAAAAAGAAACATTGCATGGGAAACTGGACATAGTTGAGTGGTCACTACCCTCTAATGCTCACCAACACCGTACTATAACATTCAGGAAACATACATATATGGATACAATAATTCCTTCTAAAAGAAAAATTAAACAAGTAATTACATTAAAACATGTTAAGGATGTGGATTGATAAAATATTTATATATGGATTTAAGTACTACAATCATGTAATAAACTAAAAATGTTCACTTCGTGATTATATTAATTCAGTTCCCAATATAGCAATTACTTTGCCATATTAAGAGACAAGACAGAAGTCTCAGCAATATTCTACCTCCACAACGGAACATCTCTAACAAAGCCAGGATGAGGCTGTAGGCAAGGTTTGAACATTGCATCCCCTTTGTTCACTCTAACACATGGAATTTGACCTAACATAAAATAAATGATAAAATTCCACATAAAGTTGCCTTGTCATAAAAAACCATTCCCTCTGTCCCACAGTCAACATCAGCACAAACCCCCTTTTTCTTCCCACCTCACCTTCAGGGGATATAGTAGTTAGAGGCCAGCTCTACAATAGCTTTGGCAGTAACCTGTCTCTTTTTCACATTGAGCAAGGAGGAAGCAGCAGGATGCCATTGAACCTGGTAACCTGCCATCATGGGAGTTTTCTTGTGTTAATTTGTGAAGAAAGTCTGCCTGACAAGGGATGACTTTAGACCAGGAAGATTGAACAACCCATGGCAACTCCCCCCCAAACTAATCGAGGTCATAAGCCTGTGGACCAAGGACAAGGCCTGCTCATTAAGAGTCTCTTCCAAAAGGCTGTGTAAGAAGATAGCCCAAGAAGTATTATTTCTCTTTCTTTCAAGCCTTTGAAAATCATTACAAAGCTAAGCCATCTATTTCCTGCCCAAGCATTCATCCATGAAGTTTATATGCCCGTAAAAGATGTACAGAAGCTATTTATATACTGGCTTTTGAAAGTCTGTTTCTGTACGTTGTTTCTATTTTTTTTCAGTTTTGACTCCGCTGCACTCACTTATTTCAAAACTTGATTAATGTCTTATTTTGTACATTTCCTCCATTCCTGTTGAAAAGGAAGGTTAAGGTTATTGCTAGTAGATCCTTTGTGAATTTTCAAACTAAGGTCCTATAACTACTCGCTGAGGAATTCTTGCTCAGTGTAGGCTTCGTACAAAAGGAGGTTTTTCCCCACTTTGGGATAACTCTTCCCAATGCCACTTTCCCAACTACTGCTTGTGTGCATGTTAGGTAGATTATTAATGTATTAACTTTTCTTCCTTCTTCAGTTTCTATCTCACCTTCTTATAATATGAGCTCCTACAGAGCAGGGACTGGATTGCTTAGTATAGTGCTTTGCATGTGATAAATGGCTTATTATCAATACCCTTTTATTCATTCATCATATCCATCTATCACATCCATTCTTCACATCCATCCATCCATCTATCCTTGGTGAGTTTCAATGTTTTCTAATGGCTCTTCATTTTATTTTTAAGTTATTTTATTCTCCCCTCTTGGTAGTTATTTATTACTTCACAGCAGTTTAGTTGTGTGAAAAATCCTGAAGGCAAACCTTCAGAATTACTTTAGAATAACAAAAATTTCAAGTAATTGCACTTGTTCATTCCATGTGCCAGACTCCTTTGGTCTTTATCATTAGAATCCTAGTATGAGGAAGTTTCCCTCTCTCAGAACCCAAATCCTCTGGCTCTTAATGGAATGTTAAAATACCAACTGGCTAATAGTAGACACAGAGTCATCACTAATATAGACTAATCAAGTCTTTGAAGGTAAGCTTTTGGGGGAAGGGGAATACAAAAGAATGAATGTTGGAATAGTGTTTCAGATGCTAATAAATCTGAGTTTTGCACAATACAGCTGCAAAAACAGTTTGATACTACAATGTAAGAGTGTATTATTCACAATACAATATTATGAATTATATCTAAAAGTAATTTTATAGAGTGCTTTAATGTTTCTTACTAACTAGATTGTTTTCATGATTTTCCATTGTTCTCAAAAATTATACTAAATTTGGTCATTGCCATCTTGCCAGATGTAATAGAAATACAGCTATTTATTATGACAGAATTACGATGTGGGATTGAATACAGGTGATACTTTTTCCTCAAATCTGGCTGACATAAAACCTGAGCAAGGTCCCTAAGCATGAAAATGCTCTATTAGCAAAAGAATGGTAATGTAAGTGATGAAGATGAGAGTAATGATAATAAAAATAAAACGTCTTTATTTCAATTTTTGAAAGTTTAAAATTTTTCAGGCTTATAGTAACAATAATTTTGCCTAAGTATTTTTCAGTGAACATCAATACTTGTTTTCTGTTCAAAAAGCTATCATTTCAGGCATATATGCAGTCCATGTTTTGAGGTAGCTTATGTTTGGATATATGGTAATGGAAAGCGAGCAATGGAGACTTTGTCCGTGGATCTGTATTTTGTAGTATGTCCCTATACCTGAACTGAAATAGAACACTGGAAATCTATTGATTCTTATTCCTATGCAATAAGTAATTTTATTCTAAAAGGAAAATAACCATGATATATCATGCTGCTTAACCTCTGTATATGAAGATTTCTTAATTCTTTCAATATTTAGAACCATGCTAAATAGGAATATATTAATATGCTATCTTATATTTTTAAAAGTATGTGTGAAAATTAAGTCCTTTGGTTAAATGTAAAATTTTTATTTAAAATAGGAATAGATTATATTTGTAGGTATTTATCAAATATAATTATTTTGTGCTAAATATGGGATTTTGTAATGAGTTCCATTAAGATACACGATTAACTTCTTACAAATTAACATATCAACTTAAATTTTTTATGTTAAAGATTATATTTAATAATATTCACTTAATGCCTAAAGTAAAATCTTACTTTCACTATAATCAAGTTACTGAAATTCTTTGTGCACAAGGGCTGCAGGAATGCGGGCCATATATTGTTTTATGCATCATGGTCATACTTTTTATTGGTTACATTTTGTGTAATACAAAGACTGCCTTCCCTTTTATATTACATTTTTCCATGAAAATAAAGAATTGCCTGTATAATGCAATACTGCAAACATCCTGTCAGATAATACATATTTCTATGCATATATCCATTTTAAAAGAGGCTATGTGGCCTAGTGGAAAGATAGGGCTGAACTCAGAGTGTGGAAGACTTAGGTTCGAGCCTGACCTCTGACACATACTGGCTATGGAACCCTGAGAAGTCACATCACCTCTCGAGGCCTCAAGAACCTAGCTCTGTAAGGCTGTGAGCTCTAGAATAGTTGGAGATGGCCTTTGGGAGAGTGTGTGCCTCATACTGATGAAATCACAGTCTGGATTCCTCTTCTTCCCCCTCCCCCACTTCCCTCCTCTCCCAAACAAATAGAAAAACATATTTTTGTTTTTTGTTAAGGCACTGAAAGTATTGTTTTTCTTAAGGCGTTTTAACTGAAATGCCATAAATGTAATCCATACACATTTAAGGATAAACACTGAGTTAATTATATCTGTATCTAGTCTAAAATCTCTACTTTTGAAATGTGAATTTTAAAACTTGTAAATGTCTTAGTTTGTAACAGTGTTCATCAATATACAGTATAATGTTACAAAATTCAGTTCAACATTTGTATTTGTGGTGTGCCAACATGAAATTTTAAAGCCATTTTCATTTGTTCACAAATACAAAAAGAAACCTGATGTATGCTTAATGGCTATAAACAGAACAACAATTTTTATGGAGATATTTTGTCTGCATGCTGGAATAGTGATAAACATAGGACAAGTAACTAAGTATTGAGATCTTTTCTTAAAAATAAGAGTAATTTTGAATATGTATTAATAAGAAAATTAAAATACACATCTTAAATAAAGGCTATGTCTATATGACAGTAAAAACCATCAGTCAAGTTAATCAATCAAATTTTATTTGTTGAGCACGTACTATATAAAGATGCAGACCAGTTTGTTTAAGAGTCCTGTGAACAAAATGGCTGACATTTATTTTTTCACTTTCAAGCTCTCTGTGTATGCATCGTTTAGACAAAGCCAAAATTAATGCCCAATCTGTCAGTCAACCAAAGGGCATTTTCACAGCTGTGCTAAATGACACTGCAGAAGCAGACAAGTTGTATTGTTTTATAAAATGTTTTTTTCAAAGATGTTATCTTCAAAGAAATCCATTCCTCACTTTGTAACATTCTCTTTAAATATGATGAGTTAATCCTGCAGACAGCCAGCAGTACTGAGTCAAAACATGACACTGCAAGAATGAACTGGACTGCAATAATTCTTACCTTTAACAGCCAATGCTTTGAAGCGGCAACGTGTGATCTGCAAAAAAGAACTGACTTTTTAGTTAATTATATACTGTATCCATGCCTCCTCTAGTCTGACGTTGGGCAATTTGTCTACTGTGGGTGTATTACTTATTTCTTCTGTATGTAACCGTGTACATGCTGTCGTCTCTCTAAATATTAAAAGTAGTGCTTTTACACTATTTCCATAGATCTGCCTTACATGAAACTAAATAAAAAGTAACAAACCAAACATTTTGATTTTTCATTTGAAGTACTCCGCTATCCTTTTTTCTCTTAACAATAATTCTAACCGATTGGAAAGATTCTACATATTTAATATTTTTTCTGATTTCTCTGGATCTAAAAGCTTCTACTGTACTGCATATTAATATAGGTATTTTCTACAACAGTGAGATCATTAACAAATATTTCACTAAAATTGGCATTTTTTACTAAAATTAAAACTACAAATACTTTTGAAATGTAAAATTTGTAAATAAACAATGATGATAAATTATGTAGTACTGTCAGAAAACGGAAACATCTCACTTTGGTAAGTGGAATTCATTTATTCATTGTGTTGTTGTTAATATGCCTTTTCTTAATAACTGCTCCCTTGTCACACCAACAAAAATTATATTCCATTTTGTTCCACCCTCTTATAAAACATCTCCTGTGTCCTTTAGTATACTGGGTCCTGTATGATTTTTACATTTCTATCTCAAGCATAAGACTCACTAAATTTTTTTTAAATGATAAACACTAGACTGCAGCATTTTGAAAGTAACTGGTAACTGTGTACTTGCTAAATTGCATTAGCAGCACTTTGCACAAAATGGGCAATATGTAAACTCTTAGAAATAAATGCATAATGATGAGATCAGAAAGAAGTGGACTTTCAGCTATCCAAAGCAATGGATACTATAAAAGAGGGAACATGAAACATTTTCGTTCTCTTCCCACCTTTTTGGGTGGATGTACCAAAAAGCCCTGTAACAAATCAAGAGGGACAGAAAATCCATAAATGAGTAGAGTAATCCTCAATAGTAGTAAACCAGGTTTATGGGGTTGTCCAAACTTTAAAGCATACACCCACATACCACTTAAATCCAGTCACCTACTCCAGCTCATTTGTGAACCATCCAAATTGGACTCAAAGCCAAGAATTTAACTTACAAGCCAGAGTGGTCCAGTATAAAAAGCTTGGGAATTAGACTCAAGATGATCTCGGTTCAAATCCTAGAATGTGCCAATGTTGGCAAATCATTTATGCTCTCTGGACCTCACCAACAAAAAGGGCTTGGACCACCCATCCCCTATGCTTCCCGTTGATGCCTAAACCTTATATGATGCTATGGATACCCATACACACAACTTTGGTCTTTGGGACAGTTGTATGTTTTGTTCTTAAAGATCCCTTACAATTTCTAACCAAATCTTAGATATTAGAAGGTAATACTTTTTTAAGGTTCTACTATCTCCTTCTCCTATCCATCTCTGCTTCTTTAGAAAGAGGTTTAATAATTCCAAGCTGTCCTTTACGTTCTTTCTTCTCTGTGAGGACATCGCTTCCTCCCTATTTTAGTAGATTCTTTATCTCACCGACATAGGTTTAGACCACAAGACATCCATGCCTTCCCATACTAGTCAATTCTTGCCCATATCAAGTGTTCCAAAGATGATTTACTCAACACGTTGGAAGCCTCAACGTTTTAACACTGTAGGTTCTAGCACAAGAGTGAAATAGCATGCTATTCCTTGCTCTCCTGGCCCATCTTTTTCTGACCATACATTTGTTGAATGATATTTTTTACACTGTCTTGAGTGCATGTCATCATTGGTAACGAGCTATAATCTATTTACCCCCACTATGTATTTCTACTGCTCTCTGGCCTGCCCACAATTTTGATTCTTTGGAGACAGCGACACTCCACAATTGTCAGCCAAGTAACATCAACAGGAGAATAATTTTAAAGGACTTTCTTTGTGTTGGGAGCAGCTTTGGAATTACTGAAAGTACCACACACACAGTGGTTTACTCTCTCAAACTTCTATTCAATTCTCGGCCTATCAGCACCTAGATATAGTATGTTCTGATGGGCTATCAGGGGTGGGGAACCTGCGGCCTCCATCTAGGTTCTTGGGTGCAGCGTTTTGCCTGAGTCTGAGTTTGACAGAACAAATCCCTTTATTACAGGGATTTGTTCTGTGAAGTTTGGATTCAGTCAAAGGGCTGTACCTAAGGACCTAGAGGACCACATGTGACCTGGGGTCCACAGGTTCCCCACCCCTGGGCTAACTCAATGGGCTGCTCTGCCAAGGGCGTATCATAGTGTAGGCAATAGGAATTCTGTAGCTATTGATTGTTCCTGGATAGGCTATTTTGTACATTTTGTGCGTGTGTTACCACAAATCTCATTGCATATTCTGGGTCTGAATGCAATTAGCATAATGTGATCCTCAAACAGGTTTATGGGGAAGATGTTCCCAGTGGTAGAGAACACATCTACTAACTCCTACGTGGTAGAAATGTTAACAAGAAATGAAACAGGGTCAAACTCGACTCCTTTATCCATTTCATACTTTTCAGTGTCAATAGTTTATTTGAATAGATCAGGTTGAAGTCTTAATTATACAGTGAACATCTCACTTATGTCCTTTTAAAAACCTGCTGTTGATTTTGGCCTTTGCTTCAACAGCAAATGGGATTTCATCAGTAATCAACCATTTTCTATTTGATGTGATAAAAGTCAATTTCATTCTTTTTTTTGTTTAGCATTTATTATCTGCAGCACTTTTTTAGGGACTGGACCTTCAATTTCATTGGTATAAGAAGCTCCCAGTAAGTAACCGTCTCTGCCAACTTCTCTGCAACCTGAGTTACCTAGGGCACGGGGAGGTTGTAAGTGACTTCTTTAAGTCAAAGGGCCAGGATATGTCAGACATAGGACTTTCTTATTCCTTCTAGAAAAACTGTCCAAGTTGTGACTTGTACATGTTGCCAAATCTGACATTCTTAGAGGGAGCTAAGAATCCCTCCTAGGGAATTCTTTTTTATTCTGTAGACACGTAGAGTCCCTGGAGACTTTGGGAACAGGGAGTGCTGTGATCAGAGCTTTGCTTTACAAAGATTAATCTGGCAGTAATAGGTACAACAGATTGATGGGAGGAAATTTGATTACGAAGAGACTAGTTAAAATCTTACTGCAATAGTCCCAGGAAGTGGTAAAGGCCATGGGAAACAGTACCTCAATACTGCCCATAGAAAAGGGAGAAAGGAGGCATGAGAAATCTTGGGAGTTGGAACATGGTAAGGAGGCAGCATATATAGTGGAAAAGGCCCTTACTTTTGAATCCTGGCTCTGCCACAGTGGATGTGATCTCAGGCAAGTCTCTTATCTCTCAGCCTCAGTTCCATGATCTGAAAATGAACAAGATGATAAATAAGGTACCTTCCAGCTTGTGGCACCGTGAAGTTTTTATGTGCTCCTTTCCTGTCTCTCTGCCACAAAGAAGGTCCCCAGGGGGCTGAGAACTAGGGACTGTGAGAGGCTCCAGACAAAATGTTTTCAGTGAAGAACTCTTGGTGTGGGAAATCCTTCCCCCGATGTACCACAGAAACTCATCTATACTATCATTTCAGAGAGTTGTCCATAACTTATTTTAGAGAGCTGGCTGGGGCATTTAAGTGACCTGCCCGTGATTACACAGCTAGGATGCATCAAAAAGCAAGACTTGTACCCCAGTCTTCCCCGGCAATCGAGATGGGCCTCCATCAAATAACAACAATAACTGACATGTATGGAGTTGTTACTATATACATAGTGGTGCCAGGTACTGTGCTAGGCACTGTACAATCATCATCTCATTTGATCCTCACAACAGCCCTTGGAGGTAGATGCCGTTGTAATCCCCATTTTACAGAAAGGAAACTGAGGCAAAGAGGAGTTAAGTGACTTGCCCAGGGTTACGCAGCAAGTGGGTGAGGCTGGATTTCAACTTAGATCTTCCTTACCAAAGGCTTGGTGCTCTATATACTGCACCATCTGACTGTGGCAAGGACATACTCCTGCTGATTAAAGCAGGATTTAGACATTGAGGCCTTCCAATCAATCAAGAGACACTTATTAAGTGCCTACTGTGTGCCAGATGATACTAAGCACTGGGTATACAAAAAGAAGTAATTCTCCTCTTCTATTTTCAAATCCTCTAATCCTGTGAACCCTCAAAGTCCTAAGCTTGAAATACGCACACTCAACTTGGGCCTTGGGATAATCTGATAATCCACCTTGGACCACTTATCCATGTTACCAGTCACAAGATCCCAGATTTAGTGCTAGAATGAGCCTTGCAGTTCATCTACTCAACCTCTTCACTTTACAGATTAGTAAACTGAGTCACAGAAGTTCAGTGACTTGTCCAAGGACAATCAATCAGGCTCACCTTGTGCAAGAGGCCTTTGCAGGATTCCCTCTCTGCCATCCCTGACCACCTCATTAATCTTAGTGCTTCCCTCTGAGATCACCTCCCCTCTATACTGTTTCTCTATGTACATGTATGTACGTAGAAAGTGAGCTTCCTTGAGAGCTGGGGCTGTTTTGTGTTCTTTGTACACCCAGGCATGGGCACATAGTAAGTTAATGCTTAATTAATGATACCTTACTAATATGTCATAGTATTAATACTATTAATAATAATGTTACAGATGAATAGTAATTAATAAGTGCATGAGGATGATGGTCCTTCTCTCTCATTCTGAGAGGGCGTCTCGATGTTTCAGACACTTTCCATGATATTTAAGCAGGTCTTGGGAGAGTGAACATGTGCTGCGATGGACACGTTCGTGGCCATAAAGTCAAAGCCCTGGGATCAAATCCTGCCTCGGTCCCTTAGTAAAGCTCCGACCCATTTCAGTTCCTGGAGGGCAGGGGCCGTCTGCTGCCTGTCCTTGTATCCCCAGCCTGTGCCTGGGTCACTGAGTCTGGCACGCGACAGAAGCTTGACTGAATGACTGACCTTGGGCAAGGCAGCCCATTTCCCTCGGGTAAGTTTCCTCTGCAATAAGGCGGGCTTGGAGTAGTTCTCCGAGGTCCTCCGCAGCCCTCCCTGGCCCTCGGCCTCGGGGGCAGCATGGTTCTGGACGGTGGAAGGAAGGCTGGCTCTGGAGTCGGAGGTGCTGGGTGCAAATCCTCCGAGTCTGTGACCGGGGAGGGGGAGGGGGGGCAAGTCACCTATGCTCCGTCAGCCTTAGTTCCCCATCAGTAAAGTGGGAGTAATACTATCTCTTCTCTCCAGGGGGTTACTGCGAGGATAGTATGCGTTAAAAACCGGCGGCGGTTAATCTATTAAGACACTTAGGGTTTCATGTAAAATAAAAGGGGCTGGTATGGGCTTTGTCATCTCTAAAGTCTTGCCCAGCTCTAAAAACCTCCTCCTTGGAGACAGTATTCAAGTTCTAGCGTCAGCGGTGCTGGGTTCAAATTCTGCCGGTGTTAAGGACGTCTGTGGACACTAGGAAATTACTTCGGGCCCCTTCCAGCTCCACCCAGGAGTCCCGGAGGAGGTAGTTTATTTACTTTTCTCCCTCCCGTAGTTTCTGGCCCCGGACCGGGCAAAGTCACGTGAGGCCTCGGCACTACTTGACCTCCCTACACTACGTCTCGAGGTCAGATTTCCGCTTCCAGGAGCCAGGCATGCGCAGACATAGCCGTGCGTGTGGCCCCCGCTCCCTGGGCCGCCCTCGCAGCCCAGGCACGCGCCAGTTGGATGGAATGGCTCTCTAGGCCTTCCGTACCAGCTTTGCTTCCCTCGGGCCCCGCCCCTTCTCGTCCCGCCCCCTAGCAACGCGGCGGCTTGTGTTAGCAACGCCGGGCTCCCGGGCAACTGCACCTCAGAGGTGGACCGCTGCGCCGGCGGGGGTGGCTAAGGCGCAGGCGGCCGCCGTATGGAGGAGCCCCTGATGCCCCGATGGCCGCGGCCCGGCCCCCGACCCCCGGGGGCCCCGTGACCTCGGCCATGGTGCGTCCCACCGCGCGGACATCCAGTGTCGCTGGCCAGCCCAGGAAGCAGTCGAAGATCCCGGGCAGCGGCGGCAGGAGCCGATCCCGGATGACATCCAGGCTGTCCATGGCCTCGCCGGTAGTCACCCTGCCTGCCCTGAGCCCCGAGGCCGGCGGCAGGCCCAGGTCCAGCGCCAGCCCCCGCCACATCCCCGTGGTCAGGCTCAAGGTGGTCACCGACACTGACCTGGGGTTAGCCCAGGTGAGGCCGAGGCTTGGCCGGGCCGGGGGGCGAGGGAGGCCGGGGTCCTGGCAGAAATTCCGTCGGGCGTGGGGGTCTGCACAGGGAGAGTCTGCGCGGCACAACTGTGATTATTATTATTATTATTAATTATCATTTCAACTTCCACTTTGAACCTTAACCCAGAGAAATGGGAGCTATTTGTTATCACCCCCAGTTTACAGATTTAAAAAAAATAGCCTGAGATGAAAAGACGGGCGTATCTGCATACGGGTAGTAAGGACTTGTGGTAGGATTTGAACCCAGGTCTTCATTCTTCCCAGTCAGCACGTGGTCGTGAGTAGAGCCAGCATTCACGGACCCTTCTGACTGGCTGGGAAGCCTGGGGTACCTTTACAATCATGTTTCAAAAGGGCCTAACTCTTTAAGTTCTTAAGTTTTTTGTAGGAACACTCACACACCGTGGCAGGTTAGTGAAGGCCATGGACCACCTTCTCGGAATAAGGTTTTATTGTCTACATTCATAATTAAAGGAAATGCAACATTTCAGTTAGAGTTTAGTGAAAATTAAAGATGCAAGGTTTTTCTTTTTCTCTCCAAGGTCACAGAGCCCTTGAAATCTATCCAAGGAGCCCCTTCCCCACAAAGGTTCTGTGGACCCCAGGTTAAAAATACTTGGCGTGGAGAGTCAGCATTGGAGCCTGCATGTCTTGGGAGACTTACCTTTTTTTACACACTAGCGATGTGAGGAGCAAGGCGAAACCTCTCTCAGCCTCAGTTTCCATATTTGAAAATGAGGATAATAGCACCTGCCTCATGAGATAATATATGTAAAACACTTTGCAAAGTGCTATACAAATGTTAGTTGGTAGTAACAGTATTACCTTCCATTTCACCTAAGACTCCAAAATGGCAAGCAAAGGGTACCTGATAAGCTTTGGAGGAGGGACTTTCCTTGCCAGGAGTTACCTTCACGAATGAAGACCAGTACCAAGATCTTAGGAAAAATGCAATCAGGTTCAACACTTACTGCTTTGGTGTGAGGAGGGCAAAAAGAAAATAACTTCCATCCAATTAGACCCAGGATAATGCCCTTCTGATCTTTAATAACTATTCAGTAGGGTTAGCATCTTTACCTGGATGCATCTGCTCATTTGTTTCCTTGTTTTTGTGCCTGGTTTGCAAAAGAGAGAAGAAGCAAACACATCAAGAAGGAGGGTGGGGGCAGGAGGGACTTGCATTTATCCTAAGTCTTAAACTTGAAAAATTTGTCTTCTAGACAAAAAAGAGGATGGCAGAGATAGAGATAGGAGGCCAGTAAGGTGATCTGGTAGAAATCGCCTTTTAGAGGAAAAGCTGACATGACTAGGTTGAACTGACCAGTGGGATACTTTGGTTCCATTGGACCTTTACATACAGATCTCTGAAATGATGCTCATTATCCATAGATCTTCCTGTGAATAAACTTTTGACTGCTAGGAGGTAGGGAGCTGAGACATAGCTTTAAAACCCTGGAGAGTTTGCATCTTTTAATGTTTCTTGTTATTCTCACTTCGATTCTAAACAGCATGAATCTGTGGAGCATGAAGCAGTTTTTTTTTCCTTTGTCTATAAATTCAGCTAATTGCTCCAAATTAATATATGAGAGTCATTTCACTTGAGAACCCTTTGCTATCCCTGGTTTGAACTTTGATTTTTTTTTCCTGAAAGTGCAGGCCTCTCAGCTTCTCAAATGACCCTTATCATATATCCCGAAACCCAGAATTCTTTGGGGGATCCATGCCCTGCACCCTTACCCTAGCACTGTGGAGCTACTGTCAGAACTCCCTCTGAGGCTTCCTCAGTCTCAAGATGCGTCAGGAGCTCCGTATTCCGTGTCCACATCATAAAGCCTCAGAGAGAGCTGAAGGTAGACGAGGGACATCCTTCTGCTTTGGAGATGAGTTTACGGTATACCACAGAGCAATCAGGAATTTACCCAGGAGCTTGTACTTTTTTACACATGGAGGAGTAAGCATCATGGGAATTTGGCCTAGATTGTAGAGATATTCCAGCCCATTGGAGACAGAAGCTTTAATGGCACAGAATTTTCCATTCCCAATGCAGTAGGAAATCTGCGCTTCCTCCTCAGACTACAAGGTAGGGTCTGCCTAAGTGGAAATGGAAGTTGACTGTGGGAAGGTGGTGATGCTGAACCAGAAAGGAGCTGCTCCAGATGGTGGTCTCTCAAGTGAGAGAGCCTGATGAGAAGCCAGAAAGGGGGACATTTTTTGACTTGGGTCATATCCAGTCGACAGGCATCACATGGACTGCTGCTGGCCAGACCTGATTCTAGGGAGTTATCTGAAATTCTGTGCATCACAGGCAAGTTCCTGACATAATTTAGGTCCTAAAATTAGGGCAGTTTATAAGATTTCTGAAAGCATTTCCGTATCATTCCAAAGTGTGGGTGCCTTTGACAGAACAGTCCTTGGACTGGGGTTTGAATTTGCACTCTTAAAGCCTTTTGAGTCAGCAGCACATTCCTTGAGCTGGGCTGGCACTCAGCCCAGTTAGTGGAAGTGTGATCTCTCACTGAATGGTCTTTTACAAAACCCTCCAATATTGCTTCTCTTACTGCTGTCCTTGTTGAGTTGTGTACATATCAGACCTGCAGTTGAGTGAGCCAGTTTGCCTCAATTTCTTCATCTGTAAAATGGAACTAATACAGCACCTTCCTCAAGGGGTTGTTTTAAGGATCCAGTGAGATAGCAATTGTAACGTGCTCAACATAGCTGCTGGCACATAATAAGCACTATATGAATGCTATTACTGTGGTTAATATCAGTTAAAACCCTATCGCTCGAGAGTTGTAATCTGTGCAGTCTAGAGCCTGCCTTGAGTTAGATTTGAAGAGAGACTCTAAGGTTGGTGAATGTCTGAGGCAGTAAATAAACAAGCACTGCCAACTCTCTTCTTCCATAATAGCTGGAGCTGTTCGTTTTGTGAGTTTTCAAATAAAGCCTTTGGTATCCTTTAAAAGTAAAACTAATAAGGGAAATAAATACTATAAGTCTTTTCTAACATATTGTGTATTTAAGTTTCAAAAATTGTTTTTTATAGCTATGGACTTTTAAATTGTATTTTATATGGAATTATAGAAAATGCAAGAATTTTTATAGGGTTTATGCTTATGAAATAGGATTATTGGCATACATCTAAGAATAGCCTCCCAAAAAGTATTTTTCGAAAGGCAGTTATCCTGGGAATCTGAAGGCTTTTATTCTTTCCCTGTTACATCACAACTAATAATTCATGGACACAAAGTCTGCTCAAGCTTCCTTTTCCACCTATTAAAATGATTATTATGCCTACAGTCTTACTAAATTATATAGGTGGTGTGATGATTTATAAGTTGAGGTTTCTCAAAACACATTTTTTCCCTTTTGATGCCTTTTGGGCTGCCAATGACTATAACAGTACCCAAATCTTGGCATGCTAATGGTTCTTGTCTTGGTGGCTATTTTTAAACAAAATTATTTTATGTGATATTTATATTAGGATGTTGACAAATGTTAAGAAGGTCACTTGATAGGTAAGAAATAAGAAAACGAATCTCAGTCCTAATAGAATCAAACTGAGAGTAGTAAGAAAAACCAAAGAGACTATCAGGAATATTAAAGAGAATGTCTTTTCAAGTATGAGTTGGACTAGGTGGCCACTGCTGTCCCTCATACTTAGAAATTTTAAGCGATTTTATTATGTGAAAGGTAGCTTAACTGGTATGATGGGAGCTATTGGCCTAGTATGGACAGATCAAAAAGCTTATGTCAGACAGGAACAGAGGTGTGCACACCTTGAAACTGATGAAATGGTTTGAATTTACAGAGACCGTGGATGCCACTGTCTCCAGCACTAAATGTAGAATGTAGTTTACCAAGGAGCATCACTTGTGCAGTGTCTGTTTCACAGGCTCATTTCTAGTGGGAGAGGTGTGTGTCCTTGCCTTAGCAATGGTTTAGGGCGGTAGTTCAAAAGTGTGCTCCAGGAACCCCTGAAGTTCCCTGAAACCCTTTCGAAGAGTCTGCC
>CM053623.1:38295770-38328679 GCA_028646595.1 Phalanger gymnotis | reverse complement strand
CGCATGTATATATATATATATATATATATATGTATATGTATATTCCCTTCAACTACCCTAATACTGAGAAAGGTCTCATGAATTACACATATCATCTTTCCATATAGGAATGTAAGCAAAACAGTTCCACTTTATTAAGTCCCTTATGATTTCTCTTTCTTGTTTACCTTTTCATGCTTCTCTTGATTCTTGTATTTGAAAGTCAGATTTTCTATTCAGCTGTGGTCTTTTCACTGAGAAAGCTTGAAAGTCCTCTATTTTATTGAAAATCCATATTTTGCCTTGGAGCATGATACTCAGTTTTGCTGAGTAGATGATTCTTGGTTTTAATCCTAACTCCTTTGGTCTCCAGAATATCATATTCCAAGCCCTTCAGTCCCTTAGTGTGGAAGCTGCTAGATCTTGTGTTATCCTGACTGTGTTTCCACAATCCTCAAATTGTTTCTTTCTGGCTGCTTGCAGTATTTTCTCCTTGACTTGGGAATTCTAGAGTTTGGTGACAATATTCCTAGGAATTTTCTTTTGGGGAATCTTTTTCAAGAGGCGATTGGTTGATTCTTTCAATTTCTATTTTACCCTCAGGTTCTAGAATATCAGGGAAGTTTTCCTTGATAGTTTCTTGAAAGATGATGTCTAGGCTCTTTTTTGATCATGGCTTTCAGGTAGTCCAATAATTTTTAAATTATCTCTCCTGGATCTATTTTCCAGGTGAGTGGTTTTACCAATGAGATATTTCACATTGCCTTCCATTTTTTCATTCCTTTGGTTCTGTTTTATAATATCTTGATTTCTCATAAAGTCACTAGCTTCCACTTGCTCCAATCTAACTTTTAAGGTAGTATTTTCTTCAGTGGTCTTTTGGACCTCCTTTTCCATTTGGCTAATTATACCTTTCAAGGCATTCTTCTCCTCATTGGCTTTTTGGAGCTCTTTTGCCATTTGAGTTAGTGTATTTTTAAGGTGTTATTTTCTTCAGTATTTTTGGGGGTCTCCTTTAGCAAGTCATTGACTTGTTTTTCATGATTTTCTTGCATCACTCTCATTTCTCCTCCCAGTTTTTCCTCTACTTCTCTTACTTGCTTTTCCAAATCCTTTTTGAGCTCTTCCATGGCCTGAGACCAATTCATATTTTTCTTGTAGGCTTTTAAAGACGTAGGCTCTTTGGCTTTGTTAACTTCTTCTGGCTGTATGTTTTGATCTACTTTGTCACCAAAAATAGATTCCAAAGTCTGAGTCTGAATCTGAGTCCATTTTTGCTGCCTGTTCATGTTCCCAGCCAACTACTTGACCCTTGAGCTTTTTGTCAGTGTATGACTGCTTGTAGAGTAGAGAGTACTTTGTCCCAAGCTTTAGGGACTGTGATGCTGTTTTCAGAGCTACTTCTACAGAGCAGACTCTGCCACACCAGTGCTCCTCCTCCCCCAAGAACCACCAACTCAGACCATGACCCAGATCCAAGCAGGGCCTGCACTCCCACTCTGATCCACCGCTTAATTCCTCCCACAGGGTGGGCCTGGGGCTGGAAGCAACCACAGCTGGAGCTCTGGAAGCAGCCCTAGAGCTGCACCACTTCTGCACCCCTGGGGCTAGGGCCGACCACGCACTCCTTTCACTGCATTCTAGAAGTTTTTCTACTAATCTTCTCTGTTGTCTTTGGCATTTGTGGGTTGAGAAGTCTGGTAACTGCCACAGCTCAGTGACTTAGGGCCCTACTCCCTGTTCTGCCCGGCTCCCGGTCTGGTTGGTCCTGG
The DNA here is from genome assembly GCA_028646595.1 of Phalanger gymnotis. Taxonomy (NCBI): domain Eukaryota; kingdom Metazoa; phylum Chordata; class Mammalia; order Diprotodontia; family Phalangeridae; genus Phalanger; species Phalanger gymnotis. The sequence continues at coordinate 38,326,928 of CM053623.1, read as the reverse complement.
CGCAGCCCACACTGGGCTGTGCTCCACTCTGCTCCCAGGTCCGTGTAATAGACCCTTCCCGGTGACCATCCAGGCTGTCCTGGGCTGGAGCCCTGCTTCCCTCTGCTATTTTGTGGGTTCTGCAGCTCTGGAATTTGTTCAGAGCCATTTTTATAGGCATTTGGAGAGATTTGGGGGAGAGCTTAAGCAAGTCCCTGCTTTCCAGCTGCCATCTTTGGTTTTTATTTTAAATGTAACTATACAGTACTGAAACTTACTTTTTTGTGCTCATCAACTCTTTTGCTGGTAATTTCCAGCAGTACCACAAAAATAAATGTATATAAAGCCTCCTGAGGTGACTACTCTAAGGGATAATTCAGATGTAAAAGCTCACATATATTTTGTAAAATGAGCCTTATTATTCATAGGACATTCATTCTTATCAGACACACTAATAAAACAATATAGCCTCTGCTCTTAGAGCTGAAAGTCTAACTGAGGAAACAGACATTGAGCTCTTAGAAGAGATCTAGGCATAGCACTTTGTAGCAAGAAGATGTGCCCCTTTGTGAGCATCTAAGAACCTAAGAAATCATGGTAGAGAACCTTTGGGTAAGGATGAAAGACAGAGGGAAATGAAATCATTATGTAACTAGACAACATGACCCCTTAGAGGCTGTGGGTGATGAGTTCTTATATAAATCACAAAGAGGGAAGATACGTGATTGATAAAGAACTTCAGCCCTTAAACTCATTCTGATGTAGAGAAAGAGAATGAGGAGTTAGTGGCTAGCTATTCCAGCCATGAGGGGAAAAATAGAAGATGAGGGTGGGGACATGCAGAACCAAGGGGGCAGATGAAAGCAAAGCCATTTTGAAATCTGGAGAGGAGTAAAACTAGCCTAATATATGAAAAGGAGGGGGAGAGACAGAGAGAGAACAGAGGGAGAGAGATAGAAAGAGAAAGAGACAGAGGGAGAGAGAGACAGAGAGACAGACAGACAGGCAGAGATGAATTCTCAATACTATAAAGCTGGTGAGTTTGATGTCAATATCCCCTGTTTAAGTCTAGGACATGTTATTAAGAAAATTGATTCGTGAACCGTTAGAAAAGGAAAAAGTGATGACAAGCATATGTTTACTAAAACCATCATGCCAGACTAGCCTCATTTCCTTTTTGGACTAGTGTGGGAGGTCAGTGGAATGCCAAGCCCTTCCATAAAGAGGTCTTTGATTTCTGCCCCTCTACTAGTCTGTAATAAAATGTTTTTCATCTGGACTCATGACACTTCGTGCCTTTCTGCTTAACTTGTTATTCTCTAATTTGTATTATAATTATTTGTGTGTATGGCTTCCTTCACTAAAGTCCTACTCGGTGCTTCATTGTGGCTTGGTGATGATGCTGGGTTTCTGCAGAGTCAGCAGAATAAAAACTCCAGCAGTTCCTACCAAGCTGAAAAGGCTTTGAATGCGACCCCACTGATGGCCCCTGTCCCTTTTCTTGGGTCTAGACTAAGTTCAGAGAGGCTCATTGCCAGGTTGACCACAGGGTAAGGAATTTTTCAGCCATAAAAATTCTCAGAGACTGTCTACTGAGTCATAGGAGGATGTTGATCTGTATCGATGGAGGGATGGCCCATATCTAACAAATTACCAATCCTTAAAATACTTAAATGAATGAACAGGGTTTCTCTCTCCTTCTAGACTGTAAGCATCCTGAGGGCAGGTATTTTATATCTTCACCAGTTTCTGTTATAATTAATTATAACAGATGCTTAACAAATATTTGATGAGTGAATGAATAAATCCAGCATAACTCAGGTGGATTTGAGATTTTATCCATGTCATCAGTTAGTCAGTACTTATTAAGTGCTTGCTGTGTGCTGAGCTCTGGGGGATACAAAGAAAGGCAAAAATGTCAGGAGCTGTGACTAGGCTTTATTACTTCAGCTAAGACTCCCTCAAGGAAACCAGGATACAGGTATACATGAGAGGCTAGGAGAAGCCGATACTTGCTACGTACAGGAGGATTGCATTCCCCCTTAAGCACATCTCCATCCTGAAGCTGGCTGTAGCCAGTTGAGGAACTCTCTAGCTTCACAACAAGTATTTTGAGAAAGTCCTTGTACTCTGAGAAGCTCTGTCCCCACAGGGCTTGAGATTCCTTCTTCCACTGACCAGATGCAAGAGTGTTAGTGACTCCTGCTGAATCAAGCAGTGGCTTGAGCTCTGTCTTGTGGAGTGGACTAGGCTGAGACTTGGTGAGCTTCAAAAGGGTGGAAGAGTAGACTGCCTAAGATCCACCGATGGGTGTACAATCCAGAGTGTGTGCACAGCTGAGCTGGTGAGAGGCCAAGCCTTGAGTCATCAAGTGGATCAAAGGGAGTCAAGGCCCATCTGTGAGGCCACTTTCAGAGATGGACTTGGTAGAGAGGGGAAGATGCTTCCTGGCTGGCGACTGCTTTCACTTTGAGCCCACTCTTCCCCAGGGCCACAAAGGTAAATGGGAGCTGGACCCCCCAGATGTTAGGGGAAAATGTTTGTGTGTCTATTCTTCCTCTGTCTTCCAAGTCCTTCTTTTGGAGAAGAGAAGATAAAGGAGAGAAAAAAGGGAAAGAAGCTCTTGTTCTTGTGTTCCCTAAGACTGGCAGGAAATAGTCTGTGTCTCTCTGGGCAGGTGGATAGCATCAAATTGCCAGTGGTTGAGAACTGCCTTTTACATTAGGCTAGTGGAAGGAAAGAGTGACTCTGGAGCCCCTCCTTCCGATCTCTAATAGAAAGTGCATCTCCAGTGGAAGTTAGGGGAATGTCCTTTACTCCCTGGGTGACGCATGTCATTACTAAACCTCTCTTGGCCTCAGCTGTTTCATCTTCAAAATGATAGTGGTGACCTAGACGACTCCTCCAGATTGAAATCTATGATCCTATCATAATGGTACAAACCCCACCGACATACATTGCCATCCTCTCTCCTGCCATCAGACCTTTGCACAGGCTGGCCTTGTTGCCTGGAACGTTATCCTTCCTTCCTTTGTTTCTTAAAACCTTTGGTTTAGTCACCTCCAAGGTGAAAGTCAAAGGCTACCTCCTTCAAGAAGCCTTTCATGAGTCTTCCAGGGGCTAGTACCCTACCAATTACTATGTATTTATATATGCATGTATTTACACATGTATATATATTTTTATATGTCCATTTACACATATGATATACATATGTACATGTATACATCTAGATATACATGAATATGTGCACTCACACACATACACACAGAGTATTCTAAAAGCCTTAGTTCAATTTTAAGTTCCTAAGGCTTAAAACTGTACCGAAACTTTGAGGACACCCTGTATAGAGTCGGCATGTACCACACTAAGAATATGCTGGATCCCACCCTCCATCCAACCCGCAAGCTTCCTGAGGACAGAGGCTGTCTCACCTTGGTATTTCCATGACCAGTGCTCAACGCATGGTAGGCACTTAAGAGATCCTTGATGATTAAGAGCAACTGAATTTGCACGTGTGAGGATCACAGAAATGGTGACTGCGTGGTTGACAATGTCAGTGGAAGGTAGATATTATTTCAGATTTGTAATGATTCCATTTTTAAATGCTGCTTTTCTCTTTCCGACAGGTAACTTAATAAAGGTGCCAAATTCTGAGTTGAGGATACAACTTTGTAAGTGTATTGTTGACTTTTACCATGCAGAACCAGTAAAAAAGCAAATTGCAGGTGAAGTATGTCATTTATGTTTACCATGTGGTACTCTCTATCCACTGAAGCCCCTTTGAGTAGAGGAAGGCTTATCTTTATGGTATCTACAAACCAGGCCATGTTCTAGAGCTTTGAGATCTTTGCTGGTTCTAAACAAAAGTTGGTTTTCTATGTGCCTTTTATTTTAAAATGTTTTAGGTACTTAACATGATTTTTAAATGATCTACCATTTATACTTCTCCTTACAATTGATAGTATCTGATTCCATAGTATATTTTTATCATATAGGATACTTTACAATCATCCATAATATTTTCATCACTTTTTTGAGTAACGTGGTCACATCATCGAATTCAAGCCCTATTCTCAGATATTTTTAGAAGTGATTATTTATGCTCTTTTGGGAGGAGATCAATGGAGAAAGATGAGATGGGTTACACCAGGCTGTGAGCAGCAAACAGAACAGGGATCATTATATAAAAGCAGGACTGCTAAGCCAGGCAAAACTTAAAACCTGGTAAATCTTGTGAGATCTGGTCAGTAGATCAGTCAACAAGCATTTATTAAGCACTTTCTTTATGTCAGACACTGTGCTAAACACTAGGGAAGGGATTAAAATAAAACAAAGGAAAAAAAATCCTTGCTCTCAAGTACCTCATATCCTAACATGAGACACACATGTAAATAACTAAGTACATACACAAGACAGACACTGAATAGATAGAGAGGTATCCCAGAGAGGAAAGCCCTAGCATTGGGGACATTAGGAAGGGACTCATACAGAAAACGTGATTTGGGCTGAGTCTTGAAGGAAGATGGAGAAGTCAGGAGGGAAAAGATTCCAGGTGTGGAAACAAGAGCCAGTGAAAGGGCAAGAGGAGAGCTATTGTATGGGAGGAATTGTTGGCAGACCTGTGTTGCTGGAGCATGGAGGGCATTAGGAAGACCAGAACAGTAGGAAGCGGTCCGGTGGTTAAGGGCCTTAGAGCCAAGCAGGAATGTGTATTTCATCTTGGTAGACATCCACTGGAACTTATTGAGTAAGGAAATGCCATGGTCAGAACTACCCTTTAGGAAAATTCCTTAGAGGCTGAATGGAAGGTAGATTGGAGTGAGGAGAGCCTTGAGGCACAGTGAACAAATGTAAAGTGCCATGATAGTCCAAGTGGGAAGTGATAAGTGCTGGGCCAAGACTGCATCTATGTGAGTGTAGAGAAGGGAATGTACAGAGGAGAGGTTGTGAAGGTAGATATTGTCAAGATTTGGCAACTGCTTGGATATGCGCGGTAAGTGATCATAATGTGCGGAGAGTGACATCAAGATCACAGCACTTCTAGGTGACTAAAAGGATAGTGTTGCCTTCAACAGTGATAAAGAAGATCAGAAAAGGAAAGGGCTCTGGTGGGGAAAGATAATAAATTTTGAACGTGTCATCTATGATGTCTGTGGGAAATCCAGTTTGAGGTGTCTGAGAGACAGTTGCTGACGTGAGACTGACCTCAGGAGAGGAGTTAGGACTAGACAAGGAATCATCTGCGTCAAGATGATTGAACACACAGGGAAGGTGGAGAAGAGAAGAGGGCTCAGAGGAAAAATGAGGGAATACTCACAGTTAAGGGATATGACATATGTGGAAATCCAGTAAAGGAAAATAAGAATTATCTGATGCTGCATTAACACGTGGTCACAGCATACCGTATCATCTCTATTTTATTCTCCCATGAGATAAGAAAGACTCTTGGGACCTTCGGCAACTGCTGAACACATTTTATATTCACCCCAGATTTGTACTGTCTTACCAGTGACTCAAGGTCCACATTGTCTGGTGTTAGGGCCCTAACAGTGCTGTTAACCCTTTAGAAGTTCGTTCTTCCAAGAGGGCCCTAACAGTCTGGTGAGCCAGCTGTTCATGACTCCAGGTTATCATCTCCAAAAAGCTCCTCTTTCCAGGCAACTAGTACCTGACTCAAAGAACTTGGGCCTCTCTGACTCACCAGATAGCCACTGAGGCTGGAAATAATATCTCTCTCGAAATCACTCTTAGAGCCCTCTACTAAGGGAAAGAAATGCAAAGAAAGACAGCCAAGAGCTTGAGATCCAGTCTCCAGCTCACTTTGAAAAGCACTTGTTCATAGTACCATGTGCTTGTAGCCATCCCAGTAGCTGCTTGGAAGCAGAGGGAAGAAAACCACCTCCTCCTTGTCAGGAGAAGTCCATAAGAGAGATGGCAGAGTCCCGTGTGACAATGTCAAGAGAAGATGAGAGAGAGAAGCAGAGACCTTGGCCTTTGTTTTTAAAGTCTTATTGAATGACTTCCTGGCATGGTTGTCAGACATCTTCAACACAGCCCCCTGTCATGGGAACTGATGCATCAGTTGCATCAAAGTGCAAGTCCTCAGGAACCAATGCCCCATTCTAATAAATCAGGGGGGCTCTTCTGATCCCCTGCTTACACAAGGATAGCCATTAGATTTGTCTCAGCTTAGGATAGTGCAAACTAGATAATATGCTGCCACCTCCACACAAATGTTGGACCTTGAACGCTTTCTAGTCATGCATCTGTCTCAGTACGAAAACTACTAAGCTCTATTTCAGGTGCAAATTGAGGATTAACAAAAGGATTTTTTTTCTTTTTATTCCTAAAATTCCAAAATTTCAGGAAATTTTGGAATTATCTGTTAGAATAAGGTTTGCTAATTTTTAAATTTTACTGTTTTACAGTTTCCCCTTTTAAAAAAAAATCTTTATTGGCCAACTACCTGCAATTATGTTTATATATATACATATATATATACACACACACATATATACATATATTTTATATATACATATATGTGTGTCTATACATATACTCTGCTGTTATATGCAATAACTGCACGTTTCCCCACTTTTTGTAGGTTATCAGCAAGTTACTTCAACTTACAAGATCCAGATGATTGAATCAGGGGGTTTGGCAGAAATTTTAGTTCTTTCGTGGGACCTCCTTCAAGCTGAACTTCTTGAAAAGCTATGGTTACTTAAAACTTTGCAGCATCTCTCTACATCTGGTTTGTATTTATCATTAAAATAACCAGCTTTATGCTACTTTTTATGTCTGCCTAACAAGCAAAGATTTCATAATAAAAATAATTCATGCAGGGTTTTTGTGTGCTTTTTGTGTATTTTCAGAAGTTAATTGTAATTTAATGATAAAAGCACAAGCAGCCAACAAAATCTGCTCCTGCCTAAATAACCCAGATCCTTCTGGACAACTTCTGTTCCGTTCATCAGAAATCCTATGGAACTTATTAGAAAAATCTTCAAAAGAGGAAATCATCAAACAGCTTAGTAACTTGGAATGTTTATTGTAAGTCTTTTCTGATAAACATAAGAAAGCCTAGAGATTTCAGAGGTAGCACAGTGTAGTGGGAAGACCACTGGATTTGGAGTCAGAGGACCAAAGTCGAAGTCCAAGCTCCAACACTTATTAGTCATATCAGTGAGTCCAAATGGCCTTTCTCAGCTTTAGCTTCCTCAGCTATAAAATTGAAAGAAATACAGAACTCTCAGGGTTATTAGGAGGAAAACACTGTCAACCTTAAAGCATTATCTATCCATCTGTCTGTATGTATGTATATGCCAATTACAATTTTTATATACTTTTGATAAGCCCATTGATTTTAGAGCTGGAAGTAACCTTAGAGGTCATTGAATAGCCTTATTTTACAGATGAGATCACTGAGGCCCCAATTGCCTAGAGTGCAGTTGGAGAGTTAAAGTCTCTCAGGTACTTTCTAATCCCACTAGGTCATCATCCATGTTCCTTCATCAAACCACACATACACCAACTGGTGGGCCCTCTTCTCTTTTTTCTCTGTACTTTGTCTCAGTGATTTCATCCACTCTCATTTCTATGCAGGTAGCCCTGATCTCTATTTCTAGCCCAAGTCTCTCTCTTTTTTGATATTCTTTCTTCTCTGGATCATCACACACTGCTTACTCCTAGTTCTTCTCCTTCCTTTCCGACCACTCCTCCTCTGTCTCCTCTGCTGGATCTCCATCCTTGTCATCCTTTAGTGAGTGGCCCCCAAGGCTTTGTATTTTGCCCTTTTTTTCTTTTCTCTGGACTATCTCTCTTGGCGACCTCATCTATGCCCAACCAGGGCAACTCCGTGCAAATGATTTCCAGATCTCTATATCTAGCCTTAACCTCTCTCCTGACCTCTAGTCTTCCATTTCCAACTATCCTCAGCTGTCCAGTAGGTATCTGAAGCTTACCATGTGCAAAACAATTCAGAGAATAATATGCAGTAGGCCCAAAGTAACATGAAAAAGGTGCCAATAGGGTGTAGAAGAAACTAAGTTTGGAATAAACATCTAAGTCATACTGAGCCATTTGGAAAAAGGGACATGTAGGATGAGGGGTTTGGCTGAAAGTAGACTTAAATGCAAATTAAAATGTGTTAAGGAGCCTCAGTTTCCTCATCTATAAGATGATACTTTCCAGTTTTAAATACATCATCCTACAAACATATATAGTAATATATAGTAATAGTAGTAGTAGCATAGTTTAATGGTTCTATGTAATAAGGGCAAGAGCTACTTAAGGAAAATATATATTGAAGTAGAAATTGACATCGTTCAAAATATAAATGAGAGAATCATAGAATGATCCCAAAATTATTTGATTTCCTGTGTTACTTTGCTATTGTTACCACAATGTGGGAGGCAGAGTCATTGTCTTGGCAGAAAAATAGCAGCTTCTCCCAATGGCCATAACAGGCCATCAACCCATCTCCTACTGACAGGCTGATCATTCCATGAGATTTATATTTGCTGTCAACAGGTGGCAGTCGAAGCACAGGTAGTGAGTGCTAAGATTCACAAAGAGTCTCTCCTGGCCTGACCAGAGGAGCTCAGTATATCAGTCACCTATCAGTCTCTCCATCTACCTTGAATTTAAAGTTATTCTGATAAAATACTACTTAAAGACATAATTAGCCTTGATAACCTGATAGATAAATTAAAACTGATTTTTGTTGCTATTTAATTTTATTGTCCTTCTGGCCTAATTAGAATTTCTACTGGAATATTCAGACTTTGGGAAATAATCCCACAGCCCTGGCAGAATCATGAGGATCCCTCCCAGGCTTGCTTTAGCCCTTTGACCTTATCAAAACCAGGCATTTCAGTCCTTGTTTCCCAGCTGGAACTTTGAAGAGCAAGACCTGCGAAGTCCATCTGCTCCGAGATCTAACTTCGCTAGCCCACGCCTGCCTCCTCAGCTCCTAGCTCTGACTTCCTAAGATCGTAGATATGGAGCTGGAAGGGACCTAACATCACATCCAGTTTAGAGAGTCACTGGTGCACAAAGGGTTAAACACTGCCTAAGAGTCCCTCAGAGGCAAGACTTGCACCCAGATCTTCCTGATAAGGCCAGCTTCCATCCTTTATGTCATGTTGTGTTCAACCGTGGGATTAGACTTTGGAGTTGGAAAACATACTATTGAAAAGTGTTATTAAAGTGATATTTTAAAATTTATGTTTTATATTCCCCAGTTATATGTAAATATAATATTTAGCATTCATTTAAATCATATTTTATTTTTCCTAATTACAGGTAAAAATAATTTTAATATTCTTTTTTGTTTGTTTTAATTATAAATTCTATACCTCCCTTCCTCCTCTCCCCTCCCCCTTCCCTGAGATGGTAAGCAGTCTGATATGGGTTATACGTGTTCAATCATGTAAAACATATTACCACATTAGTTATGTTATGAAAGAAGACACAGACCCAAAGGGAAAAAAACACACAAAAAATACATAAAGTGGAAAAGAGTATGCTTTGATCTGCATTTAGACTCCAGTTCTTTCTCTGGAGATAGACAGCATTTTTCATCAGGAGTCTTTAAGAGTTGTCTTGGATCTTTGTGTTGCTGAGAATAGCTAAGTCACTCGTACAGTATTCTGGTTCTGCTCTCTTCACTTTGAATCAGCTCATGTAAAAGTGGTGCTTTTGTAGAATGTAAAAATACATTTTTCCCCCAGGGCTTTGAAGGAAGTATTTAAGAATCTGTTTACTAAAGGTTATCGTCATTATGATCGTCAACTTAGGAATGACATCTTAGTAATCACCACAATTATAGCACAAAACCCTGGAGCACCAATGATTGTAAGTATTAATGAGTCTGATGCCCTTTGTTTTGCTTCCATAGCGCATGCAGTAGTTTGTCAGGATGCCAGTTCTTTGTGTTCCACATGACGTTTTTGCACTCTTCCATAAATGGTACAATGAAATAGTCTGTGGGATTCACCATAGGTGGCACAGTGTTCAGCAGTTATGTACTAGCACTGAGATTCTGGCAGCTTGCCAGCCTTTCTTTGCCCTGTTGTTTCCTCCTCCCCTGAATGTCTTCCCCCTGTTAAGTTCTGTTGATCCCTTAGATTGTCCTTCCTTCCAGAGTGCTTGTGATAGCATGTGATCTCCTCCTTAAGAAACACACATAGCACTTAAGTTTCTACCTCTATTTGTCGGTCAACACATGCTACAATGTTATATAGCTATTTGTTTGATTATGATATCTCCCTTTTAGACTGTATGCTCCTTGAGGGCAGGGACCATCCCTTACTCATCATTATATTACTTGCCTCCCTGGGAGCAGTTTCTTATATGTGCAGCTGTTTAGTATGTAGCTGTTGAATTAAATTTAATCCATGAATTTAATAATTCCTTCAAAAGAGAGTATAATAGCTTGTGTTTTCACAGTGCTTTTAAGGTTTGCAAAGTACTTGACATATATTCTTATCTGATTTGAAATTATAACAACCCTCTGGGGAGGTAGGTTCTATTTTTACCCCCACTGAGGAAATTGAGACTAATAGAACCTAAATGAGTCACATGACCAGTAAGTATCTGGGGCAGTATTTGAATTCAAGGCTTTCTGACTACCAAGTCTAGCATTCTGTCTATCCATTGTGCTACCTACTTGCCTCAGGCTCTCTCTGCTGGGTAGCACATTGGAGAAGCAAAAGATGACGTATGTAATCCACCTTACTTTAACAGACTGCTGTGTGGTAGCTGGGTGGCTGGGTAGGTCAAGCACTGGGCTTAGAATCAGGAAGAGACTCACATTTTTGAGTTCAAATCCGATATATCGGACCCTGAGCAAGTCACTTAATCCTGATTGCCTCAGTTTTATCATCTATAACATTTTTATGCGCGGCCCACCTGTCTTTACTACGGCTGTGGAAATTGACGTAAATGCTTTAACTAAAGCATTTGTGTTGATTTCTGTGCTTGTGATGACACAGGCAGGCCGCATGGGGGCGCACGGCCCGTGTTTTGGACAGCCTTGCTCTATAAAATGAGCTGGAGAAAAAAATTGCAAACTATTCCAGTGTTTTTTGCCAAGAATACCTCAAAATAGGGCCGTGAAGGGTTGGACACAACTGAAACGACTCAAAATCAACAACAGTATTATATGTAAACTTTTTATGTGACTCTGGAAGTTCGAGGCCAACTTAGGAAGCGCTAGCCCCCAACACTGAGGTCAGGGAATATTCATTTTTATCTTTGTATCCCTAGTGCCTAGCAGAGTGCCTACCCACATACCCAGGAGGTGTTTCATAAATGCTTGTTGACTGGTTCCTTCTTTTAACGAGGGCGTCAGTGGTTTTCCATAGGTGTTTGAGGCAAGAGAAGATAATACTTAGAACTACAGCTTCCTAATGTGGTTAATACTCCGCAGACTTAATAGAGGCTCACTCCAGGATGATTCTGGCTTTGTCATGCTTCCACAGCCCTCATTTAAATTAGAGTTAAGAGAACTCACAAAGTACCACTAGAAAAAACTAGGCAAGTTTATGTTATCCTAGGACTAAAGTACTATTTCATGTCCTCTTCCATTAGTCAAGTATTTGCACATTAAGGGGACTATTTCTGGGACTTTCTTATTTAAGAATTTGGAGTGGAAAAAGCACCATTAATAGAAATAATTCTTTCAGTTGGTAAAAAAAAATAACTAGCAAGAACAGAACCAGCTGGAAGCTAAACTGCTTTTCTTCCTTCTTGCTCCCCCTTGGTGATACAGACATGGATAAAGCAAAAGATAAGTCAGTACATCTCCAGGTTGAACACATTTTGGATGGTCAGTAAATTTTGAAAAGTAGCTTCTAAAATATTCATATCCTAAAATAGCCTAGAAAAAGTCTGAAAAGTAGGAAGTGAAGTTTTGAAAATGACCAAAAGTCATAGCTTCAGAAAACTCACAAGCATTTTTGACCACTTGCTTTTCCTTAGATTGTCCTTCCTTCCAGAGTGCTTGGAATTTAAAAGAGTATACAAGAGGCTTTGATACATCCCTACCCAGGGTACTATGTCCCGGGTATTTTTGTCCAAATTATGATTTAATATTCTATATATCTTATTGATTTGTTAGGAAAGTGGATTTACCCGAGATTTGATATTATTTGCAACGTTTAATGAAGGTAAGACCTTGAATTATTTTCGAGTATTTATTGTAATGTCAGTGCTTTGGATCTGTGCTTAATTCTACTGATCATGATTGTTTTGATAGGATTTAGCTGTAATGTTGTAATGTTGTTATAATTTTTTTTCTCAGTTAAAAGTCAGGATCCTTTGGTAAAAGGACTTAAACTTTCTAATAGCTATGAAGATTTCGAGCTGAAGAAATTGCTGTTTAATATCATTGTCGTTTTGTGTAGAGATTTGCCAACTGTACAGGTGAGGAGTGAGCAAGCAAAGATGTAAAATATGCATGAAAATTGTTAAACTTTCTTTGACATCTAGAGCTATATACAAACTTTGTCCCATTCTCAATTTTCTGTCTTTGTATCCTTGAGTAGTTGTAGGTGCTTAATAAATGCTTCCTGATGGGTTGGTTTTTACAATAGCAAGTAGAAAAATTAACTGATGTAAATTTCTGCTTTTTAAAATTTTCTCAGTCTAACTGCTAATAAGAAATGTTAGGTAGCATAAACCAAGGAAAAGGAAAAACTAAGACCCTGATCGGTTCATAAATAATTCCAAGTGCTCCATTTAGGAGCAGTTAATTCAGCTTACTCATCCCCTGACAGTGGTGTTTTGTAGGAAGGTGTGGTTTTATGACATGACCACTGTCCTGAAAGCCATTATGAATTGGCCACCTCATGAGCCAACAAATTTATTTTTATGACTTCTTTATTCTTTTTATTTGTCCTAAAGGCCCTTCTTTCAAGTCTTATGAGATACTTCCTAGTTCTAATACTCAGGCACTCTAAGTCTGTGTTTACCCTATCCACATTTTTAATGACTCTGGAAACTCCCATCAGGCTGCTTCTTGACCTTCATGTTTCCATGCTGAAGAATGCATCTCAGCTGTTTCCTGTGAACTACCCACCATGGTATTTCAAGTGAAGATGCTTCATATTTTTCTACAAACCTTGGACCATGTTTTCTGTTTTGTTTCAGATGTTATTCTTAACAGCAGACAAATAATCTTTGGCAGCTTTTCCCCTGCATATTTTCAAACTTTATTTGAAAATGCTAGGATAAAAAAATTTCAAAACCTGACTATAAATTTTCTTTATGGTACCTAACTCATATAAACTGTGAATCATATATACTCCACATGTAAGACAGCCCCCAGTAGCCAGCATACCCTTTATACACACATACGGAGTCAGTAACAGTGAAATACAACATATTAAAACAAATTTTTGCTATCCCTTATATCCTAAACGTCTTCACTATATATGAGATATAACAAATAAGCAATCACAATTTTCTAGGACAGTCCCAGTTTCTGAGAGGGAAAAAAGTACACTTTTAAGAAGACTTTGCAAAATGAATATTTTTTAATCAGACCATTTGTCCCAATTTTGATTAAGAAAATATGATCTCCGTATGAAAATTTGTGTTACTTATGTATACATATAGTCAAATTTAGAATAATGATGTTTTTAACAGATGCATCAGAATTTATATATTCAAATGAGCATCTCCTTCAAAACAGTCACTGTGGGAGGCAGTATGCCAGCAACTCCAACAATCGCTTGAAATGTTTTTAGAGTTCCTATCTGTGATTACCTTCAGAGCTTGCATCATATTATTTTAAATATCTGAGAAATGCCTGAGAAATGGTCAACATTTGTCCCCTGAAGGCAGCTTTGAATTTCCGAAGTAGCCAAAGGACATTCAGAGCAAAGTCTGTTATATTCATTATCAAACTTTGGGGTCAAAAAGTAAGTGTGACTATAAAGTAATGAGACTAGATCTCTTGGCACAGAAACTTCTCGGAATACAAGAGGCACTGAAATAAGTATAGCCATCCTGGTCTTTTTATCTCAAATATCACATTACTTTACAGTAGTACTTCATAGAGCGCTGTGATTTTCCTAATTTGTTCAGAGCACACAGCACCAGAAAAGTTCTCATTTTTAACATGTTGGGTATTCATTTTGATAAATTTTGATTTGATTCTCTGACATTTCTTCTTCCTATTGATTTATTATTAAAGGATAGGCAAGATGTGTGTAGACATCACAGACTGTGCCAAAATCTGTTTGAGATTTGTTTACTGTGTACTGTTTTCATTTCAGGTTAAACTAAATGGTTTGTAGTCAATTTGGTTTGTGTATCTATCTGTACCTGGAGGCTTTTGAAAGCAGTCTGTTCAAAAAAACACAGAATAAAGACTAATGAGAAGAGAAAAAAAAGAGGTTAACTTTTCTACAAAGGTAATGCCTTCACACTTACATGTACCTTGATTTTTTATTGTAGATATTAATTGAAGGTAAAACAGTGGAAGCTTTGTTTACCTATGTTAAAAAAACTGAAAGACACAAAGTGATTGAATGGTCTGCTGCTCAACATGAAGAATTACAGCTCCACGCCATTGCAACCTTAGCATCAGTGGCCCCTTTGTTGATAGATGATTACCTGGCTTGCAATGGGAATGCTCGGATTCTGATGTTTTTAGAATGGTGTGTAAATGAAGGTGAGTGGACTTGGAAAAGCCTACTGTGGTTTGATGTTCTAATAGAGTAGGACTGAACTTTCTCATTTGCAAGATGGAAAATGGAAGAAGATTGATGAAACAAATGCATCGTTGACCATAGATCCTGTCATCTTAGTCCAGGTCTCTAGCACAAGCTTCCCACCTTAAAGATGAGGAGCCTGAGACCCAGAAAGAGATGAAAATCAGTTATTCTGTGTCACACAGCCGTTAGTGGCCCTGCTGGAACTAGAATCCAGGGCCCTTAACTGTCAGGTCAGTGCTTTTCCCACACAACCACACTATCTCTTTAATGGGCAAACAACAAATTTATTTTCCTTTGGTTTTATCTTTTTAAAAATCTTTTTAAATGATTCAGAACTCAAAGATTGGACCAGAGATTGACAAATATCTGGGCATACAAATGAATTAAAGCTCAGTCATTTTAAAATATTAAATGTATCATCTAATTTAATTGTCTTATCATACCTCATCCAGAAACAATACTAGACACTGGCTATTGTTCTAAATTGTAGCCTGGTGAACTGAAGACGTTTATATGTATTCTCTTTTTTTTTTTTTTTTACATTTTTCTTTGTTTTTGAGGGGGAAGGCAGGGCAATTGGGGTTAAGTGACTTGCCCAAGGTCACATAGCTAGTAAGTGTGTGAGGTCGGATTTGAACTCAGGTCCCCCTGACTTCAGGGCCAGTGCTCTACTCACTGTGCCACCTAGTTGCCCCTATATGTATTCTTAACATGTATTCTTATTCTTGTTACTAACCTTTTTCTTCAGGCTAATGTGTTTTTACAAATGAGATTATTGTTGACTCGAATTTTTGTGGGAAATTTATTGTTCTTATGTGTTAGAAGAATAAGTGCATAAATGATGTACATTAGGGATGTTCTGAACAAGGGAAACTTAATGGAGATAAAAATGTCCAGATAAGCTGTAAAACTTGATACTATGGAAGAGAAAAGGCATGACATAGAAGAAAAGAATAACTATAGAGCAGTTTCGATGTCCTGATCAGGGATGAAACTAGTAACTAATAAGAAAAAATAACTTGGAACAGAGATGGGAACATTATGTAGATGTTGAAGTATTAAAGCATAAAATAAGGAAAATAAAGTAAACTTGATATTTTAACCTGAAGAAGTCTTTGACTTCTGTTTCTGGGGAAAAAAAACCGCTGGAATAAAACAGAATTTTTAAACATTATTTTTGTTTAGTTAAATATTTCCCAATTACATATAAACAATTTTGACAACCTTTTTTTTTTAAATTTTGACTTCCAGTTTTTCTCCTTTCCTTCTTGTCCCTCCTCACCTTGAGAAGGCAAGCAATTTGATATCAGTTATACATGTAAAGTCATTTAAGACGTATTTCCACATTGACCATGCTGCAAAAGAAAACAAACAAAATAACGAAAATAAAGAAAAAAGTATGCTTCAATCTGCATTCATAGTTTATTAGTTCTGTCTCTGTAGATGGGTAGCATTTTTCATCATGAGTCCTTCGGAATTGTCTTGGATCATTGTTTTGATCACAGTAGCTAAGTCTTTCATGTTTGATCATCCTTACGGTATTAATTGCTACTATTTACAATGTTCTCCTGGTTCTACACACTTCACTTTGCATGAGTTCATATATGTCTTCCCAGGTTCTTCTAAAACCATCCTGCTCATCATTTCTTATAGTACAATAATATTCCATCACAGTCATGTACTCCCAACTTGTTCAGCCATTCCCTATCTAATAAGCATCTTCTCGATTTCTAATTCTTTGCCACCACTAACAGAGCTGCTATAAATACTTTTGTATAAATAGGTCCTTTTCCCTTTTCTTTGCTCTCTTTGGGATATAGACCCAGTAGTGGTATTGCTGGGTCAAAGAGTATTCACAATTTTGTAGCCCTTTAGGTGTAGTTCCAAATTGTTCTCCAGAATGGTTGGACTAGTTCACAGTTCCACCAACAGTGCATTACTGTCCCAATTTTTCCACATTCTCTCCAGAATTTGTCATTTTCCTTTTCTTCCTTGTTAGCCAGGTGTGAAGTAGTATTACAAAGTTGTTTTAATTTGTATTTCTCTAATCAGCAGTGATTTAGAACATTTTTTTCACGTGACTATTGGATGTCTCTTGATTTCTACTCCTAAAAACTACCTGTTCATATCCTTTGACTATCAACTGAGGAATGGCTCTTATTTTTATAAATTTGGCTCATTTCCCTACATATTTGAAAAATGAGGCTTTTATCAGAGAAACTTGCTATAAATTTTTTTCCTACTTTTCTGTTTTCCTTCTAATTTTGGTTATATTACTTTTGTTTGTTTAAAAGCTTTTTAATTTAATGTAATCAAAATTATCTGTTTTACTTCCCACAATATCCTCTATCTCATCTGTAGTCATACTCATTGATATCAGGAATGGCATAAAACAGGGAGAGAAATGTAAACCTACCAAAGATGTTTGCCACTATTGTGAGAGTTATCCCATGTGGAGTGCGCATGGAAGAAAGATTCTCTATTTATAGTAAAGTCTGTCAGATTGCCTTAATGACATTGTGCTGACCATATCAAGCTGCTGCAGACTCCCCTCAGTAAGACCCATGGCCACTCAAAAAAGCCTGGCCTAATAGCATACACAAGGAAAAAAACAATAGATGAAGAGCATGTCTGTGGATAGGCTGCCCATTGAATTAATCTTTCAGCATACTAAGCTATATGGCTTAGACAGCATACATAAATAAATGTATGTGTGTGTGTGTGTGTGTGTGTGTGTTGCTAGTGAAGAACACTGAATTGGATCCAAATATGAACAGGAAGAAGAGATTGGTGCCTGGCACATAGTAAGTGTTTAATCATTGCTTGTCGATTGATTGGGTTGTATTTGGGGGGTTGTATTGTACTTTCATGTATTCCAAGCTTCTCCATGCCTCAAAAATTCATCTTCTGGGGGAAAAGGGGGAGCTTCCAGCAAGACTGTATGAACTTAGGAATCATGGGGTAACCTAGTTTTGAAGAATTGGAATTATGAGTGAGCCAAAATGCAGTCGAGAGAATCATGGTGGGCATCAGTCGGCTGTAGCCCATTACCGGCGATGACCCGCGTACAAGTGACGCCCAGCAGAAATATGATTAAGAAATGAAGCAGGCCTGTTAGGTAGCAAGAGAGCAGCCCAGCGAGTCTGACCACCTGAGTGCAAAAAACCTCAAGGAAGACTTCCAGCTGGATGGATAGGAGAGATGTGGAAAAGGGATGAGAAAGCACTGATGGATTAGGATCTGCACTCTTGGAAAGATTTCCCATATTGGTGAGATTATAGACATATTGAAGGTTTGAAGTCGGGTCAGATGACATGAAGACTATGGTGTTCAGTTGTGGGTGCTACATTTTTAGAGAGACATTGATAAACATTCCAGAAGGGGGTGACAAGGATAGTGAGAGGTCTAGAAGTATGTCACAGGAGAAATGGGAAGGAGATTTTAACTCTCTATAAGGACAAACTTTCTAACAGTTAGAACTGTCCATAAAAGGAATGGGCTATTTCAAAAAGTGTTGTTGAGTCATTTTGCCGCTGTGGCTGACTCTGTGACCCCATTTATAGTTTTCTTAGCAGAGATACTGGAGTGATTTGCCATTTCCTTCTCCAGCTCATTTAATACATAAGGAACTGAGGCAAAGAGAATTCAGTGACTTGCCCAAGGTCACGCAGCTAGCAAGTGTCTGAGGCTACATTTGAACTCAGGAAGATGAATCCAGTGCATTGCCTAGCTGCCTCTCATTTCAAAAAGTAGTAAGCTCCTTATCTCTGGAAGTGTCCGAGCATTAGGCACTGCCAGGGTTGTTATAAAAATAATAGCTAAAGGGAATTCTTATTCAAGGAGTGGGGATAGGGATAGGAGGGCATGTGAGGAAAGGGGGTCAAGCTGATGCCCTCCAAAGTCTCTTGAAACTCTTCAGATTCTTCTCCTTGAGAACTCAGGGTTTACCTTGATTCTTCATATTCACATAGAAGGACGTGACCTTTGGATTCCCAGATGCCAGCGAGCCAGAAAAGGTTTAAATATGGACCACGTAATGTGTCAGCCATCCAGGGCCCTGCCTAGAGAACTGAATGCCTTTTTATCCACCAGGGAGATAAGCTGCAAGTAGAAGGAATGTGGAATCTCGAATCAAAGGACGTGGGTTCAAAACCTAGCTCTTCTACTTACTACCTTTCTTGGGCAAATCACTCAATCTCTCTGGACCTCAGTTTCCTTTTCTGTACAACGGGGGAAGGGAGCAGGGCAGTAATGACCTAGTTCCTTCTAGAGCTAAATCTATGATCCTGTGGTTAAGGCATTAGCTTCTGCTTAGGTGCCTCACAGCAATGAAATGGCAGGTCGCAAGCGTTGAAATTGAAAATAGTCAAATCACAGCCTGTTTCCATTTATAGCCTGGTGGTTGCTATGCTGCTAGGCTGCCTAATGAAATCTCATTAAACTTCCATGGATTTCAATTTGTAAATCGCTGGCATTATAAAATTCTCTATCCTTAAAGTATTGATTTTTAGCTTTAAACACACAGCTTCTTCCCAATGACAGCTTTTCAGAGGATGCCTGGTATATAGAAAAATAAAATTTTTGTTTTTTTGTGTCTTCTTAGAGACCTTCTTTAGTCAAGGTAACAGTTTCCATGGCACAGGTGGCCGTGGTAACAAATTTGCACAGATGCGCTACACTGTGAGGCTTTTGAGAGCTATGGTATCCCTTGGTAACGATACTGTAAACCAGGATCTCTGTGGTCATGGAGCAATTAAGCAACTGATAGGTAAAGTATAACATGATATGCTATTAGTGAAAATTATTTTTTAAAATGTAGAACTATACTTAATACTGTATATGTATATGTATATGTATACATACACACACACACATACACATATATATACACACATACACAGTTTTTTAACACACATATATATCCATCAGGTATTTTTGCTTTAATAGCTAGAAAACTTATACAATTTTTGCAGTATTTGGTGTCTCTTTAGGAATAATAGGTAACTATTGACTATACTAACTTGTAGAAGCTGATAACTATCAGTCTTTGAATTATTTCAAGTCATAATATAGTTCTATACCTATAATATATATATATGTATGTATAAATTTAGGTTCCTTTATATCATTTGTTTGTTGATATTTTTAGTGCCTACTATAGTTAAGTACCATTTTTCTAACTATATGACCACCACCTCTAACTATGCTATTTAGATTATTTCTTGTTTTTACTAATTGAGAAAATGTATGTTTTCTTGAGCCATAGGGCCTCCCAGATAAACTGTTAGCATTAGATGGATCCAGAACAGGTTTAACTATACCCAAGAATGACAATGGACTAATGTCAGTATGAGTCAAAGTCTCTTTTAGAGTGTCCCTGGATTCTTTGTTAAACCTGTTACTTCTTCTGCTTTGGACACCATGTTCTATTAATGTAACTTAAGATCACCTCTGTAACTATGCTTCCAAATCACGCTCAGCCTTGGGGAAATCTAGACAAAGGCTCTATATCCCCTACCCAGGCCTGAGTAGAACACAATGGGCCTTAGATTAAACTCCTTGTAGGGTTGAGTGGGGTATCCTGTCTGCTATCATCAGTCCTGCCCTTCAGAGTCTGAGCCTTGAAATGAGGGCTTTAGAAAAAGGGGAAGGACACTGAATCTCCCCAAATCTTTGGTTATTAGTAATCATTTCTCTCGCATTGCCTCACAATTCAGGTGGAGGGAAAAAACTAACTTAATAAATGTTAACCTCAGTGTGAGTCAATGCTATGATGTGGCAGCCCCCAAAATGCTCATTTTTTAAACATAGAGTTCAAAATGTGGGAGATCGAAGTCCCATTCTACCTTGACCACATCACATTATATTTAAAGTTCTGAGGAGCACATTTTAGGAAGGATACTGTTGACAAGCTAGAACAAGGGTTTTTAACCTGGAGCTCATGAATTATTTTTTAAAATATTTTGCTAACTTTCTTAATATGATTGGTTTCATTTGTGTTCCTATAATTTATTTTATGCATTTAAAAACATTCTGAAAAGAGGTCCACAGGCTTCACTAGCCTGCCAAAAGGGTCCATGACAAACACAAAAAGATTGAAGAATCCCTTAGAGCAAATAAAGAGAACAACAGGTATTGACTGATGAGGCTGAGCCCATGCTGCATGAGGATCAGTTTAATCAATAATTCAGTCAGCAACTGTTTATTAAGTAACTACTGGAAATGTTTAGCCTGGAAAAGAGAAGGCTTGGGAAGCACATGAAATCTGTATTCCCATGTTCGAGAGATGATCCTGAAGACAGAGTCACAATTGTTTTGCTCATTCCAGAGAGGGCAAAAGCTGCTGATGTGGATTTGATAGAAGAAAGAATTTCCCCACAATTAGGACTATCCAGAAGTGGAATGGGATGACTTAGGAGGGGAATGTCTTCCTCGTTATGTGATTTAGTTTCAGGATTTAAAGGAACAGAAAGCCTTGTGCTCAAACTACAGTGTTTATTGAATGACTTATAAAACTATATGGACATACTTGTATAAGATGGTTGCAAGGAGATGTGTTCTCTTCCACCTCATTGCTACCCACTGGATACCTGACTTTCTCTAACCCAGAGAAATTAAACTATATAGTCTAATATGGTTGTATGTATATACAACTGCTCCCAGGACGTCAGATCTATCTAGATAGTAGCCTGACCACGAAATAACAGGTAGATGTTAGAGACTGTGCAGTTTTGTCCTGAGATAAACAAGGGAGCTGGATCTTTTGGTCTAAGGGAAGCAAGTTCCAGGTACTTTTGAATAAAATAATAAGGTCAGATAAATCGAAGTACATGGGATTGTTAGAACTCCTTTGGAGTAAGGGGTTCTACTCTTGCGTGTTTTTCAGCCACACTGGTTGTCTTGCCTCATCTGGCTGAGGAGGCCTGAGCTAAATGGGCTACATCAGGAAAGTTTCACATAGATCCTGGATCACTACTTATCTAGAAGGTTCTAGATAGCATTCCTGCCATGAACAAGTTGTACTAGCTGAAGTCTCTTTCATTTGTATAATTCCATGAATAGACTTCTTGGACCCCAGCAGGGTAAGGGAATAGTCAAAGATAAGAGTTGAAGAGTTGAGCCGAAGTCATTTTATGGAGAACTTTTGACTGGAAGAGACAAAAAGAAACTATGCACTGAAGTACAAATCTTGTTCATAGCTCTCAAAGTCAGCAGCTCTGTTCCAAAGGATTTAGAGGGAATTGTTTGTTCATTTTGTCTTTTACTTTGAAAAACATCATATAAAAGAGCTTCAGTCTCAGGAAATGTGTTAATCAAGTAATGATCTTGTGAATTCTGTGTTAATTCAAGTAACACCTAAAAGTTTCAACCTTTTAAATTTTATCCTACCAGGAATCTTAAAAATCGCAGTAACCAAGCTTAAGGAAGAGGCCATCGTTTTGGAAATTAAGTCAGATATATTACTTATCTTGTCTGGTATTTGTGAAAATCATAGTCAAAGGAAGGTATGTATTCCCCTGAATTAGTAAATTATATGTTATATGACCATGTAACTCAATTATCTAAAATAATGGAGGACAGTATTAGTACAGGTCATTCAGGAGTTTCCTCACTCTCACAGAGAAGTATGAATTCCAAAGCCTGGTGCATCAAAAGGGCAGAGAACTCTGACAGAAAGTCCTTTTCTCAGATTAAGAAAAAAAAAACACAGTCTTGATCAATTAGCCACAGTAGTAGAGACAATGGAAGCAAGAATTAGTAGAATGTGACAGGTTGCAAAGTGAGGGGTATAGGGAGAGCCAGCCCTGTGGGAAGCGGATAATCGATGCTACAGAAAATCGCTATATCAATGATCAAAGATTGTTTCTGTCATCATATTTGTATTTAATAGTTATTTAAAAACTAAAACAAAACTCTCAAGGTTGTAGAATTTTGATCTTAGAAGTCAGTTGTACTCAGCAAAGGAATAGTCATAAGGCCTTTTGTCTATAATGGGGAGAAAGGAGGGAAAGAAATGAGGACAAACAGCAATTAAATGTTTTATTCCAGAAATATTGTCATTTGTTTAATCCCATTTCTTGAAGCTATTCATTTGGAAGAAATAGGTACAATATCTATGATTGAATAGGTACAAATAAAAAAATCAACATTAAAAATGTGTTATTTTATCAACAATCTTTTGTTGAGGGTAGAAAAACAGGATGAGAAAAAATAATGAACAAAAACGATTTTAATAAACCTTTCATAAATAGGAAACGTTTGGAACTGAAGGAGTGGATATAATTCTTCATCTAATGAAAGTAGACCCTAAAAAGTTTCACAGTGGATTAGGTCATAACCGACTCCTTTTTAGTACATTGGACTGCTTGTGGTAAGTATTCTGCAGTAACTATGACTTCGTCCCATAGAATAATGGAGGTGGAAATGATGCCTAGTCACTTCTTCAGCATTTAAACCATGCCAGAAAGAAGACACAACTACTACTTTTTTTAAATCCCAAAGAACTAAGACCTTCTTCCTTATGCCTATGGTAAAGCAGTTTAGTCTCCCTTGATCTTAATTTCAGAAAATTCTTTCCATATCTATCCTAACTCCCCTTTATATCATTTAAGCACATCCCAAGAGAAACAAAGCTATTTGCCATTACTCATATTCCATGTACTCGATGTGTTTTAAATCCATTATCAATCTTCTCTTCAGTAGACTAAAGAAATTCCTATAACCTCTCTTCTTATGTTTCTCAAACATTTTAATGATATTTGTTCTTAAACAACCTCACCATTACTTCTCTAAACAATAATTTTCTAGATGGAGAAAATGACTTAACATGTATTAAAGACAACGTTTCTTTTTTGATTCTTTCTTCAGTGTAGTAAATTCGCATTTGCTGCTTGGAAATGAAATACACATGGCAAGCTAATTCTCATTGCACCCTTTCAAATACAATGTATACAGTGGTTTGTAGGACTGCTGAACTCATTTACATATATACATGGGCAAGGGACAGGTCTGCCAGCAATCTCTTAATTGTAGAGAAGAGAGAACACTTGAGTTCTTTGAGAGCAGATTTTTGTTCCTCTCAAATTTGTCATAATCCACTGCCTTTCATAGTGCTCTGCACAGAATTGGACTTCATAAGTGTTTGTTATATTGTGTTGGTGAAATGAATCTCTATATAGGATTTCCAAATAGATTTAGAGGCGGGTACAAACCATCTTTGTGGCTTATACAATCTTTTCATCTTATTCCACATGAAAGGCATTATGTCTTATGTCCTGTTAATACAGAATGCATTGATTGTACGATATTCTCTTGAGGGTAAAGGTTAACTTGACTGACAAAGGTAGGATGCCCTTTCCTGTCAATTCATTGACTTCCTAGTAACATATAAAAGTCCTGGACACTATTAGACTAACTTAGCCAACAGATTTCACTCTAAAATGTATCTCTTTTAAAAACTTTTGAAACAAGAACGAGCATTTTTTAAACTAATTGGTACATAATTATGATCTCCTTCCAACAAGTTATGACAGTGAGCCTGGGTTCACCACTTATGTGCCTACATTCATTGTGATTAACATATCTTGAGAAAGTAAACATTGATTTTTTTAAAAGATAAATATACTTACCATTTTTAATAAATTGAAAACACACTTTACATTACCTACATCCAAATTTTATTTTCATATCTTGAAAACATCAACTCTTTGGCTTGAGGGAATGGCTTAGATTTCTTTTGGAATGCCTGTTAAATGAACAAAACATGCCCTAAATTGTGTTTGTGTCTATTTAGGTGCTGTATTTTGGGATGTTATGCCTTAGAAGACTACTTTCTTGAGAAAGAAGGCATTTTTCTACTTTTGGATCTGCTAGCTGTAAGTATTGCAACAATAATAATTAACAACTAGCATTTATATAGTAATTATTATGTGTCAGGCACCGTGCTAAGCGCTTTACAGCTATCACATTTGATCCTCACAACAGCCTGGGAGGGAGGTGCTGTCATTATCCCCATTCTTCAGATGTGGGCTTCGTGGTCAAGATGAAGTGGGAATCTAAAATCAGCTTCCAACCATTTCTGCCACCTTTGGCATTCCATGGAACTCCAGTTCCTTGCTGATATATATACCTATAGCCAGTTAGATCAGTGACTCATTTAAATATAGACTTGAGGGGATATAATGTTAATTCTGAATTCATTTAAAAATTGGCCAAGTTATTTCCATTTTTATTCTCTTGAGAAACTAATGTTCAGGATGTTGTTATTAATCAAATGCATAGAATGTCAACATTTTTATTATTTGGCTTAAAGGAGTATTTGAGACAAGTTTCTTTAACAATATTTTTTGAATGGAAAAAACAGCTCCTTGAGACTTTCTCACTCTGAATTGTGTCCCTAGAGTGGCCACATTTGCCAGAGCTTTGCCATATTTGACTTTGCTATCCGAGTGTAGAAACGTGAATTTATCCAGGGAAAGGAAAATAAGCTTTCTTTTTAAACTGTATGAGGGAAAGTGAGGCAAGGCAGCTATGTGGGAGTGAGAAGAAAATCTTGAGAAAGTATAGTGTTTAAAATGGGGTTAGTGAGTCTGGAATAATGACCAGAAAACCTGGAACAAGGAGATGTCTCTATTAGGCCACAGAAATGGAGGAAAGAAAGGAAACCAACTGTTAGCACCTGCTGTGGTGATCACGAGACTCAGCTCTATCAGTCTGCCCAGGTAATCCTGGGTACAGATTGATTCGAACCAAAATTACAAGAGAATCAATTTTAAACTAGATTGGTAATTTATTAAATTGTAGTAATTATATAAATATATATATATTTGTTTACATATGTGAGATACACATACATATACACGCACATATATAGTATGTATGTGTGTATATTCAGACATATATATACACACACATATATGCATGTGTGTATATACATATTATATATACTTCAAAGGCAATTGAATTTTAATATTGGCTAGTCATCTCTTCTCGGTAAGAAAATCTACATAACCTACTAATTAATAGTCTTAAGTTTTTTAATGAACAGAGTTTTAATAGATAGGTATATTTCAACAATAGTCAAAGTACCTAAGTTTGGCTCTTATGACATTTATCCATAGGATCATTGCATTTAGAAGTAGAAGAGACCTTAGATATCACGTAATGCAACCTTTTTATTTTAGAGATGAGAAAATTGAAATCCCAGAAGGTTAAATATCTTGCCCAAAACCACACAAGACTATTCAAAAGTTTCATTTAAATTAAGTTTTTTTCTGTCCAATTTTTACATGTTCAGAGATATTTCCCATCGCACTGCATGAATGATTTCTTTCCATTTAAACAGAAGATTATCCAAAATATTACTGAATTGGATTCTTCTATCTTTAAGAAAATCATTTAGAAAAAAACATACAGAAACATTTCACTTTGTTTCAAACAACAATATTTCTTTGAATTTCTTACTTTTTCCTTCTCTCCTTTTCTTGATAAAGTTAAACGAAAAAAACTTCTGTAATCTAATTCTTGGAATAATGGTTGAATTCTGTGACAATCCCAAAACCTCTGTTCATGTCAATACTTGGCGAGGGAAGAAAGACCAGACAGCTGCCAATCTCTTGATTAAGTTGTGGAGAGAAGAAGAAAAATTCTTAGGAGTAAAACGTGATGAAGATGGGAAGATAATTGGTAAATATGAGCATATTTTTAATAATTTAATTTTTATATTTAATATATTTATTTTATTATATATACTATATTATATATGATAATATAATGTATTAAATTATTATATAATATTTAATATATTTAATTTAATATTTATATTTTATTTTTTCCCTGATTACATGTTAAAACAATTTTTAACATTTTGAGAAAAGTTTTGAGTTCCAAATTCTATCCCTCTCTCCTTCTATCCTATCCCTCTCTCCCTCCCTGAGACAGTAAGCAATCAGATACAGGTTATATATGTACAATCATACAAAACATTTAGTTTTAGATTAGTCATTTTGTACAAGAAGACTCAAAAGAAAAAGAATGAAAGAAAGTGAAAAATAGCATGCTTCAGTCTGTATTCAAATAATATCAGTTCTTTCTCTGAAGGCAGATAGTTTGCTTTATCATTAGTCCTTTGGGATTGTCTTAGATCATTGTATTGCTGAAAATAGCTAAGTCATTTCCAGTTCTTCATCCTACAATATTGCTGTTACTGTGTACAACATTCTCTTGGTTCTGTTCACTTCACTATGCATCAGTTCATGTAAGTTTTAACAGGTTTTTCTGGAATCAGCCTGCTTGTCATTTCTTATAGCACAATCATATTCCACTGCAATCATATACCACAGCTTGTTCAGCCATTCCCCAATTGATGGCCATTCCCTCAATTTCCAATTCTTAGACACCACAAAAAGAGCTGCTATAAACATTTTTGTACAAATAGGTTCTTTTACCTTTTTTTATGTCTTTGGGATACAAATATAGCAGTGATATTGCTGGATCAAAGGGTATGCACAGTTTTATAGCCATTTGGGCATAGTTCCAAACTGCCCTCCAGAATAGTTAAATCTGTTCACAACGCCACCAGCAGTGCATTACTGTCCCAGTTTTCCCACATCCCCTCTAACAGCCATCATTTTCCTTTTTTGTCATATTAGCCAATCTGATAGGCGTGAGATGGTATGTTAGAGTTGTTTTAATTTGCATTTCTCTAATCAGTAGTGATCTAGGGCATTTTTTCATATGGTTATAGATAGCTTCGATTTTGTTGTCTGAAAACTGCCCGGTCACGCCCTTTGGCCATTTATCAATTGGGGAATGACTTGTTAAATACAAGCACATTAATAACAAGTAAATGAATTAAAAGAAAAATGAACAAAATATATACTTTGTAAAAGAGTTCTTCACAAGGTATCAGAAAAGTAAGAAGGAGCTTCATCTTGTTAAGGATGAGTTAAAAATACAGTATATCTTTTCTGCCAAAGTGTTGACAGAAGCCCCCAGTTATTGGCGAATCACTTGTGTTGGTCCCTTGTGTAGGTATTTGTTTCTTTTGCAAGTTTTCTCCCCCAGACAAGATCATATCACCCTTGGATGGGGTGTTAATCTCAGGACAATTTTCATTCTCCCCATCAAAACAGAATTTTAGAAAAGGCAAGGATCTGAAATGTTAGTCCAACATCTCCCAGCACGTAGACGGGGAAACCAAGAGTAATCATTGTTCTAATTTATGTGTGAGTTTTAAAGTCTGTAAAGTTCTCCTTCCAACAACCCTGTCGATAGGGAATATAAATGTTATTACCCTCTATAGATGAAGAAAGCAAGACTCACAGAGCTCCAGCCAGTCAGGATCAGAGACAAGGTCAAACCCCAGGTCTTTTGACTCTGAAGTCCAGTATACTCTCCTCAACACTGCCCTGTTGAATGAAAAGTAATTTTTCTTCTGAGTATTTCCCCTAAAAATCACGTGACAAATGTGTAACTGGATCCCCCAGAATCCCCTTTGTTCTAGCTGTCATATGCTCAAGATTTGTATTAGGGCCCCCTGCACAAGATCCTGAGCTATAGGATAGTAGCCCCAAGGGCTAGTCATCTTGACTCCTGATCTGAACTCTTTAGGAGGCTCCAGTCTCCCATGTTTACACTGTGAGAGATCAGGAAAAAGCTTGTTGCCTTTGTGAGTTTTCTAACTCTTACAAAGTAAAATAGACCTTTCAAATATCTTTACAAAGTGCAACGTGGATCACTAAAAGTCTGAAAGGAGCTTTATGTCACCCTTATACTATAAAACCTCTCAGGAGAATTTGGTCTTTGTATGTAAATATTTTTTAGGGACACCTCACTTTACCCAATAAATGTGTTCTTAAAAGTTTGCATAAATTAATTTTCGTAAATTGAATCAGGTTTTCCTATTGACTTACATTGTTCCAAATGTGTTTTATCGTCGTTTTAAACATTTTTTTTCATTTATCATTGAATCCCAGTACTATGACTTTAGATTTTTCTGTTCCCTCTATCTCCCTGAAAATCATCCCATGTCTTTAACTTCTATGCCTTGTAATTAATGATAAATAAGTCAATATATTAATTCATTGGGGAGGTTGAAGTCTTTAAGGAATCTTTTGGGTAATGATGAATCTTTTCACAAAAACCTCTTGCTTGATTTGTAAGTTTAAAAAATGAATTTATATTACATTCTAGTAATATAGTAATCCAAATTCTAATGTTACAAAGTAAAACTAGAACTAATAAGCATTGCCTTAATAGTTAAGAAAGTACCTTGCATATAGTTGGCACTAAACAAATATTGAATGTAATTGAATGAGAATGATTTTTATTTAACACACAAAATTTTTCATAAGTGAATAAAAACTTCAAAGGAACATAAGAACATCTTAAAACATTTTTTCTTTGTAGTTTACTATTCCCTCTGAAGCAAATGTACATAAAGGTTTGAATCATACAATGCTGGAGTTGTAAATTTCTTCAGAAGCCATCTTGCACAAGCTCTACCCCAATTACCAATGACTTCTGCAATATCTCCTCTGATTATTAGAAAGTTTTTTTTTAAGGTTGGAATTTACTCATGTGTAGCTTCCACTCAATGCTCCTAAATCTCTTCTCCAAGTCCAAGCCAAAGAGGTTTACTCTCTTTCCCCATTGACAGCCCTTCAAACTTTGAAGATGACTGTCATCTCCTTCCCACCTCTTTTTTTTTCTCTCTAAACATCCCCAGTTCCTTCCATAGATCCCTACCAATAGTTCCTAGTCTTGTATAACTTCAGGACCCCTGGGCCTTCCCACTCGCCCAAGACTGAACCCTGTAGATTTCTGGGCCTTTCCATCTGTCCTGCAGTGTTTTGTGTTGTCCACCCCATTGAAGTGTGAACTCCTTGAGAACAAGGGGTTCTCCAGATTTTTCTTTTTGTATTCCCAGTAGTTAGCACAGCAGGCTGGGTAAGCACTTGATGCCAATCTTCTCACCAGTCTGTCCATTAATTCCTGTGACTATCCGAGTTGTCCCTCCTTGGGTGAATTCACACGTTGCAAAGCAAACTATACTTTGCCCCCATTCCTCAAATACCATAAATCTCAAATTAATAAAGTACAAATTAATGACATGCAGCACTTACAGAGTTCATTAATGATATCTCACTGTATATGTTTATATATATTTTTCCTAACAAACTTTTTATTCTTATTGTAGTTTTGTCTAAATCCTAATTACTCTGCTTAGTCATCTTTAAATGGAAATCACTTCCCTTTAACAAACTTTGAGTTCTTCTTCTTAAAATAACGAGGCAGTCATCTTTATTAGTGATTATTTTTGAATTACTGAATCATAAAATAATTTTTATTTATGTTATAGCACATAATAAACAAAAGAAGAGATTATATCATTCTTAACCTGACATTATTTAATAAGTATCAAAATTGGGATAGATAATTCTATGGAAGTACCCTTTTAAATAAAATAATTTTGAAATCAGTTTCATGTTTTAAAGAATGAAAATGAAAATTCTCAGATTTTTTCCTGAATAATGAAAAAAACAAGAATATTGACTTACAACTTTCTTTTCCTCATGGTATATATTATTAATCTATTAAATACATTTCATTAAAAAGTAGATAATTACTGCAACTCTTTGTCTTGTTTTATTTTCCATGATATTCAACAATTAGACGCAAAGAAACCTCTAACTACTAGTTTTCAAGAAGAACAAAAAGTCATTCCAATGCCTGCCAGCTGTCCTACTACTTCAATCATGGAGGTCTCTGAAAACATCAGAGCAAAAATTTATGCTGTGTTAGGCAAACTAGGTAAGAAGTTAGCCAGACTCATTGAAATGGCCAAATGGTAAAAGACATTGCATAAGATCACAAGCCATGGAGCTTATATCTTGACCCAGCAACTTGTTCTTCCTTTCCCTCTGTCCACTGCCATCCCCAGAGCTATGTAGTTACCTGGAAGAGTCTCATATTTGTCCAGTCATTTGCTCTCGCTTGCCTTCTCCCTCTGTCTCTCTTTCTCCCTTTTCTCTTTCTCCCTTTTCTCTCTCTTCCCTCTTTTCCTCACTCCCTCATTCTTTCTCTCTCTCCCTCTCTCTCTCCCTCTCTCCATTTTCTCGGTCTTCCCCCTTTCCCTCTCTCACCCCCCCCCACCTCCTACTCACATCCCACCAAAATCTCACCTAACAGTTATGGGCCTAAGCCCCTTTAAGTCCCTGTTGGGGTGAATGTAGCCCTTCCAACTAATTTCCATCTATCCTGATTTGTTGCCTTTCCCAGTTAGAATTCAAGCTCTTTGAAAGCAAGGACTATTTCCCTTTACCCCAGCACAGTGCTTAGAAAATTTTAAATTCTTATGAAGTGCTTTTCCATCCCATCCCCTTGCATCTAATTGTTCTGTTCTCTAGCCCACATCTGTATATCTTTTCCAGATAATAGCATTCAAGAT
>CM053623.1:38219995-38295270 GCA_028646595.1 Phalanger gymnotis | reverse complement strand
TATCTACGGAGAGAGTTCAATATAAGAAGAATCACATAACTGATGCAAGAAAAATCTTCTGTAGTCTAATATCACATGACAAGAAGAGGTTTAATGGATATAAAACTTTAGGAAGAGTATACTGGAATTAGTCCCAGTAGAGCTTTTGTCTTCCAGGCTTCCACACATCAGTGATTACCCCCAACACTTCAAAGATCTGTGGTTTCATTATTATGGGTTCTCCTTCCACCAACATCGATTTGAATCCTTCTGTAATTTGAAACAACTCTTCAAGAGTAGCTGTGGCCAAAAAATATCCTACAGCCAACCTAATAAACCCAAACTAGGTGAATCCTCTGCCAGCAGACATATAGTCCATCACCAGGCCCTTCCTCAAAGCCTTTGCAGCTTGATAGGCCCAACCAGTGCATATAACTATTGGCATGGTCTTTTAAGAACCTGGGTCACTGCCTAGGTGCACACGGAAGAAGATATAGGTTAGCAGACACCCCCACCACCATCGGTGACTTTTTAAAA
Source organism: Phalanger gymnotis (assembly GCA_028646595.1). NCBI lineage: Eukaryota > Metazoa > Chordata > Mammalia > Diprotodontia > Phalangeridae > Phalanger > Phalanger gymnotis. The sequence continues at coordinate 38,294,754 of CM053623.1, read as the reverse complement.
GCACTTGAAAACTTGGGAAAGCATAAAACACAACCTTCTTCAGTTTTTTTTTTTAATCCCAGCTTAAGCTGTCAGTAAACTGGGTCATATCCAGAGAGTCATCTTCATATTCATTTACACCTTCTTCACATCGAAAGCATTCTGTTGCTGGAGTACAGCTGAATATTTGCCATCAAAAATGGGGCCTGCATATACATATGCATGTGTACACACACACACATGAATATATACATATATACATACATACATACATGTACATATATGTATATGTAGGTATATGGTACACAGAGCAAAACAAGTGCCTCTTTGGGAAGATTACTCAGCTAACCCCTGTGGGTGCTAGATTTTTATCAGCCTGCCCTACCCCATTTCCCCATCACACCACACACACTTATCCTACCTGCCATGGGCCTCAACAAGGTAGCATTTTTGGCATGACTTCTCTTTGCAGTTTTATCCCCCAAATGCAAAATGTTTGACCTCATCCAGACCCATTTTGTCTTCTCTGGCATAAACTGATTCAAGTTTTCTTCAAGACCTCAGCTTCACCCGGCGTTCTTCCTGCCTCTCCAGCCTTGGGCTGAACTTCTCAGCATCCCGCTCATAGGTTCCTAGCTTTTGCCATTTCTATGATACTATATAAGTTTTCCAGACTACATTTCCCAACACCCTCTTCTGCTGATTGCTAGGTACCCAAAGGCTTCTTTCCAAGCCTGTGGTCAGAATCACTGTAAAGGAAAATGTTTTTGCTTAATATTTAAATAGGTCTATGGGCATTTCATGGTGAGAGGTTCAGATTTCAACCCATTCTTGATTTATCTTGTCTGACTCTTATCCATGTCCTTCCTTCATAGGAAGAATAATGCAACCCAATGTGCCAAGAGACGTTTTCTTGGCCCTTTAATATTACCTGGGTACAAATGCAGTCCACAAGCCCTCCATATTTTATCTTCGACTCATTACATGAGTGGCTCACTTCATTTTCTGATCATACAGCTCAAATAATATCCTTTATAACATTTGTAGATAATTCATCCTTGGCAACATTCTACAGCCTGTTTATTCTGCCATATATCTTTCTACTGCCTTTTGTTTGACCTGAAATTTTGATTCTTTGGAGATTACAGCATTCTGTGATTGACAGCCAGAAAGCAGGAATCCCCGGAGACTTTTTTTTTTTGTGGTCTGGTCCTGTGATTCAATCAGTGTAGGGAGCTTACAGGAAGCAAATTTCACTAACCAACACAAATCAGCAACTTTTCACTAACTTGTAGTCTTGCAAAATTACCTTAACTAGAAGAGTGTGGGTTTTTGTTTTAGGAAAAATCTTAGCCTCATTAAAACTACTGTGCAGTTTTTCCCAAGTGAAGGCTGTTTGCTTTCTTTCATCTCTTTTCAATATGGGGCCCTGTTCATCATCTGTCTGCAGTGTCTATCTGTGACACATGTACTGATGAACCAAGTCCTTGAACAGTCCATCCAACTATTGTCTGGACAAATGGGCATTCATCATCCACTCGGTGTTTTCTCCATACATTGTTAGATCAAACTCATTTGAATGGTAGTAAATCTCATTTATGTACAGTAGCATTTGCAGACATGAGTATATGGAATCCTTTTTCTGTTTGGATTCAGAACCAAACCATGATAGAAGCAAACACATTGGCAATCATATAACTCACTTTTTGTGCATTGCTTCATGTTAATAATTAGAGAATTGTGGATCACAATTGTCTCTCATGTATCTATCAAGGAATCAGTCTCATCTTAAATTATGCATGGAAGACACTTTGCCATAGGAAGACTTCTGTGGCTAGTGACATTTTGCTCCAGTGTATCAAATGATTTTTTAATAATCAACAAACAATATTACCTACACTTTCCTGGCAATTTACTGAAGGTGTAGTCTGTTGTAGAAAATTATTTGCAAAATTCTAATATTTTTCATCAAGATATCCTCAGTATTTACGTAACAATCCCTTTAAAGATACTGAAGAAATGGAAATAGGAATACCATCAGTAGTTACTGTTCTCTTGATTGCTTTTTTTAGTAACAACAATATTTGAGAAAGCATACATCCAAAAAATTACTAGTAGTAATAGTAGTAGAAGTAATGTTTGGCATAAAGATATTTATCATAGATTAATAAAAGTAGAAGAGCCCTCCATCAATCGTCACTCCTACCACTAGATGGGACTGTGCCCAAATCATCCCAGAGAGCCCAGGACCATTATAGAACATTGTAGCATGACCGATCCCATTCTGTCTCTTGTGCTAAGGTTTCCTTCTTCAGGCAATCAGACGATTCATTCCACTTCTTTCATTGTACTCCCCAGCACTTTACAGCATTTTTTAAGGAGGCAAAAAGACTTGCCTCCTCAATAAAGCTTTCACCGTCTTCATTTTGAATCAAAGTTGGAAAAGAAAAGAATGCAGATGTTAATTTCATTTCTGTTTATAGTTTCATATACCAATTAAGGACACTGCCATTAAGCTTTGCCTACACACACACACGCACACACCCCTTTGGGTTAAATCATGTTTCAAAATTTGCAAAATGCTTTTCTGTGATTCTAAGATGCTTACTTCCAAAAAAAAATCCCAGCTCTTTAACAACAATATTCTTCCAGTGATTCTTTGTGATTGTGACAAACAAAACACCAGGAACTTTGAAAAATCCAAATTTCAGGTGATCCAGACGTTGAAAGGGGTGCTTCTATATGCTATAGCACATTGACAATGATGACTTGCCCACAGGGAGTACATATATGCAAAGAAGAAGGGCATACCAAAGAGTAAGAATATGAAAAACGATAGATGAACAATTAAAAAGCTGCATTTGTACATTTGGTATATTCAAAGATCCAAAAACACTGGAAAGATCCTTTATGGAGGATGTACATGAAAAACACAGGCAAGAAACACAAGACATGGAGCGATTGTTTTGTGGCAGTGGAAACCATACCCAGGCTGTTGGCATCAGACTTATCTCTACATATATCACTGAAAATTGATGTTCAGAAACAGTATCAGAACCAGTATAATAGCTAGTTGGCATGAAGCCTGGAGTCAGGAAGACCTGAATTCAAATCCATCTTAAGACACCTACTAGCGTGTGACCCTGGACCAGTCACTTAACCTCTGTTTGCCTCAGTTTCCTTATCTGTAAAATGGGGCTGATAATAGCAGCTCACTCCCAGGTTTACTGTAAAGATAAAATGAGACAATATTTGTAAAACACTTTATGAGTGCTAGCTATTATTATCCACAAGGAAGTATGGTGTTGATTGCATATGAACACTAAAAAGAGAGTCAACATTTGCTGTACTTAGTAAAAACCAAGTAGAAGAAGCAAAGTTTGGCAGATGTCTGGGGAAAAAGTCCTTGAATGTAGTCACATATCTGCAACCATTACTTGCCAATTTTCAACTGAAATCCTTGAAAAATTATGGAAGATGTGTTTATGTGAAATTTTTATCTCCTGTCATTTTATTGTAGGATAGCACACATTAAACCAGAGATATACATTGATATCCTTAATAATGAAATAATTTTGGTCAAAATCACTCCATTCCTTCAGAAGTTATTATGGAACAAACATAAAGGCAAATTGATGGGCTTGATTTAAAACAGAAGTCATTTGACGTGGTCAGTGAGTCTGAAGGGAACTTAAAATATTATTTTCAGCAGACAAACACAATGGCATCAATAATCACAGAGAAGTTAGGGAAACGTCAGGATGTCTGCCATTTATCTTCATGAGCTATGATGCAGTGAAGCATCCCAGAGCAATGACAGCCTGAGGCAGATATGAGGATCCCCTAAATGGAAGTAATAGTTGATGCAGAAGCGATCACTCAGAGAAGGTAGTAGGAGTGGGGAAAGTGACCAGCCCTGCAATGAATCCCTCAAAGAATGGGGAAATGAAGTGGAAGGACCACCGAAAGGGACTGCCAAAAGACACAAGCGTAGAAGAGCCGAGGGCATCATACATAGAGAAAATTAACCAATGTCTAGTGGGGTTTTTTTCCTCCTGTTTTCCAGTGTATTAGGGCGGGCTTATAGGGTCCCTGTTCCCCCATCCTGATCTGGGGAGTAGGATGTTGTGTATTGTGGGCTGTTCGTGTTTATTTTGTTCTGAAATTAAAGTATGCAGAAGAAAGAGAATGCAATTTTTACATGAAAAAATATAGAAAATGAAGAGGATTTTGAAGAATGGGCATTGCGTGTTAAAGGTAATGAGGCGAGTAGAATGAGGTTCAGCTAGAGAGAATCAGTCCCTTCATCCTGTCTTTTTGGTGGATTGAGAAATCAAACCACGTATAAGCATAGGGATTAAATTGCCAGTTATATACTACACACAGATGAGGACTGTATGCGTGAACAGTGGGATGTAATGAAGGGTTCCTTGGGGAGAGAAAACTAAGGTGATCACTGATGTCAGATGGGGAAAGACAAAATTCCTTGCCCTGAATGTATTTTACAGGCAAGTAATCAAGCATCATAAGTAATAACAAGCAGGTCATCAGATACTTGACAATGCTGATTTTTCTAGTAACTGCTTTATCTACTAGGAAATTGTTTAAAGGCCAGCTGACGTTCTGGGACACTAACAAAGAAAGTGTGCAGTCAACATAGCATTCAGCTCTAGACCAAGCCAAAGGCCTCCAAAGGAGTGGGATGTTTCATACCACCTCTTTTAAGACAGGAATTTGATTTCCTTCCATGCATGTCAGTAAAGCATAAAAACCTAGGCAAACAGATGGTCCTGAAACAGTCCAGGATTCGCTGATACTAATGTTTGTGGCCACCAAACCTTCTAGGCGCTCTAGGTGTGATGTCTCTGGTGCCCCTTGATCATGTGGCTCAAGTGCTGCCTTTGTTAAGCCCCCAAAAGTCAGTGTTTTATGTAGTAAAGGAGTACATAGCAGGAGTTGCCCACCAAGAAGGACTCTATTTCAGTCACTAGCTCAGTGGTATCTTCAGAAACTCTCTGTCACACGTGTGAGGTAGACTTCCAAGAAAGCATATTCCCACTAGCCTCCAGGGAGCAATTAGCCTGCTTTCCTGAAAAGTCTATCTTCAAGTGGTGGTACTGGTCAGGTTTGGAATTCAACTGAAAAAGGAAGTGGAATATTACTCAAAATACAAAACATCTCTGTGCCCCCAACTTCTGTAGAGACCCTATACACCCAGCCCATCTCTCTGGGATCTCCTATCATCTTGACCCCACCCATATCCCCAGGCCTCGATGCACTGTGATTGAACATTGTGAAAAAATGAAAAGAAGTCAAGCTCTTCTGTGGATCCACCTGCCTCTAGCCTTCTCATAACTCTGCTCCTGCTTGCCCTCTTATGTCTTCTGGGACAATGAGGGGAAACTGAAACATCTGCATCCTTAGCTCATGGAAAGAAGTAAAGGAGGAGGTGTGTGAATTCAGGACTCTCTCTCTGAATCAAACAGGGAAAAAATCTTTGGAAATCAGTCTTACTTTCTCAGCTTAGCAGCCCAACTGCATTCACAACAGCTGGCAGTCTCAGCACTTGGGATCGACTTTTGTCGTGGTTCCTGACTCCATCTCTGCACCAGGATCAGAATCTCCTTCACAGCACTAGTCCCTCGAGATCTCAGTCACTGGCCATTCTAGACATGGGCTGCAGCAGCAGTGGCCTCTACAACATCCCAGTTCCTCTTGTCTACGTCACGGAGGCCCAGCAATTTCAATCCCAATCCAGTGGTGGTTCATTCCTAGTCACCCTCCTGGCAAAGATATCTCATTCTTCTTACTGTATTGTGGCCTCCTACCCATAGCAAGTGTGGCCGCAATGCCTATGATGAGGGGAAAAGGGCAGTCAGCCTCTTGTGTGTACTTGGATCAACTGACACCATTTTGCCAGTTTCCCTCTCCCCAAAACATCACCCCAGACCCAGAGGAAAATAATAGACAGGTAAGAGGGACAGATGTGGGCATTCATATATCTATACAGAATAGTACTTATCTTAAGAAAATGTTCTTTTAACAGAGATCCCTTATCACACCATATGTCCTGATTTGAGATTTAGAAATTCAGTATACCTTAATTGATCACCTACTATGTTTAAAAACTGTTCTAGACATTGGGGGAGGTATAAATAGAAATGACTCAATCCCTGCCCTTATGGAGTTCCCAGTCCAGTGTAGGACATACACACAGACTTCATTCTATCCCTTGTCGGTTTCATCCATTCCCACAGTTTCAGCTATCACATATATAAGTGATCCCAAATCGATATTTCTGTCTTGACCTCATCTATGCTCCATCTCCAACCACCTAGAGAACATCTCCACCTAGATATCTTACCTGCAATTCAAATTCAGTGTATTCAAAGCTGAATTCATTATCTTTCTACTCCATTTCTTTTTATCTGTTCATTCAACATTCTTTTCATTTTAATATCCATTCTCATTATGAACTTAACAAACTGTTTAAATAAAGTACAGAAAAGAGGATTACATATGAACCTGGAAACTTAAGTTACATAAATTTGGGTTTTTTTTAATGTCTCATCCCCCTCTGAACTTCACTCTGTGTTCTTTTTCTTTTCTGTGTGTTTCTGTAATAGTTGATTGATACTCTTTTCTTTCTTGTGTTCCTCTCACTACCCACCAATCCTTCACCTCAAAAAGAAGCCCACCCTTGTAACAAATAACTAGAGTCCAACAAAACAAATCCACACTTTGGCTCTGTCTAAAAACGTATGCCTCATTCTTCTCCTTTTGTCCATCACCTCTCTGCAGAGAAATGAGAGGCATTCTTCTCAGTCTTCTGAAGTCATGATTGGTCACTGCATCGATCCAAGTTCTGAGGTCTTTTAGCTGTTTTTCCTTCTCACCCTCGTGGTCAATATGTAAATTGTGGTTCTGCTCACTTCATTCTGTATCAGCATAGATCTTCCCAGAGTTCTCTGAATTCCTCTATTATGAACACGCCATTTCCAAGACCCATCCCTCTGAGGAACTTTGCTTTATCTCCTTCTTCTGCTAATGTAGTTGGCTAGAACTCATGGAGGAGTTTTAGGCAATAGAATGTCTGGCAACAAAGTCTAAACTTAGTCACAAGACTGTCTTAAGATCATGGCTACAAGCCTATTTAATTTTTGACAGATTTCACAGATAAAATTCATGAGCCATATATATTTAGCATCAAAAACCTACTGAAAAAGTGAAGTCCTGAATGACAGCCCCAGAGTGATGAAGAAGTCAGGCCCCCTCATTATGTTTTGTGGGAGGACACAAAGAGTAGCCAGCCTTCTCTTCCATGATGAACTGAGTAAACAGAGTGACTGCAAGCAGAACGGACAGTGCTAGAAAATTGACGTGGTTGGTAAAGTGGATGAAGTGCCCTATCCAGAGTAAAGGAAGCCAGGTTCAAGTGCCATCTCTACCTGTTGAAATGGTCTTCTTTCCCCAGGGCCCAGCTGAGGGTCCACGCAACCTCAGCTGACATCATTCCCTCCTCAGGCTTTTCACAGGGCTCTCTATCTGGATCTTTTCTACTCTGAGTCCCACTTAATCATGTTGTCATCACTTACTTTTAGATTTTAAGTTCCTTGAGAACAAGGATTATCCTTATTCATCTTCATATGCCCAACTCCTCACACAGTGCCTTGCTATAATAAATGCTTGTTTTTATTAAAGCAATGAGTACAACAACCAGAATTTGTCTGAGGTGAAATATAAACCATGGAGAAAAGAGGCCCACACTGTTTGGGTGTGGTGGCACACACCTGTAGCCCCAGCCCCCAAGGAAGCCAAAGCAAGTGAATCTTTCCATCTGGGGAGTTCCGACCAGTCAGGTGTTTGCAATAACTTTGGCATCAGTTTGGTGAGTCCTAGGTACAGGGGACCACTGGCTTGCCTAGGGAGCAATGAAACTGGCCCAGGTTAAAAATGGAGCAAGTTAATGTTCCCATGTAAATCAGTAGTGGGACTGGGCCCAGAGTAACCCCTGCACTTCTAGCCTGGGCAAGATGGGAAGACCCAGTCCTTTTAAAAAAAAAAAAGACTTTAAGTAGAATCTGTCCCACGCAAAATAGTGAAGGAAGCAGCCTTGGGATTATGAAATCATAAAACAAAAGAGCAAGGGCATCCTGAAATGGTAGCCAGTAAAGGACCATGCATGAAGTGCATGTTCAGTAAATGCTGGCTGATAGAGTGACTGTGGCCAAATAACACCCTCCCTAAACACCAGAGACACTATACTAGAGGCCTCGTTGGGTAATTGTGAGAAAAGAGCTTTGCAAACTATAAAACTATGTATTGATTTATTGTTAGTGGTGTAAGGACTTCACCAGGAAGCACCAAGGTCAGCTTATGTCCAGCTTGTCAGAGGTGAGGTTTAGTCCATGTTCAAGAGGCCGAGGCAGTCAGCAAGGGACGCCACACAAAATGGTGAAATGGGAATCGTCTCCCCTCTGGGTCCTCAAACCCTTCGCCCCCCTCCCCCCACTCCCACTTCCTCCTCCAGTGCTCCCATACTGCCCCTTTCCATCTTTGAGGAAGGAAAGCACTCTAATGTACTCATTCACATTAAGGTGGTAATTATACATGAAAATAATAAATACATTTGAAGTAAATACATTGAAGAAAAAAACAAAACCACCCCCTCACACAGTCATCAGATGGAAATCAAGTAATTCAAGGAAACATGGGCAATATAAGAAATCATTCCTGGAGGCAGTCACTGTGTGTTCTGCTTTTTAATCACCCCTTATGTGTGGTTTTTTTTTATTGGTTGCCCATGGACACAATAAAAACCCAGTAAATGTTTAGTGGATTAATGAAAACACAAGGATTGTTGGCTAAGGCCTACAGATAAGAAATGCTAACCTGTCTCATCTCTACCTGAGTCCTCTCTGCTTCTTCAAAGTAAACTGGGTAGAAATTGTTCTCTGGGGAAAATATAAAAAAAAATCTATGGACAGTGGTTAGCAAGCACTATTTCTCCCTACCATATGTATACATCTTTGTTTACCTTTCCTTTGACTAGTCTCTTCATTTTCTCCTTTGTTTTAGCTTTTCTTTCTTTAGCTTTTCCCTTTACACAACTACTTTTCTGTTGTGTTTACGATACCCTGCAGTACATATAGGCATTTCTTCTCCTCTCCCATCAGTGCACACTAAGCATAGTGACAAGGGTTTCTGGTGACAGCTGACTGATTTACATGGTGATTCTGTACAAGTCACTTAATGTTTCTCAGCTTCATATACTTCACCTATAAATTAGGGCCCATATGAGTCACCCCTGTTGTGAGTAATAAAGAAATATGACATTTAAAACAATGTTACTAGTATATATTGCTTATTTTTAAGAAATACTAAATTCTTCTCCAACTCTGAAATCTATTATTAGATTGAAAAAATTATGACCCATTTGAACTGGCCAACTTGAGAGTTGCTTCCAACTGAACCTACTCCTCCATCTTCTAGGGGTCTAGAACCTTCTGCCTCAAGGTCACATGTGGCCCTCAGGATCCTCAAGTGCAGCCTTTTGACTGAATCCAAACTTCACAGAACAAATCCCCTTAATAAAAGGATTTGTTCTGTAAAACTTGGGCTCAATCAAAAGGCCACACCCAAGCACCTAGAAGGCCACATGCGACCTCAAGGCCACAAGTTCTCCATCCCTAACTAAACTCTAACTTCATTGAATACAAAATAGTACGGGGCCCTACTTTTCATGGGGTCTGGAGCTTAAGCAATGCTGTCTTCACTGATACTTGCATTGTCTTTTAATCTACCATGTCTTTCTAGAAACCAAAACTACTCTTCCCATCCTACCCACACATCCAACCTGCCAGACCTCCCATGATGAAATTCTTAACACATTAAATATAAATTGGTGTATCCTCATTTGATAGTCATTTACTATGACATCCGATATCTAACTGGGGAATCTTAAAGAAAATCTGAATACATATATTTTGGAGATCTTCAAAATTGGACTGAAAGATGTTGGGTTTTATCCTACCATTTTGAAAGATTAAAATAAATTTCCTTTTTCTAGGTTCCAACTGGTGAAGTGATAACTGTGGAAAGTACCCCTGTATACTTAATAGGGGGACCATTAGCAGACACAGACATTGCCCTGAAAAGGGTGCCTATTCGAGGAGGAGCTTTGCAAAGAGTCAAAGAAATTAAAATAGAAGATAAGCCAAAAAGTTATCATGTTCTCTAACATCATACTCAATTAAAAAATAAAAAATGCTTCTAGTTTTCTAGCAAAGAAATATATTTTTATGCAAAATGTTTATGGCATTTAGAATATATCATTATGGCTTTGGCAAAGTACTTTATGGAATTTGGCAGGAAGTGTGTAATTAACCATGTTCTATGAATGTATTTTGTGATTGAACATTTCAATAACATGTAGCATCAGAAAACTTACAGAACTTATTGACAGTCTTTTAAAAGTTGTAGCTGAAAAAACTTTTATGTTCTCTAAAACTAAATGATAGAAATATGGTAGTTAATTATTCTTGCCATTAAAGGAAATATTTGTTATTGGCTAAATAATTTAAAATAAAGAAAATATTTTGAAAATAACTTGTTTGTCTTCTGAAATTACAAACAAAACCTGATTTTCTCCACTTTCTCTGTATGGGATAGGGGTCATAGATGCACATTTCCCCTTCTGTGGAAAACACCAAACACAAAGTTCATGCAGAAATGAATCAAATGGTCAAAAGAGGGGGCATGGCCAGGGCCATGACCAGATGAGGTTGCTAGATGCATAGTGGCAACAGATGTTATGCCAACTCCATCCAAGGCATTTACCCTCAGAATCAGGGTGAGATATAGCTTTACATCCTCTCCCTTTTCTTGGTGCAAGGATCCCAGAAATCTCCTTGAGCTGCACCTGTGGGTCCAGCAGGGCATAAAGTAAGCACTTCATCCACATTTGGCGATTAAGTTAAATAAAAACTACCACATGAAAAATATATTTCTAATACCACAACAAAGTACCTAGGGATATATAATTAATTTGTTAAACTAGAGTTTATTAAGAATTTAATAGGCCCATGACCTATTACTGTAAACCAAGAAAGTTTAGTCATTTTTCAGTCATATCTAACTCTTCATGACTCTTTTTCGGGTTTTGTTGGCAGAGAGCAGTTTGCCATTTCCTTCTCCAGCTCATTGTACAGATGAGGAAACTAAGGCAAACAAGATTAAGAGATTTGCCCAGGATCACACAGCTGGTAAGTAACCAAAGTCCAATTTGGACTCATGAAGATGAGTCTTCCCTCCTCCAGGCCCAATGTTCTATCCACTGAGCTACCTAGCAGCCCCATTACATTAGATACTTGGATACAAAGACAAAATTAAAAAAAAAAACAAAATCAGAACCACAGTTCCTAACCAAAAAGAACTTATATTCTGCTAGCACGGGGCAGGGGGGTGGCGTGGGGAAGTTGGGGGGAACCTGTAGCCTCAAGGCCACATGTGGCCCTCTAGGTCCTCAAGTATGGCCCTTTGACTAAATCCAAGCTTCATAGAACAAATCCTTTTATTGGATCCAGTCAAAGGGCTGTGCTTGAGGACCTAGAGGCCACATGTGGCCTTGAGGCTGCAGGTACCCCACCCACCCACCCTCACCTGTGCTAGCAGAATACAGCATTTGTGCAGATAAGGAAGTGCAAGTTGATCAAGGAGGGAGGGTTCACTAACTAGGGATATCAGTAAAGGTTCCCTGTGTGAGGTGACATGAGTGAATGTGTCCCAGGCATGTGGGACAGCCTATATAAGAGCATGGACGTGGGAGATGGCATATGCCAAATTCCAAGGAAAGCAAGGAGCCAGTTTGTCTGGAATAACACTGTGTAAAGGACAGCAGCATAAAATAAGTCTGGAAAAATCAACTGCAACCAGACTGTGAAGGACTTTCAAGTGCCAGTCTGAGCATCATGGAGCCGCCAAAGATTCCTAAGCTGGGGGAGGACATGGCAAACCTATGCTTGAGAAAGGTTGTTCTGATGGCCATGTGAAGGGCAAATTGAAAGTAGGAGACAGTCGAGGCAGGCTGCTACAGACCAGATGAGGGGCATGATGGATGGCCTAATCTTGGGGGATGCACATTTGAGTGATAAGGAAGGGAGAGAGGAGAAAGGTGGCAGTGGGAAACTCAAGACTCAGCAATTGATTAGCTATGAGGGTGAGGGGTAATTCATAACAACCATCTACCTCCCCTCAAGTGATCATGATATTCCATAAAATTACTTCTTTTATAGTAATAGGATGCTTATTTGTTCAGTGCTTTTTCATATATATGTACATACACACACACACACACACATATATACATATATATATATATATATACTTACTGAAATATAAGTACAAATTTGTATAGACTGATCAAAACCAATCAAGAGTTACCTATGCATAAAAATCAAAGTAGCCTGGGAAACCTGACATACTATTACTTCTCAAATATTGATAGACAAATAGAAATATACATTCACATGCATAGATGGAAAGATGGATGGATGGATGGATGGACAGATAGACAGATAGATGGGTGGACAAATGGATAGGCACACATATGCACATATGATTTATGTCTCATAAGTCAGTTGAAGGAGACATCAAAGTATATCTTGCCCTCCAACACAGGCTTAATCAGACGCTTCCATACAACATTCCTTAAAAGTAGTTTTCCAGCCTTTGCTTTGTGACTTCCCATGACAAATCCTCATTTCAATGACCAGTTCTTTAGTATGAAAAGATTTCTAACTATTTCGCTGTAAATGAAAAGGGCCACATTCAAGCCATGTCTCTACCTGCTTTCTGCTAATATGCTAGAACTAGAGTGGGGTTTCTCAGAAGATGGTTCAGATCACACCATTGGAGGTCATAGCCATGGAGTGACCTATATATATTCTGTAGAATTCCTTTGGAGCAAGAAGACTTACCATCCTTTTCCTAAGACTCTTGCTTTCTGAAGATATGGAAAAGTTAAGAAAATAAGACAATATCGTCCAATGTATGAACAAACAACATCCCACCTTTTACGACATCCCACCAAAATAGTTACCCAGACTTTGCTTTATGGCCTGCAGTCATGATCATTTAACCACCTTCTGAGAAGGCTCACTCTACTTCTGGACAGCTCTATTAGGAAGTTTTCATTGTACCAAGCCAAAAATCTGCTTTCAGCAACTTCCTTATTGCTATTAGTTCTTCCTTCTGAAGAAAAACTCATCTAATGTATCTAAGATCTCATCTCTCTTCCATGACAGCCTTTCAAATACATGAAGAAAATTAGTATGCCTCTGCTTCTTTAAATAATCTTCAGACTCAACATCCCGAGTCCCTTTAATTTAAGTGTGCTTTGGACATGCACTGGCTTGCTGACATCTTCCCTAAGATATGCTATCCAGAAATGAATATAATACTCCCAATACTGTCAAACCAGGTCAGAATACAGAGGGAATATTATTACCTTTATTCTGTACATTGTTTTGCAAAGATACATAGAATCACAATATCCCAGATTTGAAAGAGTTAAAAAATACCCAGTTAGGTAGAGTTCATAGATTTACATCTTGCCAATATGAAAAACATGGGTGGAATGGAAGAAATAGAGGTGGAAAGGTCCAAAGACACTTTTCCCTATTTCACAATATTATGTGGAACAGACTATACACACACATACACACACCCTACATATGCATATATATTTGTGTGTGTATATGTATGTCTGTGTATGGTATGCATGTGTATATAATGCATACACATATATACACGTGTGTAGCCACAAAACACACATATGCACATAATATGCATATATTTCAGAGAGAGGCTCATAGAATCCATATGTCTATATAGTGTGGTCCATTCATTTATAAGACTCAGAGTGCAATAAAAATCAGCTTATCTTTATCTGGAGACAAACACCGTTATAAAAGTTCAAACAGTAAATAAGCAAAATTTAAAGAGCAGGAAACTCCCAAAGGTAACTCCCAATTTGCCAGGCATTGATGAGACAGAAGCCAGAGGCTTAGTGGGGGTTGGCTGGTAGGGATGGGAGATGAGTGGAGGAGTAAATTCACCAGGTTCCAGTGCAGAAGCAGATTCTGACCAGATCATTAAGCTGGTTAGTGAGCCAAACAAGGCTCTGACAGCTCGTGACTATGTTCAGTTCAAGCAAGCAGTGCCCCTTCCTCACAATGCACTGCTACTGGCCTGGTTCATGTGTCTGTACCCTAAGGCTTCAGAGCCCCCAGGCTTCCTCCGCTACCCCATCCCCAACCAGGACATTTTCTGCCTGTTATAGACTCTAGCTCTTATATCCTTAATTCTACCTACCAACATGGCAAATGTTCATCTAGCCCCTGATGGACAACCTCTAAGGAAGGGGACCCCCCACTATCTCTCCAAGCAACCCTTTCCCTTTTCAGGCAGCTCCAATTTTCAGGGAGTTTTCTTTCCTCACATTAAGATGAAATTGGCCTCTTAGCAACCATTGATTTTTTTTGCCTGCTGGAGCCAGACAGAACAGATTATATCCTTCTTTCCTTTGTCAGCCCATCAAATACTAGAAGAAAATTGTTGTGTCCCTTTGCATTTTCTCCAGGCTACACTTCTCCAGCACCTCTGACTAATCCTTTTATGATGACAGGGACAGAACCTTGGGGGGCACCTAAGTTTAAGGGACTGGGAGAGTATCAGGACTCAGCAAAAAAAGCCTAAGAAAAATCAGAGAAGTAGGAGACTGTGAGATTGCAGCATCATGGAAATCAAAGGAGAGAGTATTCATAAGGCAACAATATTCCATGTTATCAAACACCATAGAGAGGTCTAGGAGGATAAAAACAGGAAAAAAAGATCAGTGGATTTTTCAATAAAGAGGCTATTAGTGACCATGGAAATAACTATTTCAACAGAATGGTGTATATGGAAGCCATATTGTAAGGGCTTGAGCCAAGAAAAAGCAAAAGCAGAAGCAGAACATATGAGATACTCTTTTTGGTGGTTTAACAGAAAAGACCACAGATTAAAAGGATAAGGAATTTAGAGATGGAGAAGGGGGCTTTTTAGCCTTTACTTGCAGTTTGGGGGAAGGAAAGGTGATGCTGAACAAGTACTATACAGGAGGCAAATCAATAAGGAGTCTCCCCATCTTATATTATTTTTACTTCAAATGTCATTTAGTTCTTTTAAGAATATATAAAAGATATTGAGCTTTGCATCTAAACTGGAAAATGAACCAATAGGATCCAGGTGCAAAGAATTTGTTTTAACAGCATCTAGAGCTGGCCTGCCTGAGGGACCCAAGAGCCAGGACAATTCACAATGGAATGCCTTGTCCTACCCAGATAGTGGAACATGGGAAATCAGGTAAAAATGAACACTGAGAGTAGATGGCCTGAGGACAAGAAAGAGAGGAGGTATCACAAAATGTTTAAAGTGAGCATCAAAGGCAATATGGTTTAGTGGAAAGACAGCTTGATTTTAAATTCCAGGAACTGAGCTTTGCTACTTGTAACTGTGTGACTTTGAGCAATTCACTCCATATCGCTGAGCCTCGGTTTCCTTACCTGTAAAATGGAGGTAGGGAGGCTGGACTAGATAAGCCTTGAGATCCCTTCTAGTGTTGCACCTGTAGTCTTGAAAGTGTTAACAGAGGGAGACAAGATGGCAGATTAAGGACAACCCAGCTGAACTATCTCAATACCTCCCTCCAAAAAAAATTTAAAATAGTGCCTCAAATAGAGTTTTGGAGCAGCAGAACCAATACAATGTCAGGATGGGACATTTTTTTCAGCCTAAGAAAACTTAAAGAGGTCTTCAAGAGAAGTCTGACACCAAGGAGGAGGTCTGTCCACAGCCCACCACACAGCGAAAGCAGCCTCTGGAGCTCTCAGCCCAGAGATGATAAGGGGTTCAGACAATTGGTCATAAAGACATTACAGGGGGCCCTTTGCTGACATTGACTGGCAATTCTTTTGCCCATACAGTTCTGGGTCAGGTCCAGGAGAGAAGCACTAGGGATCAGTCACAAGGCAGCAGGGCCCTGGTCACAGTTCCAAGGCAAAGATGAGCACTAATACTTGGGCTTCAGGGGACCAGGGACCCTTCCTTGGTAAAGACCCAAGTGCAGACAAGGAGAACATTACCCATGGCTCTCCCAGAATCACATAGAAGCACCAAAAACTTGCAGACCACCAGAACTAGGTCTGAAAATAGTAACATTAAAAAGCCTAAAGCTTGGGACAGTGCCTCCCCACACTCAAGTGAGCAGAGCCCACCTTTAATATAAAATTCAAAGTCAAGAGATAGGCTGGAAAAATGTATTTGACCATAAAATACTACTATGGTGATGGGAAAAGCCAAGGCAAACTCAGAAGAAGACAACAATATGAAAACAGCTTCAAACAAATCCTCAAAGGAAAAATGTTAATTGGATCCAAACCTAACAAAAAATCCTGGAAGAGTTAAAGAAAAAGATAAAAGTTGTGGAAGAAAAAATTGGGAAAAAGAAATGAGAGTGATGCAAGAAAATTATGAAAAGAGAATTTACATCTTGGTCAAAGAGGCACAAAAAATACTGAAGAAAATAGCACCTTAAAAAAAAACATAGAATTAGCCTATAATGGTAAAAGAGACACAAAAATTCATTGAATAAAAGAACTCCTCAAAAAGCAGAATAGGCCAAATTGAGAAAGAGGTATAAAATCTAACTGAAGAAAATAATTTTTAAAAAATTAGAATTGGGCAAGTAGAAGCCAATGACTCTATGAGACATCAAGAAATAATAAAACAGTCAAAAGAATGAAAAAATAGAAGAAAATGTGAAATATCTCATTGGAAGAACAACTGACTTAGAAAATAGATCAAGGAGAGATAATTTAAGAATTATTGGACTATGTAAAGCCATGATTAAAAGAAGAGGCTAGGCATCATATTTCAAGAAATTCAAGGAAAACTGCCCCAATATCTTAGGTACAGAAGCTAAAATAGAAATTGAAAGAATCCATCAATCACCTCTTGAAAGAAATCCCAAAATGAAAACCCCCAAGAATATTATAGCCAAATTCCAGAGCTCCCAAGTTAAAGAGAAGATATTTCAAGCAGCCAGAAAGAAACAATTTAATATCATGGAGACACAGTCAGGATTATACAAGATTTAATAACCTTCATGTTAAAGGAGTGGAAGACTTGAATGTGATATTCCAGAAAGTAAAGGCACTAGGATTACAACCAAGAATAATCTACCTTGCAAACTGAGTATGATTCTTGAGGGAGGAAAATGGATATTTAATGAAATAGAAAACTTTCAAGCATTCCTTAAAGACCAGAGCCATATAGAAAATTTGATATTCTAACACAAGACTCAAAAAAAAGCATAAAAAGGTAAACATAAAGGAGAAATCATGAGGGTCTCAATAATTTTAAACTGTTAACACTCCTACTTGGGAAGATGATACATATAACTCCTAAGAATTTTATCATTGTTAGGGTGGTTAAAAAGAGTTTATATAGAGGGCATAGGTGTGAGTCAATTATGTTGGAATAATCTCCCCCCAAAAAATGAAGGGGGCAGGGGAGAGGGATGTACTGGGAGGAAGGGAAAGGGAAAGGTAGAATGGGAAAAATTGTCACCCAAGGAAGAGCTTTTATAGTGAAAGGGAAAATGGAAGGGGGGTAGTATGTGTATGTGGCAGGCAATGCTTGAACCTCACTCTCTTCAGAATTGATTCAAAGAAGGAAGAATATACATATACATTTTCAGATGTGTTTAGAAATGTAACTTACCCAATAGGGAAATAGGAAAGGAAAGAGATAAAAGAAGTGGGTGTATTGGTAATTAAGGTGAGGCTTTCTTACTGTTTTAGAATGCTAAATTAATTAATTGTCTTTGATTGAGTCTTCCTAGGTGCAAAGCCCCAGGCTGGTTAGCAAACTAATTCAATAGTTTGAGAGAGTCCTGAAGCACCCAGGGCACTAAGGGGAGTTGCTAAGACCAGAGCCAGTAGTGGGTGCCTAAGTTCTGGTCACTCAGATGATGTTTGATGACATCTAAAGACTGTAAAAAAAGAGAGAACAGTTTTTTGCTTGGGTACTCTTGCTCTTGGAGGAGTATTGATGTGGAAACTCTGGGCAGCTGTAGTTAAGAGCCCTCCAGCTTATGAACCCAGATGTTGATGGTTTCTTGGTAACTATGAATTGTGATCTGGTCTGTACATATTATGTATGTTTGTAACTTGTTTGTATTTGCTCTAAAGTTCAGGTTGCTGGCTTTTCCTCCTGAACTAGGTGAATGATATTTGTATGTTGGATTAAAGTAAGATTGTTAACCCCTTAATATTACTTTCCTCAGTAAAGCAAATCAAAGAACCCATGCTGGCAGCGTTCTAATTGTTGGGCTTGTGTTGGTCTTTCACCCCCACAACAGCCGCTAACCAAATTGTTGCAACAGTGTGTGGGGGGTAGGGGGATGAGAGGAGGGGCAAGAAATGATAAGAGAGGTCAGATTAAGGGAGGTAGTGGTTAGAAGCAAAATAGACTTTTGAGCAGGGACAGGATAAAAAGAGAGAGAGAGAAAATGCAATAGAAGAAAGTGAAATGGAGGGAAATATACTGTGAATGTGAATGAGATGAGCTCACCCATAAAATGAAAGTAGATAGCAGAATGGATTAGAAACCAGAATCCAACAGTATATTGTTTACAAGAGACACAGTTGAAGTAGAAAGACACACATACAGAGTTAAAATAAAGGGCTGGTGCAGAATCTAATATGCTTTAGCTAAACTAAAAAAAGGCAAGGGTAGCAAGCATGATCTCAAACAAAGCAAAAGCAAAAATAGACCTAATTAAAAGAGATAATCAGAGAAATGACATTTTGTTGAAAAAAGATACCATAGACAATGAAGTAATATCAAAAAAATTTATAGCAAATTTCCTTGATAAAGGCTTCATTTCTCCAATATATACTGAATATAGAAGAATCAAATTTAAAAAAATAAGAGCCATTCTCCAATTGATGAATGGTCAACGGATACAAAGAGACATTTTTCAGAAGAAGAAATCAAAGCTATCTATAGTCATGTGACAAAATGCTCTAAATCACTATTGATTCAAGGAGGGCAAATTAAAACAACTGAGTTACCACCTGACACCTATCAAAAATGAGAAATGCTGGAGGAGATGAAGGAAAAATAGGTACACTAATGAATTGTTGGTGGAGTAGTGAACTGTTCCAACCATTATAGAGGACAATTTAGAATTATGTCCTTAGGACTATAAACCTGTGCAGACCCAGCAATACCACTACTAAATCTGTCTCTCAAAGAGATCAAAGGAAAAGAAAAAGGACCTATAGATACAAAAATATTTATAGCAGCTTTTTGTGGTAGCAAAGAATTGGAAATTGAGGGGAATCAGTTGGGGAATGGCAGAAAGGATATGGCTGAACAAGTTGTGGCACATGATTGTGATGGAATACAATTGTGCTGTAGGAAACGACAAGGAGGAGGGTTTCAGAAAAACATGCAAAACCTATACGAACTGATGCAAATGAAGTAAAGAGAAGCTGGACATCATTGTATGATGTTGTAATGATGATCAACTATGACAGACTTGGCTACTCTGATCAATACAGCGAGCCAAGACAATTCCAAAGGACTCATGATGAAAAAATGCTATTGATCTCCAGAGAAAGAACTGATGAACTCCTAATGCAAAATGAAGATTACTTTTCTTACTTTATTTTTCATGCTTTTTAAAAAAATATGGAAATATATTTTGTATGATTTCATGTGTACAATTGATGTCATATTGCTTGCCTTTTCAGTGGATAGAGAAGGGGGTGGGAGGGAGGGAGAGAATTTGAAATCCAAAATTTAAAAAGATAATATTAAAAATAAAATATAAATTTAAAAAGAGTTCATGGGGAGGGAGGATGATGATGAAGAATTACTGATGAAGAATTGCCCAGGAAAAAAAAGTGGCCTAAAGGATGTCATTAGATATATATAACTAGCTAAGGATATAAATAGGCAGTCTTCAAAGGAAGAAATCAAAGCTATCAACAGCCTTATGAAAAAAGTGCTATAAATCACCAATAATTAGGGAAACAAATTGACAGAGTTTCCTCACCTGAGAGTTCCCTTTTCAAATTAAATTTCATGTCTAGGCACTATCTATAGCCTTTGTTTAAAGCCAGATAGGAAGAATTTCATCTTGAAACAATGACGATGCCTCCAATCCTGGGTCATGAGGTCAGCTCTACAGGGCCACAGCCTCAGTGGAAAAAAGCCTAGTTCTGTGTCCTTTTTGACCTAGACCTTGAGAAGTACAAAATCCTCCTGCTTGACAGGGAGGAAGCCTCTGAATCATTCACTACTGTTTGAGGAAGTGGATGCCTCCCAGGGTGGTGGTAGTTTTCTTTTAACATTTATTTCATACTGATCTAATGATCTCAGAAATTATCTGAGTCACTGATGATCTAGGTGACTACCTTCTCTGAAAAAAAAAAACAACTGAGTAATGAGAACAGTCTGATTAAGCTGGTGAAAATTCTGAGTACTAAAGGTGTAGACACTGGATGACCAATCGAATTAATTGAATTCCAGTGAAAGAATGACACAAATTGGGAATTGTCAGTATTTTAAGAAACCGAATGCTTACTATAGCCATAGTAAGGGAACACTCAAGGACATGACATTTCCACACCTCGGTTACCTGTGATATTATCAAGCCTGCTCTTCCTGGGACCAGGAACCCCAAATTGAGAATATCTTCTTCCAACAGCATCTGGGGTATTGTGTTTAGTTCTGGGATTGGCATTCTAGGGACAAGTGGGAAATGACCAAAGGAATCCCAAATTGAGAATACCTTCTTCCAACCTCATCCCGGGTATTGTGTTTAGTTCTGGGACTGGCATTCTAGGGTCAAGTGGGGAATGACCAAAGGAATCCCAAACTGAGAATACCCTCTTCCAACCACATATGGGGTACTGTGTTTAGTTCTGGAATCTGAGTTCTAGAGACAAGTAGGGAATGACTAAATGATAGCCAGGATGATGTGGAGACCTGGAAATAGGGCCATGTGAGGATCAGTGGAAGGAATGAAGGTTGTTGAGCATGGCAGAGAAAAGATTTAGACAAAGGAGTGCAGAGGTACTCATGATTGCTGTCTTCAAGTATGTGAAGGATTTTCATATTAAAGAGATGTTGGACTTGGACTATTTGGCTCCACAAAGTAGAATTTGAGTCAATTAAGTAGAAACTGCAAAGAGGCTGATTTCAATTCAACATGAAAGAAAATTCCCTATAAATGAGAGTTGTCCCAAAATTGGAATAGGCTATCTGAGAAGGAAGTGGAAGTCTTCAAGTAATGGCTGTATGACCATTTATTAGGTGTATTGTCAAAGAAAGACCTAATCAGGTGCCAGTTGGACTTGGTCAGACATCGAAGACACCAGAGTCGTCTACTGCATCCTGGACCATCACCAGTTGTCTTAACTTTTGTCCTGTCACTGGCCTTCATTGACTCAGGAAGAGATAGTGAGGCTGACTTGGCAACACTTAAATCCAATTCATGAGCAAGTCAAGACATCACTCATGCTGTCACTGGGCTGCTTCAGAAATGAAAAATGAACCACAACTAGTTGGACCAGATGAATTCCGAGGTCACTTCCAACTCTGAGACCCTCATATTCTGTGATTCAGTTTTTTCTTGGCCTCAGCTCCAGAGTCCAAGCTGGGATTCAATCATTCAATTCATAACCCACTTATTAAGAGGAAGGAAGGAAGGAAGGAAGGAAGGAAGGAAGGAAGGAAGGAAGGAAGGAAGGAAGGAAGGAAGGAAGGAAGGAAGGAAGGAAGGAAAGTAAAGAGGCAGAGAGGGAGGAAACATTTATTAAGCACCTCATGTACCAGGCACTATGATGCACACTGAACCAATATTATCTCATTTGATCTTACAACTCTGGGAGATAGGTGCTACTATTATTTTCATTTTATAGATAAGAAAACTGAGGCAGACAGATACTAAGTAATCTACCTAGGGTCACACCACCAGTGTTTGAGGTTGGATTTGAACTCGTCTTCCTGACTCCAAATCCAGCACTCTTTCTACTACATCATCTAACTGCCTCTACAGGCCTAGTGTGTGCAAAGAGTTTCACTAACTGACCCGGGTACAAAGACAAAACCAAAATGGCCCCTGCCCCAAGGAGCTCATTCTCCTGGGGGAATGCAACATATATATTAAATATATAAGAAGAATTAAAGAGAGACTGCTAGCTTGAAAGAGGATAGGGGAAAGGTTTCATGAAGGCGGTGACATTTGAGCTGAGACTTAAAGAAGAAAAACATGAAAAGAGAGTGTATCCCGAATATGGAGAATGACTGCTATATAAAGGTGGGAAAGGGGATGTAAGTTTTGGGAAATAGCTGATCATCTGGTTTAGCTGGAACATCATGTTCATGAACAGGATTAATACGAATGAGTCTAGATAGGTAAATTGGATCTATGTTGCTGTTCAATCACGTCTGACTCTTTGTGACCCAATCTGGGTTTTTCTTGGCAAAGATACTAGAGTGGTTTGTCATTTCCTTCTCCAGCTCATTTGACAGATGAGGAAACTGAGGCAAACAGGGCTAAGTGATTTTCCCAGGATCACACAGCTAATAAGTGTCTGAGGCCAGATTTGAACACAAATCTTTATGACTCCAGGCCCAGCTGTCTCTCCACTGCACCACCTACCTTCCCCTAATCTATACTGAAGAGGGTTTTAAATGCCAAGTAAAGGAATATATAGTTCCTATAGGTAATAGGAAGTCACTGCAGATTTGTGAACAAGGACATATTATGGTAAAAGCCATGCCTTGGAAAATTTATTTTGACAGATAATGTGTAGGTTGAACTGGAAGAAAAGAAACTGGAAGCAAGAAAACTATTAGAAGACAATTACAATAAGCAGAGACAAGAAAACAATCATGTACAGTAATTACAATTTAAATGGGAAGAAAAACCACACAGCAAAAAAAATCAAAAGTCAACGTAACAAAATTTATCAAGGGGGACTGAAATACATGTGTATGAGAGCACACTCCCCACCTACTCTTTGGTGGAGGTGAGAGGTCCACTGGTTACGCATTGCACACGTTTTCGGACTTTCTCAACGTATCAATCAGTTGTCCTGACATTTTTTTCCTCTTTAAAAAACTACTATTTGTGATATGGGACTGCTCTCAGGGAAGAGGTAGGGGCCATGGCAATGTAAAAAACAGAAAATATCAATTAAAAAAAAAGAAAGAGGTGGAATATTCTGGAAAGATGGCCGAGTAGGTCAGAAAATTCCAAGCTCTCAAGATTTTCCCCCACAAAAGAGTTAAGATAGAATCTTAGGGCGAACAAAGTCTGGGTGGAGGCAAAGAAGAAGAGGGGCACAACTAGGGTCTTCCTGAGACAATTCAATAAGATCTGAAGAAAAATCTCAGGACGAAGTTTGGTCCCTTCGAAGAGTAAACACTTCCAGGCTAGGTTCTGTTTTAACAAGCAGCAAGTCCTGGGGTTAGTTGTTTAGAGAGGTTGCCTCAGCCCGGGCCACAGGAACTTTTCACCCTGGGATAGTGAGGAGAGCTGGGCATTTGAGCCCAGGAAGATTGAGGGAACCTCTGCTGATGAGAAACGTCAGACCCAGCTGTGCCGTGAAGAGTGGTGGGGGCCAGAAGGAACCAGCACATGCCGGGTGAGTGCAGAAGCAGAGGAGTAGAAAGCCCCTGGCTGTGGGCACTTACAGGAAGTTGGAGGTTTGGCTGTGGTTCCAGGCTAGAGGGGAGAACTGAAGATCTGGGGCAAGAGGCATCATTTCCCATATCCCAGGGTTAGAGGTGATTACAAAAATCAAGTTATAACCACAAAAAATGCACAGGCAAAGGAGAAAGAATCCAACCATAGAACCCTATTATGGGAATAGAGATGAGCGGGGTTGATCTTCAGAGGAGGATACTGAAGTAAAGAAACTCCCAAAGAGTAATGTCAAATGGTCACCTGCACAAAAAGAATTTATAGAAGATCTTAAAAAAGACTTTAAAAATCAAATGACAGAGATGGAGGAAAAACTAAAAAAATAAAAATAATCCAAGAAAAACAAGAAAGCCATGAAAGGAAAGCCAACTAATTAGAAAAGGAGATCCAGAATCTTAAGGAGGAAAATGACACCTTGAAAATTAGAATTGGGCAAAGTGAAGCCAGTGAAATTATAAGAGTTCAAGAAATAATTAAACAAAACATGAATATTGAAAAAATAGAAGAGAAAGTAAAACATCTTATAAAAAAACAACAGATTTGGAGAATGGATCAAGAAGAGAAAATATAAAAATAATTGAATTAACCAAAAGTTATGATCAAAAAAAGAATCTTGATACAACAATACATGAAATAATTAAAGAAAATTGTCCTCAAGC
This sequence comes from Phalanger gymnotis, assembly GCA_028646595.1. Taxonomy (NCBI): domain Eukaryota; kingdom Metazoa; phylum Chordata; class Mammalia; order Diprotodontia; family Phalangeridae; genus Phalanger; species Phalanger gymnotis. The sequence continues at coordinate 38,270,289 of CM053623.1, read as the reverse complement.
ATTAGAACAAGGCAAGGAAGTAGCAATAGAAAAAATCCATTGAACACCACTTAAAAGAGATCCTGTGAGGAAAACTCATAGAAATATCATAGTCAAATTCCAAAGCCCCCAGCTCAAAGATAAAATATTAAAAGCATCAAGATTAAAACAATTTAAATATGATGGGGCTGCAATTAGAATTATACAAGACCTAGCAGCAGAGATGTTAAAGGACCACAGGTCTTGGAACACAATATATTGAAGAGCAAAAGACCTGGGGCTCCGGCCAAAAATATCATATCCTGCAAATTTAAGTATTATTTTGAGTAATATTTTAGTATTATAGTAAGTAATATTTTAAGTATTATTTTGAATGAAAAAAATGGACATTTGATAAACTTTCAGACTTTCAAGATTTTGTTAAAAAAATATATTCCAGACTCAATAGAAGACTCAGTTTACAAGAACTAAGAGAAATATAAGGTACATACCAAAGACTGTCTATAAGGGATTCATAAGGACAAACTGTTTACCTTTTATATAACATAAAATGTAAAATGTATGTCTAAGATTCTTATTAATAATTGCTGAGCTCATAAGAAAGAGGGGGTAAACCTGACTATGATATGAATTTTAAAAGTAAAACTATTTAGAAACAGCCAAAAAGAGTAATTATTTTATACAAAAAAAAGGTGCTAGAGGAAGAAAGGATACAGAGGAATTAGATAGAGGAGGGCTAGTAGTTCTGATAACCCGCTTTCATCGGGAATGGGTTTAAAAGGGAACAACACATATATATACTTAGAGGAATATAAAAGTCTTCTAAATTTAGAAGAAATAAAATGGTAGGGGTATAGAGAAGGGAAAGAGGACAAGAGAGGGATTTTTAGAAGGGAGAATGAGGGAATGGGTAAAAGGGGCTATAGAAGGGTGTTTAGATTTATCGGAATGGGAAGATATGGGAGGGGTCCTTGGAGGGGGTAGGCAAGAAATAGGAGGGCAAGGTAGTGGGTAGAAGTAAAGTAGAGGAATCAGAAGGGACAGGAAACAAGAAACATGCACAAATATAAAAACAAAGATCAGGAGTAGAGTATGTTTGGGAAAGTCTATGTCTATATATGTATGTATCTATATATATGTGTATGTATTTATCTATGCCTATAGAGAAACATATCCAAACTTTGTTGTAGCCTTTGGGGTTGGGGTTGGGGGAGGGAAAATAAAAAGAACAAAGTAAAAAAGTACACAGCAAAGAACAAAAAGAAAACTCACAAGGAAGCAAAGAAAAGATGGACAATTCTCAATGCAAGATGTATTATTTATCATATAGGCTTTCTTGAAATAAAAATCTATTGTTATACATTTTGAATCCTCTCTTATGTTCTGCTATGCACATGACATGCTTTTTATTTCTTTCTTTGTATTTAAGTTTCAATATTTAAGTTTATGATATGCTTTGTTCCTTTTCTCTATTCTTTATTTGTGTTCTGGCCCTTGAGTCTAAAGTAAAATTTTTAAAAAGTTAACTGCAAAAAAAAAAAAAAAGAAAAAAAAGACAATTACAGTATGCTGGGTGAGAGGTGGCAAGCCTGAACTTGGAGGAGGGGTGAGGAGGATGTTATTGGAAAGAAAGGTATGGATGCAAGAGATGTCGTGAATGAATAAACAGAACATTTATTTTTTTAATATAATATTTTGTTTTTTCCCAATTATATGTTAAAACAATTTTTAAATGATGTTTTTAAGCTTTGAGTTCCAAATTCTAACCCTTCCTTCCTCTGTCCCCTTCCCCTTCCCTGAGACATTAGACAATCCAATGCAGATTATCCATATGCAACCATGTTAAACATTTCCATATTAGACATTTTAAACAGCATTTATTAAGGCTTACTGTATGCAAAGCTCTATGCTGAGTGCTAGGGATACAAAAAGAAAAATAAGAAAGTATCTGCTCTCAAAGAGCTCACATTCTAATAGGAGAGACAACACATGGAAGTTTCAGTTGCAAGTCAAGTGGAAAAGTCCCATGGTCCTTAGGGTGCAGCAGCAAAGTGGATGTTGATGCCTCTTCTTTAATGTTATCATTTAATGTCATTATCCCCAGGCTCTTGGGTTCAGAGTTCTTGACTGTCTCCTTTAGGGTCCGAGGAGAGATGGTGATCAGGAGTGGGAAGTGGGAGGGGCAGTGATTTTCCCGCCATGTGCTTCTACTTCCTGTCTCTACCTCAAGTCAGTCTGCTGCTTCAGCTAGATTGACTTACCCGTCTTTTTCTGGAGATAGAATCAGCAAAATTTGGAAACTGATTGTATACAAGAGGCTAAGGAGAAAGGAAGAGTGAAGGATGGCTCCGAGGTTATGAACCCGAATGACTGAGAAGATGGTAAGACTCTCAACAGAAATGTGGCAGGTTACAAGTAGAGTCCAAAATTCCTTTTTGGACGTGTTGAGTTGGAGAGATCCATGCAACTTCCAGGAGGAAAGGGCCAGCAGATAGTGGAAGATATGGGCCTGGAGTCCAAGAGAATTGTATTTGGGAGTCATCTATGTAGAGTTGATAAATTCATGAAAACACAATGGAGGAAAGTCAAGAAGAAGAGTTCATAAGCTGGAGTCTATAAACCAAAACCCAATGGTAAATTATAGATTCCCCTTAGAGGTGTTCTTAACTTAGGCTACACAAAAGGTGTGTGGATAGATTTTGGGGGGTCCATGAACCTGGACGAGGAAAAAAAAATTACATCTTTATTTTTACTAACCTGGATGGCTCAGTGGATAGAATGCTGGGCCTGGAGTCAGGAAGACCTGAGTTCAAATCCGGCCTCAGAAAATTACTAGCTGTGTGATCCTGGGTGGGTCATTTAATTTCTGTTTGCCTTAATCCTCTGGAGAAAAAACCGACAAACCATGGTTCATCGGGTCACAAAGAATTGGATATGACTGAGCAACGATAACAAAAAAAATCTTAAATTTGGCGTTTCCTTCAATTATGAATATAGGCAACAAACCACAGCAATATTGGATTTCACCAGATTGCCAAAAGAGTTCATTACATTAAAAAATGTGAAGAACAAGAGAGATAAGAGGAGAACATTAAGGACAGAACCCTAAGCTAGCACCCACATTAAGGGGAGAGGGGATGAATACTAACGGACACTAATATAAATTTTGATTGCTGAAACTTAGCAAGATATCTTGGGGTTTAAGGGCTAGATTTCTTTCTTAAGGACTTTGCCTTAAAGCCAAATTACTCTGGCTTTCATTGATTGGCCAATGATAGGTCCCAGCCCAATCCTCACTTGGTCATTGTTTGGATTCTGATGGCTCAGAGTGACTGTAAATAGCCATTGTTCTTTTTTGGCCAGAAACCCTGAGGGGCTTCCCCTCCCAGGTTGATTTTTTTTTTAAACTAGGTAAAAGAGGCTGTTCTTTGCCTCATTTCTTACCCAGCCTTAATCAACGAATGGGTGTTACCTCAGTCAAACTGAGACCTGAGAAAAACCTTAACTTGTAAAGGCCAAGGTCTCCCATTGCATCCAGCACCATCTCCAGTCGTCCTATATCTTGCCACTGGACCCAGATGGCTCCAGAGGAGACAGTGAGGCTGGTGACTTTGTACAGCCCTGCCTCACTTAAATCCAATTCACTTGCAAGTCATGGCATCATGAAGGTCCTGATGTCATAGTTCTCTTCAGAATGAAGGACAGATAATAAGATTAACAATTACCTGTAGATTGATTAGCTTTCTGCTGGCAAAGCCTCTAAGAACCCAGAGTCACCTTGACCCTATGACAAGGTATTAAAGAAGAACTTTCCTGTAGCCACCCACTGAGAGTCTGTGTATCTGTTATCTAAGGACCACCCTCACTAAGTACAGAGAGACTCATCACAAGGCTACATACAAGATGACAGGATGATGAATTATTTTGTCCACAATAACTCTCAAAGAGCGTAACAATCAGTTGCAAAGAGGTTTTGATCAGTCAATGGAGAGAGCTCCTTCACTGGAAAAAATTACAGATCCTTGGAGTATTGAAGTCAATAATTCTTTCTAATAAACCCATCACCGTTTCCTATTATTTCTTGGTATAGATGTAATTTTCTGCTCCCATGTCCCTTAGTGCCTCAATGATTAACTCAATTGTAAGCATGTTGAAATAATGACAAAGAGAGAAACAGAGTTAGATTAAAGGAAGCTCTCAGCCTCCAAACCAGAAAGAGATTGTAGCCCCCTTTTTAATGACAGTGTTTTTTGATTATGTGCCCAAGAGACTCAGTAAGGAGTCACCCGGTCCATTCTTTGTTCTATTACAGAGGATGTTTAGGACTAGTCCCTTGTCTGTGAACTTGTCGACTTTAGTTTCTCTGCTGGTAATGATGGGATAAGATTCTTTATTTCACATTCTTTATAAACACTATAAGAAATAAGAAATAATCTACACCGTAATTGATCATTTTTCCATTTTCATTCATCCAACAAATATTTCTAGGGTCTCTAGAATGCACAAGCCTCTGCTCCTTACAATTCAGCAAGGGAAACAGCTGGCACAGAAACCACCCAAGAGAAGGCAATCAGATGAAGATCTGCAAGGAAATCCATTCAGGGAATAACAGATGCCAGTTCTAGGACCGTCCTGAATTGAGTTCGGAATCTAAGTCTAGTGCCCTATCTGTATAGTACTGTGTAAATGAAGTCACCACCTTGATCCACAATTTCTTCATCTTTAGGGGAAAGACTATAAACCAAATGCTCAACTCCTCAAGACAGGAAAGAGAATTACCTAGAGACATGGAAATCACAGTGGTAAAGAAATGGATGGATGGAGTGAAATTCAGAGGAGAAGAAGCTGAAAGGCACAGAGAAATAGTGCACGAAGAAAAAATAGTGCACAGAGAAAGGCACAAAAAATAGTAGAGCAGAGGAAGAAAGATATCGAAGAATAGTAGCATTGAGTAACATGGGGAGATGTAGTAAAGAAACGAGGATTTTCTCTGAGAATTAGTGATTCTGAGCCAGCAGAAGGCCTGGTGTCTTTTGACATTGGTCTTTTTGACCTGGTCCTTTTCACATTCAGTCTGACACTGAAGTCCCTGAAGCCTTTGCCAAAATCTCATTCTTTTAAACCTGGTATTTGAGCCTAGCCCAGGGCTGGGGAACCTGCAGCCTCAAGGCCACATGTGGCCTTCTAGGTCCTTGAGTATGGCTTTTTGACTGAGTCCAAGTTTCACAGAACAAATCCTTTTATGAAGGTAATTTCTTCCGTGAACTTTGGATTCAGTCAAAGGGTCACACTTGAGGACCTAGAGAGCCACATGCAGCCTGGAGGCCACAGGTTACCCACCCCTGACCTAACCTGATGATGTTAACATTAAGCCTTTTTCTGAGTTACTGGTCTTTCTGGCTCCGAGCATGGCGTCTGTAGCTTTGGTTAAGTGGTTTTTGGCACTACCACGCCTGATCATTCACAACAACAGCATCCACAAAAATAATAGTAATTTACATAGTGAATTGACATTTATATAGCTCTTTTGATCTTTACAACAATAGTGCAATGTAGGTACTACAAATATGCATATTTCACAGGTAAGAAAGTTGAGCATTAGAGAAGTTGAGAGATTTGTCCATGGGGCATCCATGTACCCTGTTTACTATACTGACCCATATCAACAAGAATTTGTTAAGTGCCAGATACTGTGCTAATCTCTGGCGATACAGAGAAAAGACAATCTCTGCACTCGAAGATCTTACAGTCTAATGGGGTGTATCAGCAAGGTCACATGGCCTATTATTAATGGGTGGGAAAGATCTTCAAATCTAAATTGTCATTACATGGTGGTAGACAATATGCAAATAACTGTGTAAAAATAAACATAAATAGGAAATAATCAACAGAGGGAAGACATTAGAATTGAGAGGGTATGGATACACTACAATTGAAAGGGTCGGGGTTCAAATTACAAAATATTTGGTTTTAAAGAGTTATTCAGATTCCTGACCTAAGTTAGATTTGGGCTATTGATACTGGCAGGTCTGGCAAAGTCCTCCCAGAGCTTTTTTGCTCCTCTTCTCCAAATATGACCTTGGCTACAGCACACTTCCATTCTACTTCCACACAGGTTGCCTGTGATTCCTTCTCTGGTCCATGGCCTCATGGATGAGGAAAACATTTCCCTCCTTCAACTCCAAAGATTTATTCTCTGGTTTCTGACCATCCTACACTGATCATGGAAATTGCCTCCATGGTTTCTTTCCTGGTCAAAGAACTGGAATCTCTGGAAGTCTTTCCTTTGCCTTTGACTTACTTTTCTCTAGTCTATACCATCTGTTTTTCTGAAAGCACATTTTCCCGGTGGTTCCAATTCTAAAGCTTATTGTCCTGAGCAGCACCTTGACCTAATCTTACTGTGGGCAGCCTCAGGATCTCAACAATAGAAATTACCTTCCCTAGAGCTTCTCTGTTTCAAATCAGTCCCTTTAAACATCCATAAATATGTGCAACATGACCACTCCCTTCCCTTTTCCTTACCCTCACTCTAATTTCTTTTAGCTTGAAAGCCTCCACACCTTATTAAACCATCCTTCACATCCCAGTCTTCTGCTTCAGGAACTTTCACCTCTCTAGTACTATGCCACTTTCCTAATGATCTATCTATACTTAATTGAATCTGTGGTATCACCTATTTAAGACTTCTCTCCAATATACTAAGTTATACTCCATCCATGCCCATCTTACATAGCTCTTGTCCACATACTCCCAAGTGTACTACAAGGTAGGAGTAGTTTGGGGTCCCACCAAATGCTCTGAAGGCTACAATGGTAGAGAAAGGCCTTGATTTCTCAACTAGTAGGGGAGGTCATGGCGCAATCAGGCAAGGTCTTGAATTTCAGGATAAGGAATTTAAATTTTATTTTGTAAGCAATGAGCAATCATTCAAAGTTTTTGAGCAAAAAGGTGATATCAGAGTTGTATCTTTAGGGAAATGTGGCAAGACAAAACAAGCCAAGACCTGGATTCTGTTCATGTCTCTGGCCCTCTGAATAGCTATAAGACCTTGTTCAATAGCAATAACTCACATTCTTATAGGAGTTTCCACACAATGACCCTGCAAGATAGAGAATATTAAGTATAAAAATCTTGGGGCAGCTGGTAGAGCACCGCCCCTGGAGTCGGGAGGACCTGAGCTCAAATCCAGCCTCAGACACTTGACATACTTACTAGCTGTGTGACCTTGGGCAAGTCACTTAACCCCAATTGTCTTCCTTTCCTCCCTCAAAAAAAAAAGTATAAAAATCTCTATTTGAGCAATATCTCTATTTTACAAAAGAAGAAACAGAAACACCTAAGAGCTCAAGTGATTTGCTCAGCTTTCTACAGCTAATAGGTGTGAACATTGGACATTCAGAGGCCAACTGATACACTGGAATGTGCTCTGTTCTTAGGAGTCAGGAAACACGGGTTCAAATCTCATCTCCTACACTAACATGCCATGTGACTTTAACAAGTCACCTCTCTCTCTGGATCTCAGTTGTTTCATTTGTAAAATGAAGAATTTGGTCTCAATATTCTCTCCAATGCCTTCCTGCTCTCACATTCTATCTAAATAAAGAAGAGTTTAGTTCATCCTGTGTATCTACATCCCCAGCCCCTAGAACAGATCTTGGTATAGAGGAGGTACTAAAGTAGCAGACTGATTGATTGAACTTAGTTCTGGAAGCCATGTTTTAATAAAAAAAAAAAAAAGGGTGTTTGGGATAGTTGGTAGACTGTGGTAGACTGTGGTAGACCATGGTAGACTGTGGTAGACTGTGGTAGACTGTGGTAGACTCATGGGAGGAAATGAATGAGTTTCACAAGATGAATGGGCATGGATAGGTCATGGCCTGAAACATTGAAGGGAACATCCAAATTGCTAGGATCACAGATACATTTGAATATAGAACATTACATGGGACAGCATGGCACAGTAGAGAGGGATCTGGCCTCACAGTCAAGAAGAGCTAGGTTCAAGTTCAATCTTGTAGACATACCAACTGTGTGACCCTGAGCAGTTCACTTAGTCTCTTATTGATAGAAGGTGTTCCTACCTCAATGAAATAGTAGAATCAGAGGTCCAGACCAAAAGGAAAATCTTCATATTGGAACAGAATAGCTGGACTTCTAACTGCCTGCAATGAGTATTAAGGGGCAGGGTGGTCAAAATAATGTCTAGGACAAAATCTAAACTCCAATCTCCTAATGAAATTCCCTACATTGAATTTCGATTCCCCAGAAGTTCCAAATCTGATTTCATCATAACCTTTCAATTGATGGACTACTATTAATCAATCTCATCTCTGATAATTTGAAAAAAGCAACCAGAGTCATTCAGTCTAAAAATAACTAGTAGCATGGCCTTTTGGTAGGATGTAGCAAAAGCACAAGATGTACCTTATGCGTCCCCTGACAGTCACTGAAGTCACAACCACATGGCATTAAAAAAACAAAAATTATTCCATTTTCTAGACTTCATCTCAACCCCTACTCTGTGCCTTTGGGGCAATTTAGGAGGAAATGTTTTTCTCAGAACAGAACATAGCCTTGTACATCAGCTAACAGAACAAGGAAGCAACTCTGATTTCCAGGAAGAAAAGAACATAAAATGTATATATATTTAATATGTCATGACGATATCTCTTTTACCTTTATGAGAAGTAGGGTAATGCAAAGAACAGGAGTCAGGAGAGATCTCGCCTTTAGTCCTAACCCTGACATTTAGCTGTGAGAACAGGGGCAAATTGCTTACTTCTCTGAACCTGAATTTCCTCATCTGTCACAGGAACTTCATTCTATCTGTCAGATGTGATAATGCAATGCTTTGTAAATCTTAAAGCCTGGAAAATGTCAGTTATTATGATTAGTGTTTACTTTGGCTAATATGGCAAAGTGGCTCCCATTTTAGAGGCTACTACTCCAAAGGTTCTATAGCCATCACACCCCTCTACTAATCTAGATTTGTCTTGAAGGTGGGGAAGATTGGTCTTTCTGCTCCCACCTGAATCACCTGGGACACTCAGGAAGAGCACAGATCCATGAGGAGAGAAGTCAGCACCATAGGTCCTCTGGTCTTCTTCCGTCCTTCTCCCCACTCCCACAATCCCTTTACCTAAACTCAACCCTTGTGGTCTCTAGTCCTTCTCCTCCTTCCTTCATTTCCATTTTATTTTGTGGATCTTTCTTCTATTATAGTCAGTGGGAAGAGTCAGAGGAGCTGGGTTTGAAGCCCAGCTCTGATACTTACTGGTTGCATGACCTTGGGTAAATAACTTCATTTCCCTGATCCTCAGTTTCCTTATATGGAAAATGGAGACTTCATGAACTCTAATATTCCTTTTAACTCTGTGACCCTAGCATTCTTTCCTTTCTAAAATTCCTTTCATCTTTTGGTGTTCTCTGAAACCTAGCTTGTTTCTGAAGACATCATATCTCTAGGTATTCTCTCCAGTGCTGGCTGCTCCTTCTCTCCTACACCAGACACACAAGACCAGAATAAGAATATCCCTTGATCCTCACTGCTACTTTCAAAGTTCACTCCATCCTGTTTAAATCCTTGTTGCTGTCATCATGCTCCCGCTTGTCCATTCAATTCAGTACCTGACTCAGTCTTCTTCATCCCAATACCAAATCCCGACATTTTTCTACCTCCTCGGTCTTTTAGTTCCCCAGTTTTCTCAACTTACCACCACGTTAACCCTCTGCTCGGTCTCACCCTTCCTCTCTCACTCCCACCATTTTCCCCACCGTGAATTTGTCCCAGAGCCAAAATGCCTCGTTAGGTAACCTGGAAAGGATGTGAATGGGTATAAAGTGACTGCTTCCCTTTCTTGCAATAAAAAAAATATAAAATATTTGCCACTTGGGAGAATGCAAATGCTAATTATTTCTTGTCTTTTGGGCCTAAAAACAAGGAGGAAGCTTAACCAATGTAGCTAATCAATGGAGAAGCATTTATTTAAGCACCTACTGGGTGGTAGTCACTATTCTGGGTATATGAAGACAAAATTGAAAATCATCTTTGGGCTCAAGAAACTTGCAGGTTGATTTTGGGAGGAAGGTGTTAGCACCTGGCAGGATCAGGAAACCTCTTATAGAAGGTGGTAATACACAGAACCTTGAAGGAATTTCAGGATTCTGAGATAACAGGTGATAGAGACTAATCCAGACATGAGGGACAGCCAGTGCAAAAGTACTAATGGGGGAGAGAGGGTACCACATACAAGAAACGATAAGAAAGCCAGTTTGGCTTGACTGAAATGTGCATAGTGGGAAGTAATGTGAAAAAAAGCTAGAAGGGCAGCTAGGTGGCCCATTGGATATAGCACTGGCGCTGGAGTCGTGAGGACCCAAGTTCAAATGTGACCTCAGACACTTAGTAGCTATGTGATCCTGGGAGAAAGGAAGGAAAGAAGGAAGGAAGGAAGGAAGGAAGGCAGGCAGGCAGGCAGCTTGGGGCCAGGTTGTGAAGGGTTCATAAATGTTATCATGCCAGTAAAATAGATTTCCTCTACCTTCCTCCTTAAATTCTGTCATGTGCCTTCTCTCCCTCCCACCCACACTCCCTTAATAAAGAGTTAAATCACAGCCCTAAATAAGAACATAAAGATATATGGTCTTCATTGCATAGAAAAGTTTTTTAATACATGAGACTAAACAGTTGATACAATACAAGCTTCAGTAACCACATGGCCCATTAAGCTTAAATATCTCTTTTTAAAATTTATTGCTGACCTTCCTTTTAAAATGAATATTCAAACACACAATATTTTATAAAGGAATGGTTGCCATTTTGCCTCTTTGGTGAATGTATAAAAATACATCAAACTTCCATTGCAGTTAAAAGTTCTCCATCCAACAAAAGGGTACCATTTAAAAGAAGGCCATGATAAAAATAAAGACACTTAACACTAACGAATTACCTGAGAGAACACAAATATTAAATTCGAAGCGCTAAGTCAACACAGAGAGGTTTGGGAAAAAAGGTGCTCATGGCCTGTATTTAAAAAGGAGGGGGCAGAATTCATGGTTTCTGGGATACTTTTTCACATATCAATGCTGTCAGAAAACATGAGGCCTCATGAAAAGATACTGAGGAACATGGACAGCTCAGATTGGCCTGTCAGGAAGCAGGCTGTCATCTCATTGTGGATGTCACCCTGTTTGATGTTTTAATAGTCTTCTTCCCCATGCTCCTAGAACCAATGCTTTGTAAGATCCAACCCTGTAAAAAGAAAGAGGGAAAAGTTCAGTGATCCTTGCCAACGTGAAGATGTTAGACCACCCTTCATTCGATTCCTGAGTTAGTCCCCAAAACCTAAACATAATTCCTTTTGGATTAAAAAAAAAAGATTCATTTGTAAAGATATATCAGGATTAAAAAATGCTAACAATCTAACAGGATTTTCTCATACAGTGCTTTTTAGAGAAAATAAGTGAACCATTGGAATGATCTACCAAATACATACTAAGATCAGTTAAAACCAAATCCCTTTAACATTAAAGATACTTTCTCAAGGATATAAATTAAGACATGTAAAGAACAAAGCCATGCAAATTACTTTTTTGGAAACTTTTTTTTAATTCAACGGATAAACTGGGGGAGGGGTGATCAAATGGAGAAAATATTTTTACTGAAAATTATTACTATTCATGGGAGCAACACATAAAAAATTACTTCCTGCTATCTTCCATGGAAAAGTTGAAATAAACCTGGGGGGTTGTCAGTTGTCTTCTTCCCATTCCATGAGCCCTTGACAGTGCGCAGTCTACATACATACTCCAGAAATCCTGGGCTAAGTTGATGAAGATGTTATAATGGCGGGGCCTGTTGGATTTCTGCAAGAACATCATAAAGTTCCAGAATCCAGGAACGGTATTTGCCACCTTCAGTTTCTTCATTTCTATCAGCATCATGGAGCAAAGCTCCCAACACTCATGGTCAATTTCTTCCAGGTTCCCTGAACTGATACTTGCAAGAGCTTGTTTTTGGATTTCAAAATTGGCAGTGACCAGGTTCATTGTTAGTATGCAGCTCAGCTGTAGGTACCACCATCTTCTATAGGCACAGCCCATATTGAGAAAACAAGGTACCTACAGGGAAACAATAACTTATTACTTTTATAATGAAATATGACATGAAATGTATTCCCCTATTCTAAGATTTATTATTTCAAAAATATGAATACTGTACCTAATTCTAATGTATAATTGTATACATGGTCTAATCAAGAATATTGTCACAAAATTTATTATCAATATATCACACAGATTGATTTCTTTAAAAATCAGACAAAATTTACCTCCTATGTAATTCCTTGCAGTTTCCTCTGTGAAATTGTCTAGTCTCAAAATTTCGACGGTTATGGAAATAGAATTCCAACTTTATTGGAACTTTTTTCCAACTGCTAAATTTATAATTACTTGTTATAGACCCATTGAAATCCAACAGATTAAGTTTCTTTGTTGTATTTTTCCTTTAGGAAGCATTCATTTCAATTGGAGTAATACTTTTATAGGATGAAATAGTGTCATAAACTTTAGAAGGAAAAGGTTTTTTTCAAGATGTCACAAACTCAGTAACATGGAAAGGAATAGGATCTCAAATATTTTTTTTAACTCTTTAGTTTCCAAACTGTCTAAGCTCCTTCCTTCCCTTATTCATTCAGTAAGGATTTGGAAAGTATCTACTACTTGAGTAGAAGACATAGTCTTTGATGTGGAGGAGTTTCCATTCTAGTTAGGGGACATAAAAATGAAGTGAGAATAATTCTAAGTTAATCTATAAGGAAATAAATTATAGTGTTGGATACATTACCTATACCCCAAGACTTGAAAAACTTAAAAATGTTTCTTTGCCCTCTTTTCTTTGACAATTGAACTATCTCAGAATATCTCTAAATCAGTCTGAAGCACAGAGAAATCCCACACTCTAAAGATTAAACAAATCAATGTTCCCAATATCAGCCTTAGAAAACTGGAAAAGAGGGTAGCTAGGTAACATAATGAACAGAGCCCCATCCCTGGAGTCAGGAAAACTTGAGTTCAAATTCGACCTCAGACACTTGAGACTGACTAGCTATGTGATCTTGGGCAAGTCACATAACCCTGATTGCCTTGCCTTGCCTCCTCCCTCCAAAATAAATAAAAAATTAAATTAAAAAAATTAAAAATCCCACCTCCTACAAAACAAAATAAAATAAAGCCTTTCCTGATCCCCCTTAAAATAAAAGAAAAAGAAAACTGGAAATGTTCATGAAGTCTCAAGATAAATTAGATGGCAGATTAACTGAAACCTTCAATGCCTTTGAAAAGAGAGAGAGTTCTGGAAGAAAAGCATAGAACACACCCATATCCACCTCTAGAAAGAAAGGGCTAAAGATCTGATCCCTCAAATAAATTTCAATTTTGGATTTCACACTGTTCAGAATTTTGCAGAATACCCAAATTGCTATGTATCTTGCCAGGTTCCAATTTTGGTATTATCAGGGTGGAGATAATGCTACTGAAAACAATCTTCCCCCCCACTCCCGAAGAAAATCTCGGTACCTAGGCAAAGAAGAATGTGCTGCCTTCCCTAATTCCATGCTGTGGAAATGAAAAAGCAGAAACCAGTTTAGTTAGGGCTAAAGTGTCTCTCTTCCTTTGTGATCGCCATTGGAAGGCAGCTCAGAACCATACTGTCCAGGGAATCTTAGCCTTTTTGTGTCATGGACCTCTTTGGCAGTCTTGATAAGCCTATGGACTCAGTTCAGAATAATATTTTTAAATGCATAAACTAACATACATAAGATTACAAAGGAAAACAAGGGTACTGAAATGCAGTTATCAAAATATTATTTTTTTTAAAAAGCTCATGGATTCCAAGTTAAGAACCCAAGATCTAGCCTATAACCTGAACCAGAATCCCTCCCCAGAGTAGTATTATACAATTAAAATTATTCATAAGGGCCCAGTGGATTTGGAGGCAACTGACCTGTGTTTGAATTTTCTTTCTATCACTTACTACCTATATGAAACTGGACAGTTATTTAATCTCCTAAGGCCTTCAGATTCTTCATCTGGAAATGAGGGAGTTGGATTCGATGACCCTTAAGTTCCCTTCCAGCCCTATAGGATGCCCAGGACGTCTGCCGATGCTCCCAACCTCTGCTCTACCTGCACGTGGCTCAGTGCGCTCACCTGGGCGCGGTACCTGCTGGAGCGGCAGGAGGGCACGCTGCGGGAGAGGCGGTGGCTGCAGACTCAGAGACAGCGGCGGGCAGGGAAAGGCTGAGCACCAGCTACCTCAAGTCAAGGAATCCAGCAGCAGTTCGTCCTACTTCCAACACAGAGAGGTCAGACCTTCCCTGCTGGATCTCCCTCTGCTTCTGTGCCTTCTATGAGGCTAGCGCCGAAGCCCAGATAAAGGAGAAGGGCAACCCCTATCGCCTCCTCTGCTTCAGTCCTCCCCAAGCCCCACCCTCTCCCTGGGCTCACCTAGGCTGCTAGGGGACAATCTCGCCCACCCACCTCAGGCTGAGTCAGGCTCTCGATCTCCCGCGCTCAGCCAGAACACATCCACCGGTGCTGGGCACCCTTACTTGCTTGAAATCCCAGCCGCACAACGTTGATTTATCCTCCCAGATGTTTTCTTCTCTTCTTCCTCCCCTCCCACTGCAACCTTGGAAATCTCAGTAGCGGACTCCGTCAACCAACACACACACACACACACCGTTTGCTCTCTTCCATTGTGTCTGGGTATTTCTGAACAGATTATATGACTGTATTACAATACTTTTCATCTTCTGCCTCCCAATCCTAGCTGAAATATGTCAGTAATGGGTATATTTTGTTTACATTCCTGTGATTTCTTTGGTGACGTGAACTACCAAGGTAGGAACTCCCTGAATCAATGCAGACTGGCAACTCCTTTCATTTATGGTCTTAGAGTTAAAACATTACACTTTGTTTTGTTTTCTGTCTCTCCAGCTCTTGGTACAGAGCCTGGCACATCGTGGGTGACTAATAAATGCATTTTGATTGACTTTACATAAAGAAGTTGGGGGCTATGGGTGTGAAATATTGCACATGTTGTTAGACTTAATGTATTAGTTTTGCTGGACTGCTTTCTCCCCCTCTCGCCTCTCTTTTATTCATTATTACAACAGAGAGGCAACATGTAGTAGATATCTAGTGAAAAGAGTACCAGCCTCGAAGCCAGGAAGACCTTGGTTCAAAGCCTCCCTCTGACACATATCGGCTGGGCAACTCTGGGAAAATCACTTAACCTTTCAGTGCTCCAGGCAGCTCTGCAATCAAGCAACAAACATTTATTAAGTACCTACTACATGCCAGGCACTGTGCTAAGCTCTAATACTGTAAGTTGCAAAGAAGATGATGCATTAATACAGAGCTAGTCCAGAAATCACAGGTCCAGATCCTACCTCCCTTCTTGGGGAGTGGTATGGGAAGGAATAGACTGGGAAAATGGTGATGTAAAAACAAAAGATAACTAAAGTGATTTAAAAAAAAAAACTTTTAGAGAGTTACACAATCTTTGAAGGAAGTCCCAGGCTCTTAGCATAGTGACAGGAATGCTGGACAAAAGCCACTGACCTTGTCACATATGTGCAAAGCTCCCCCCCACCCCCAAATTCACCCAACTTACAATACCACTAATCAACTGGGGCCCCACATGGGTGACTGTTACTACTCCTAGAGTTCTAGGAATAACCTTGCAGGCAATTATCTTCCCAAACACTAGCATATGAGCCCCAACCAGTTATGCTTCCTTTAATAATCAGTCAGTAGAGTGATTTGATTTTTACCAAAGTTATTTACTGTAATGGCATATAGAAGGAACAGTAAATACAATTTACTTACAACACTGGGGGCACATTTTCCCACAAATACACTCAGAGTCGAAGAGAGGGGAATGAGTGGACAGTAGCCCAAAGTACAATGGTAGTAAACCATACATCTTGGAGACAAATGTGGGCCAAGGCAAATTGACCACTCTGGAACTACAAATTTTTACATATTTTCTCTCTCCAGAGTATCCTCACATATATCTACAAAGCACTCAACTGTTCAGCTGGGCTTGCATCAGTTTCCAATGTCTTGGCTGGGTACATCACTCACCAGGCTTCATGGCTACTAGACCTAACTGGGCACATAAAAGACTTGCTTCTCCTTTTCAACAAATTCTTCCTGCCCTGCTCAAAACCCCCTTCTCTCTATAAACAACTCCATGTTCCCTTAGGATGATCCATATTTGGGTGGCTAGGGACAGTTATATGAATTGTCTTTCTAAATGATTCAAGTCATCCATCCTGTCTGGGGTCTGAATATTTATTTTGTATCTGAAGGCTTTGCCCTTTATCCTTCAATGTATCAATTTTTTAACCGCTGCAGATGTTCAGCTTTTGTTGATGTCTCACTTGGCTACCCTCCTTACATATGTTTTATCTTTCAATCAAATTCCAGGCTCCTGGGAACCAGGGTTATGTCCTCCATTTCTTTCCTAGGGCTTTGATTAGAGTATAAATTTAATAAATGTTTTTAACAGACTGATAGCCCATGAATGACATTTCTTCTCCCTAAATTTTTTTTTTTACTTTTTTTGAGACAAACCACAACACTCACCTCCATCAAAACTCTACATTGTATTCCCTACATCACTTTCAGAAAGAGCCTTAGTTTATCTAGGTCAAAGCTAATCTAGTGACCAACACAGTCAGCTAGGTGGCAGAGTAGATAATGTGCTGGAAGTCAAGAAGTCCTAACTTAAATTTGGGCTCAGACATTTAGTAGCTGTGTGACCCTGAGCAGGTCACTTAACGTCTGTGTGCCTCAGTGTCTTCAATGACAAGCTGGGGGTGATAATACCTACCTATCAGGGTTGGGAAGGTCAAACGAGATATTTATAAAATGCTTTGCATAGTTCCTGGCACATAGTAGGAGCTTTTTGCCCATGTCCCTATTCAAGTATTTTAATATCCTTGGATCATACTTCCGTTAATTTCATTTTTCCACTGACATAGAAAACTTTTGAAAGTTCACTTCTTTTCAACTCCCCACTTAGGAAAGCTAGGACAGCACTTCACTCAGTGGGCATCCGATAAATACTGTTGACTGAGTAACACTAAATACTTTTGAAAATATTGATACTCAATAGCCGTAAGACCTTGGACAAGTCTTTTCGCTTTTCTGAGCCTAATCTGTTTAAAGAGGCTGGAGTAAATGGCCTTTATGGTCCCTTACAGCTCAAATGATCTATGGCTAGGAATTAAGACTAATAATTCAACCTCTTAAATAGCTTCCATTTTAAATGACATTAATTTAAAACAATTTACAATTGAAAATGACTCTATTTGAAACTATTATTACAAATGTAATAATATATGATATGTATATAATGTAATGAAATGTAATAATATGATATGAATAAGGGCCTTTAGGGGAAACTTAAAGGTAGTAGGAAATGAAGCTAAAACAGCTTTGCTCTCAGTAGAAAACAAATAAATGTATTAAGGGAAGTTAATAAATTGAAGGGGGAAAAGCCATACTTAGATTTATTTTACATTGTTCTCTTTCATCACATGGTAGAATAGATAGATAACTGGCCTCAGAGCCAGAAAGACCTGGGTTCTGGTCCTGCCCCTAACCCATACCAGCTCTGTGACCTTGAACAAGTCACTTAACTTCTTGGGGTCCTAAGCAGCTCTTTTAAGACTATAGAAAAAATTTTAGAAAGATTACAGAAATCTATACATAATATGCAGACAACCTGTATTGATAATTTCCTCACCTGGAAGTTCCCTATGTCACTGAAATCACTTAGTCCCTATCCCTATCCCTTTGCAGCCAAATTGACCAACCTGCCGTTTCCCTACATGGGATTCGATCTCCCATCTCCATGCTTTGGTACATTTCATTCCCCTTGCCTACACTGCTCTCACTCCTTACCTTCTACCTCATGGAATTCCTAGCTTCATTTAAGGCTCAGTTTAGGTACTACTTTCTTCAGCAACCCCATCCTGATTATCCCACCAATCCCTAGTGCTCCCTCCCAAAAGTTACTTTGTGTCTGTTCTGTGTATATTTTGTATCTAATGCTGTATGCACTGTGCTGTTTCCTTCTAACAGAAGGTAAGCTCCATGAGGGCATGGACTGTTACATCTTTTGTCTATGTATCCTCAATGCCTAACATGGTTCCTGTTATAGAGTAGGCTCTTGGTAAACATTTGTTGAATATTGTCTGTTAAATACTACCCATGGGAAATAAAAAAAAATGACAAGTATAGAAGTTGAAATAAATGGAAATTTAGGCAGATGTTTAAAAAGGTTGGAAGTAGACAATACTTGGAAATCACTGAAGCTTTAAACAACGAAAGAGAAGTGTTTAATCTGAAAAATAATGTTTATTTTGCTTGAAGGAAGAGACTGAAGACAAATGAAAGAACAAGCAGACAGATCTTGCAAGGGTAATTCATTGTATTAGGAATCATTTTCATCCCAACTGTGTTCAGAGATTAGCCATCACCTGTAGGGCTAGAAGATGGGAGAAAGGGAAGCTTGGCTTCATGAGTTTCCCATGGATAAACGAAAGCTAATGCAGGCTATAAATGAATCCAATACATATTTACAATAATAGTTGGATATATGGGAACCAGGAAATGTCTTGTAGTTGTCCATAAGTATTTTAGGGGTTAAAGTTTTAGGATTATGTATATGGAGGAGAGGCACCATTAGCAGGAGACTAAAAGTCACTCCATTTAAGCTTTCTTTAAAAACTCATATATGCAAGTTTGAAGGTTCCTTCCTTCTATTTTTGTCTTCTTGGGATTTTTTAAAACTACTAAAGATAACTTCCTGTGGATTTTTGTTAAATAAAATCAATGTTTATCAACTACATTGTTTTTCCTACGTAATAGGTTCTTTAGGAGTATGCAGGCAAGGTCCCATTGTGCCTGTTCTCCATATAGGTCCAATTCAACATGTTACATATTGAATCAACCCCCATCCCTGGGGAAATTCCCTCCTCTTAGATCCAGATGTTAACAGATTATTCATCCCTTCATATTGTAAAGCAAAGCAGTTTAATGAAATTAGGAAAAAGCATGATTATCTCAAGAAGCATGAAGCAACGGATAACATAGCACATAACCATCACTTACATTTCAATACCCAAATCCCTCTTGTCTACCGTCACAGGTTGGACTCCACTGTCTTTTCTCACTCTTCACTGCTTTACACCAAAATGGAGTCCAATGTGCCCCCTACTCCTTCATCTGACAATCTGGAATCTAATCAATTTCTTACCACTCTGTGCTATGATAGGTGAACTAGTCAGTTATTCACAGCAGTGTCTCAGGTAGGTAAGAGCAGGTTTGGGGTTGAACTGATCATTCTCCATGCCTCAGATCATCGTGGAATCCTTGGCTGCCCAACACACTTGCTCTTTGAGCTGTATTGATTGTTCTTATTTAGCAGGATGGGAACAAAAACTAACCCCAGGCCCTAGCTACTGTGATGCCTCAGAGCCATCAGAGAGACATTACTGCCTTCTTCATCAGTCTTGAAAGGAGACAGCTCACAGAGCACTCGATGTCTATGCAGCCATTACCTTTCTTTATTTCCATGTATTTCTCCTATGTCCTTATAAAAACTTCCACTGCTATGAGTTTATTCATACCCGCAAGGTGCTAAATATCCCAGGAGAAAGGGCAAATTAAATTATGTCTAAAAACCAAGGTACTAGCAAGGTGCCAGAACATCCATCTTCTTACATAAAATAAAAATCAATTAAACTATGGGCAAATACAAGAGAAAATCCCCCCTACATCACAGACAGACATTGAAATTGCTGTGCACTAACATTAGATATATACAGGACCACAGAATCTGAAATGACCAAAAGATTGAGTGTATCCAATGTTCCAGTTCCAAATTTCTAACTCCAAGATGGAATCTTTAAAAAATGATAGTCTTCATGAATCTGAGGCTGCTGTTGGCAACTGTCTGCAAGGACAATTCAGCATGCTTCATTCCTACATAACTAAGGGAACCAAACCATCCTGGTTTTTTATGTTACAGTAAATTCACCAGCAAAAGACATAATTTCTCATTAAATTTGTATATGCTGCCTTTTGTGTGCTTTCATGGTGCAATAGTTAAGTATAGAAGGGTAGCAGTGGTCTAACGGATGATAGCCCAGTCCTTATGAATATGTGCTATGTACTCTGACTGATAAACTCTCCCATGTGGATTTGGAGTATGTGCAGGTAATCTGTGACTATTCCCAGTCCCTTTACTATGTAGCAACAAATAAGGCTTTCTGATTCATGCTGAGCCAGAATTGGATGTGCATTTAAAAGCCTACATACCAGCTGGATAGATCTGTCTTTCCTGGCAGTGCTTGAGGCCAAGGACTGCTGTAAGCCTCTTGGTAGGGACAGAGGTAGTAGCAGCGGCTTCCTGCTGCTAGCTACCCATCTCCCCAAATGTGCCATGAACATAGCACCTCTGAATATTCATTCATTGGCGACAGACTAGACTATTATTCGTGAAATCTGGAAAATTCCAGTAACTGGAGTCCCCATAACAGAATTTGCTGGTAGTCAAGTCCAGTGAGGAGAGACTGGCAGGATCCAAGATAGCCATGAATTAGATTAGTAGCTTAGATGTCAGTTTCTGCAAATAGAGGAATAATATTGTCCATTAGCTCTGCAGCATTTGGAAGAGAACTCAATGGGGCAAATGCTCTGTAGCAACAACTTTAAATTTCAACTCACTTTCCATTGGAACCGAGGTTGTACAGAGGAGATTATGTTCCTTGTGTGGGGGTAGGAAGAAATGTGTCTGTACTTCTGTTCTCGCTTCATTTTCTCAGGAAAATATCCATTTGTAAAATCTAGTTGATGCTAATTGGTTAAGTAATACTGGTACAATAATAACTGGGTTAATAAATGATATAGAGAAAATACCAACTATGATTGGTAATTGATATATTAGGAAGAACGCATCAAAATGGAGGCTTGAGCCAACAGAATTAGAAAGACACCCCTACTATCCCATCAGAGGAATGCTTTAATCTGGAGGATCCAACTTAGCAGTTTGAGTTTGAGTTAGGACAAGTACTCCCAGAACTTATAAAGGTTACTTAAAGTAGTGAAACTCCCCTGCCTCCTTCTCTTCTGTGAGTTCTAGACACCTCATTTTCTCAATCAGCTAGTGAGAAGAGATGAAAGTATTTCTCTAAAAAAAAAAAACCACGAAATACTTTTCAGGTATGAGAGAATTTTTAATGTATCTTAAATGATAAGAAAAAAGTTCAAGCCCTAATGTTTCTTTCCTGAGATGACATTTCCTGTCATGAAGAATATTTTACCTAATGAAGAGATTTAATCATTCTTAGCTATCAGAGAGACAATTTGCATAGTAGAGAGATATAAATGTGCTTTGAAATTAATGACACATAGGAAGAGTCTAACACTAAGGTAGAAGTCCATATGACTTTATTAAAGGGATTATTACTTATTTTACATCTCAAAAGAAAAAAAGGACTTTGTCTTGCTTTAGAAACAACAGGGAAAAGATTTAGAGGAAACAGTCTGAAAGCAAATCTGCCAGTGATAGAATTAGAGAACTTATAAGAAGGAAAAACTCCAACATTTTATCAGCTATGTTTACCTGGAGAGAAGCTTACTATATTAACTGAACAGAAATAACAGAAGTTTCAGACCATCTAGGGAAACAGCTAACATCAATAGAATTTTCTTTAAATGGAGGTTTCTGTATTTTAGGGGCAGCTAAGTGGTGCAATGGATGGAGGACCAGGCCTGGAGTCAGGAAAACCCTCTTCCCGAGTTCAAATCTGGCCTCAGACACTTACTAGCTATGCAACCCTGGGCAAGTCATTTAACTCTGTTTGCCTCAGTTTTTTCATCTGTAAAATGAGTGGGAGAAAGAAATGGAAAACCACACCAGCATTTTTGCCAAGAAAACCCAAAATGGGGTCATGAAGAATAGGATGTGACTAAACAACAACAATAAAATCTGTGTTTTTATAAAATTTAGGGTCAAATCTGGCTCCCTGAAGTGTCCCAACTGCCAATTGCCACTTGGTAGTCTTTCCTAAGGTAAGCAATTCCCATGTGTTAACTCTACACCAACTCCACTTTTCACAATGGTCTTTTATCCTTTTAAACTTCATGGAATACCCTTTTTAGCCCATTCTCTCACCCCCTGCAACTCCTTTCTTTGTTCAACTTCTTTGTTCCTCCAGGTTTGTCATCATGATTTTTCATGATTTCTTATTGGACTGGTTCAACCCTGCCTGCCAAAGGGTCGAGTTTCAAAGGTGTTACCGCTTAAGTGAAGTAGACCTATTTTTGCTCATTTTGATCATATACTTTTGCTTTATTTCAAATCTTTTCTTACTAAGGGTTTAATCATTTGGCACTGTATAAATTCAAAGGCTCCATGGTTATCACATACATAATCATATTTCTCTGCTCACTTCTGATTTTTACTTCCATTTCACCTTCTCTGGATGTCACTATTGAGTTTGGCCAACAATATTTGGGCATATTTTTATATCTCCAGTCCTGTCCTCTGAGCCAAGTAGTGCCTCTGCCACTAACTACTGTTGTTGTTAGGAGAAACTTCTGGCCTTCCTGGCCTGATCTTTCTTTGTTCAACAGGTTGTCTTATTCCTCAGTCACGTGCCCCTCCTTTCCCCTTCTCAGGAAGCCTCCCATATGCGGAAACTTCTATATGTGATACATTCTATGTTAGAAACTTCCACTTTCTTAGCTGTTAGGTACCTTCCTGCCAGTGTCCTTGGGGGTGATGAAAAAACAGAAAATAATCATCTCTCATCCTAAATCAGGGCTGTCTAAATTGTGGCACACCAGCGGGCCACATGAGGCCTGCAGTCCATCAGCAGTGTTTAAATTACTCCTTGACTTTAGGTTAAACACTGAGAAAGTCTGTTCTTTTAGTCTTCCCTCTAGGGCAGGGCTGTCCCAAATGCAGCCCTTGCATCTCCCCCTACAAGCACAGAAATTTACATAAATGCTTTAGTAAAGAGTTCTCACTAAAATGGCAAATCAAAATATATTGTCTATTGTTTCAATAAAAACCTAAGGTTGGACAGCCCTGTCCTAAATCAATCACGACCCCTGGAGTGGTCAGGGCTGTAGTTTCCCTGAAGCATGCACTCAGGAATCCTAGATTATTATGGACTCCCTGTTATGGCCTGAAAAATATTATGTACAAGGCTCCCTGGTGATATCACTGGTTGTATTCCAAACTTGTTTCTTGCCAGTCCCACTGTGGAGGTATTAGTCTTAATTTATTATCATTATATTATTATAATATATTAGCTTAATATGAGATGGTTTGATAGGCTACTAGGGTAGTTTGGAAATGTGAGGGGGTTTAGTCTAAAAAAAATGTTTTAGGGAGCTGCCCTAATTGGCAAGTACCATTCTTACGGGGACGGCCTAATACTCTATATTTGCTGTACTTGCCTTCCCTTCCCATGAGGTCTTTCATTTAAGCCACATGATCATCATTCCCATAAGGGGACCAAATAAAAAGTTCTATTGCTTCCAGCATTGAATAGCTCATTTAATTCTGTGAAACACTTTTAGTCCCAATGGACTCTTGACAACTAATTGTGTGACTTTGGGCATGTCTTTTGCCTTTCCGGAGCTCTCTCTTCATCTGGAAAAACTAAGATATTGGATTTCTCTCCTCCCCTCCCCACACTCATCCACTCCATTCTACCCCAGTCCAATTATAATAATCTATCTTCCAGGCCTATTCTCTCATCTGAGTTTCAGTTCAATATCCCCAAGTGCTCATCAGATGTCTCAATCTTAATTCACACAATGAGCAGTCCAAAACCAGATTCATCATTTTCTTTCCAAAACCGTTTCCTTCTTCCCTCCCCACCTCGCTCCATATCTGACAAACACAACACCCAGGCTGAAATCTGGGAGTCACTTTTGACTCCTTCATCTTCCATACCTAATCAGTACTACCACGTTCTATCTTCCCTTTGAAATGTTTCTTCTAATGGTTAGGAGAACTGAGGTATAGCCTTTTGACTGAGTCCAAGTTTTACAGAACAAATCCTTTTATTAAGGGGATTTGTTTTGTGAAATTTGGATTCAGGCAAAGGGTCAAACTTGAGGACCTAGAGGGCCATATGTGGCCTTGAGGCTATAGGTTCCTCACACGGGTAACCCTTTCTTCTCCCTTTCCACCATCTTACTGCAGTTCAGTCTCTTATTACCTCATGTCTATTCAGACATGACAACAACTTTTTCACTGCCCTTGATTCCTGTATCTCCCTCCTTCAATCTAACCTACCCACCACTTCTGGACTAATATTCAAAATATTGATTTCATCATATTATTATCCTGCTCAAAGCTCTTCACGCAGTTAGTGTCTGAGGTTGGATTTGAACTCAGTTATTCCTGAGTTTTCTTTTGTACCAGTGTCAAGTTCCCCACCTCCATAAATAACTTTATGTCTTTTTTTCCTTTGGCCTAAAATACTTTCTCTTCACTCATGCAAAAAATCCTATCCATCTTAAGGCCCAGGTCAAGTTCCATCCCACCTCCCTTGACTACTCCAGTTGTAGATTTAAAAATTTTAGGATGCAGGGGAACTTTAGAGATCATCTAGTTCAGGGGTTCTTAATCTGGAGGTGGGGAAAGGGCTAAAAATTTTTAATATTTTCTTAACTGTATTACGAAGCAATTGATTTCCTTTGTAATCTTAGGTATTTCAATTTTTGCATTTAAAAACATGACTCTGAGAACAGGTTCCTAGGCTTCACCAGATTGCCAATAGGGTCCATGACAAAAAATGGTTAAAAACCCATGCTAGAGTCAAATTCTGCAAGTGAGGAAATTGTTGAGGTCAGACTTGGGAGAGCTGGTTCAGATGTGAAAGAATTCACTTAGACCTTCTCTGTAACTATTGGGAGCTTTATTTTCATGAAAAAGCATCATGGGTCTCCTAGCAAGAAAGCTAAGTGACACTCTGATATTTGGGGGAGGCTGTGCTTATGTAGAGCTCTCAAAATGGTGATGTAGTTTTAGAGGTTAAAGATTAGGGACAGGATGAGAAAGATACATGACAGACAGGAGACACAAGATAAGGGAGACAGGGGAAATTCCATGACCCAGGATGGGGGGAGACAAGGCCAAGATAAGGGGGAAGTTCCATGGTTTAAGGATTTAAAGACAGGGCAGGAGGATACAGGTTAAAAATTAAAGGATCCGGGGGACCACAGCATAAGGGAGACAAAAGCAATTTTTTTTGGTACAAGTTCAAGATAAGGGGGGCAAGGACTTTAGGGTGCCTTCAGGTTACAGAATAACCTAGGGGTTTCACAAAATACTGGAAAAGTAACCCTTAATATTATTTTTAACCCTTAGGGCACTGTATCTTCATCAGAAAGAGAGGCCTGGAGAGAATAAGTCCCTTACCTATGGTTACACAGCTGGTCAGTGCCAGGACTGGAAGCCAAGCCTCTCAACTTTCAATCTAGTACTATCTATATTATACTAAATTCTTTCATTGATCTTTCTTGCCTCTAAAATCCCACAGTATTAGTAGCTTTAATTCTCTATGGCATTCTCCAGTCTCTGCACCAATTGGAACTATTCTCCCTCTCCTTAAACTCCCCTTTTATTTTCTAACCTATGTACATGTTGCCCTCAGTAAAATGGAAGCTCTTTGAAGGCTGGGATTGTTTTTATTTCTGCCTGTATATCTTTAGTACTATGGTGGGTGTGTAATATTTTCAGTTGGGTTTATTTGAATATGGAGTCTTACCTTGCTGAGGGCTGGTTCACATATTAAGGATTGGGCTGAATCTAATAAAATGAAATTCCATAAAGATAAATATGAGTTCTAATTACATTTGAGTATATTAAAAAATCAGTTTCACAAGTACAAGATGGGCGAGGCATCATTAGCAGTTTGGAAAATATCTGGGGGTTTTCATGTAGTGAAAGCTCAGTATGAGTCAACATGTGATGTGGCAGCCAGAAGAGCTACAGCGATCCTGGGCTGTGGGCTGCACTGAGAGGCCCTTTTTAGGGGTGCTGGGAGGACAGGAGGATACGGATCCTGGCCTGGAGTAAGGAAGACCAGACTTCAAATACAGCCCCGGGCACTAGCTATGGGACTGGGCAAGTCATTTAAGCACAGTTTCCCCAACAATAAAATGGGAATAATAATACCACCCACCCCTCCCTCGAGGTGACAATAGAATGAGATAGCATCTGTAAAGCTCTTTGACCTTCAAGCAGTACATAAATGCTAATTATGATGATAACTAGATTAGGAAAGAACCTAAATAATTAACAGCAGAAACTGGGAGAGTTTAGCCAGAAGGGAAGGGAGGATTGGGGAGGAGGGCTGGAATCACAAAGGGCCCCTTCAAATCTCAGAAGGAATGTCACTAGGAGGAGGGATTAGCGGGGGCTTGGCTTTGCCAACGGGCGGGGCTGCGGGAAAAGGAGGAGGGAGGAAACCTTGCAGAAAAAGCAGAGCCAATCACATTTATGGCCCCGCCTCCAGACCACACCCCCTTGGTCTAGCGGAATTACGTGGAGCTGCTTCCGCCCTTTGTCTGGCTGCTCTGCAGTGCGGTTCCCGGCAGGCTGGGCGTTCCTTCCTCTGCAGGCTCCTCGCATCGGGCGCTTCTCGGGCTCCCATTGAGCGTGCTGGGCAGAGGCGGGTGCAGCTCGTGGTGGCGGCAGCGGTGGCAGAGGTAGCAGCAGCGGGCGGCGGTGTCCCGGCGGCGTTGGCGGCAGGTGGCGGTGTCGAAGCTGCGGTCGGTGGCTGGGGTCCGTGGCGGCGGCGGTGGGCGTGCTGTGCCGCAGTCTGCAGTAGGCACTTATACCGCGAGCTTTCCCCGCCCCCCTCCTCCTCCTCCTCCTCCTCCTCCTCCTTCTTCTTCTTCTCCTTCTCCTCCCTCCTCACAGCCCCGCCCCTCGGGCCTGGTTCTGGCTCTGGCCTGAGCCGCTCTAGGCCAATCCCCCTTGTGGCCCGGAGGTGCAGAGGGAGCTGCGGCTGCGGCGCGTGGCCCGGGCAGCGGCAGCCACGGCAGCGGGCGGACGGCCCCGACAGCGGTGTCTGGAGGCGGCGTTGGCGGACACGGAGGCGGCTGCGGCCTCGCCGGGCGGGTGGACTGGCACGGCGGCGGGCGGGCCAACCGGGCAGCGGAGGCGGCGGCGGCGGCCGCGGCGGCAACGCCTGGACGGCCCGGGCGGCGGCGTGTGGCCTTGGTGGCGGCGGTGGCAGCGGCGGCAGCGGCTGGACTGCCCGGGCGGCCCGGGTGGTGGCGGTCTGTGGCAGTGGCGGCGACGGCGGCGGCGGCAGTGGGTGGAAGGCTCGGGCTCCGCGAGTGGCGTGCGGCCGTCGCGGCGGCGGTCGCGGCGGCAGTCCCCAGCGGCAGGCGGACCGCAGCAGCAGCAGCGGGAGGAGGTGAACGGCCCAGCCGGCAGCCCCCAACGAGGTCGGCCCAGGCAGCGGACCCCTGCCGCATTGGCGGGCGCCGTTAGGCGGGCGGCGGCGACCAGTCCTCGGGCAGCGGCGGCGGCGAGTCCTCGGGCAGGGGCCAGCCCACGTGCATCGGGAAGTCCGCGGGTGGCAGCAGGTCCTCAAGCTGCGGGAAGCCCAAGAGCATCGGCCAGTCCTCGGGCATCGGCCAGCCCTCAGGAATCGGCCAGTCCTCACGCTGCGGGAAGTCCTCTGGCATCGGCCAGTCCTCGGGCGGCAGCGAGTCCTCGAGGGGCGGCTAGTCCACGGGCTGTAGCTAGTCCGCGGGCAGGGGCAGTTCCTCGGGCGGCTCCTCGAGCAGCAGCAGTTCCTCGGCCGGTTCTAAGGCCAAGTCGGGTGGTTCCTCGGGCAGCTGAGATTCCACTCCCAGTTCCTTCGCAGGTGGCCAGTTTGCCGGTGGTGAGCTCGAGAACCAGCATGGATAAGAAGGACGATCTTTTCTGGGCCCAGGCACGCCGGCGCAGGAAGAAGATGCGTGTCCAGGCACCAGCAACACAGACACCCCTGGTGCAGACACCTGCGGGGCAGACACCCCTGGCGCAGACCACCTCGCGGCACACACCCCTCGTGCAGACCACCTCGCGGCACACACCCCCGGTGCAGACACCTCCGCTGCACACACCCCTGGTGCAGACCCCCCCAGGGCAGTCGGTGCAGCCTCTGGCGCTGCCAGGACCTGAAAGTTCAGCTACAAGGTCAATTAAACGATCCCCTGCACGGGTCCAGCCAGCATCGCGGGCCCAGTCAGCACCACGGCTCCAGCCAGCCTCCCGGCCCCAACCGGCGTCCAGGCCCCTTTTAGCATCCCGGTCCCAGACAGCCTCAGGGACCCAGACAGCGACCCAGACAGCCTCCCGGGCCCTAGTGGTGGTATCCCGGCCTCAGACAGTCTCCCGAGCCCAGCCAGTATCCAGGCCACAGTCAGCCCCTGGACCCCAGACATCTTCCCGGGCCCAGTCAGCCTCCCGGGCTCAGTCCAGGGATACTCTGCTAGAAGAGACTAGGGGCGGCAGTGTGGTGCCCTGGCGCAGCAAGGCGGAGTGGGACCAGGTGATGGTCTACCTCTTCTGCTCTGACACCAAGCTGCAGAAGTACGCACTAGACCGAGTGACCGCCTGGAAGAGCCGCTGTGGCAATAACCTCCCGCTTGCCGTGGCCTGCACAGCTGACCTGGTGAGATGCAAAGTTATGGATGAGAACAGCACTGTGGGCTCCCAAGAACTTGTCTTTCTTTATGGCATGGCATTGGTCAGGTTTGTGAATCTTATAACCGAGCCAAAGCAAAAACTCATCAATATTCCTTTGAGACGCCTGGCACATGAGATGCACATCCCAGAGTGGATCGTGAACCTTCGTCATGATTTCACACACAGGAAACTTCCCAGGTTGAATACTTGCAGAAGAGGTTGTGACTTTGTCTTAGACTGGCTTCGCCGTACCTATTGGTGCCGCCAATTAGGGAGTGACTTGGCTGAGCCCTGGGGTTCAGAGATGGATTTCCAGGAGGGAGAAATGGAGGGGGAAGAGCCTGCGGTGGTGCAGCCTCAACTGGAGGATCTACTTTCTAAAGAGGCCAGGAAAGAAAGAGAACTATATGAGAAAATCCGGAGAGTGCTAGTCTCCTATGAAGAAGAGCAATTTAAGGTGCTCAGAGAGTTAAGGCAGCTGCCTAAGGCCATCAAGGCTTGGGCAAACTCATCCACAGAGGTGGAGTGGATGGTGTCAAAAATGAAGAAGTTGACACAGGACAATGGGCCGCTTGTGGTGAACATCTTGCTAAGTGATGGTTTCCTCATTCCTACTGCAGAGCAGCTGGAAGCTTTGCAGATTCAAGCAGCAAGATCCATGAATCTAAGCAACCTTGTGTTGCCTCGGTGCTTTTCCTACTTCTGGCAGCCCCTTTTGAAGGGCTTAGAATCCCAGCCATTCACCCAGGCACTCCTGGAAAAGATGTTCACGGTGCTTCCAGAGTTTGGAGACACCGGCATCCGGCCAGCCTACCTCATCAGTTGGATCAGCGAACTGCTAGTGGTCTATGGCCCCCGTGGGGAACACTTCACTTCTGGCCAGCGTGCCATCCGGAAAACATGGAAGATTGTATGCCGCAACTTCTCCTTGAATTGGTCCCAGCTGCTTGACGTCTGTCTGGATTGCGCCTGCTGGGCCACTCCCCCCATCCTCCAGCTCCTCCTCAAGACCATGGAACCAGCCTTTCCTCTAGACACCCAAGAGAAGCTTATGTGTCTCTGTACCATCTACACCCAGGGTGGGAACCCTAACTCCAGACCTAGGTCCAGGGAAGGGTCTGTGCCTTTGAGGAGGCCGGTTTACACTCTGGAAGATCTGCAGTGGCAGGTGAAGCAGTCCATGATGATTGATCGGCAGAGGAGTTACAAAGCAGGAGAGGAGGAGGAGGCAGAGACTGAGATGGAAGATCTTTCTTCCAAGACAGAGGAAGAGTTGAAGGTTAAGCGGGAGCCGGTACGGAAAGCCCTTATGAGGGAGAGGCCTGAGGTTCTAGCCGAAAAGCAGGCTGCATTGAAGGGCTCTGCATGGCAGCTTTGCACAGACGATATAGACTGGAGTAAATACCCCTTGGGCAGCGTTCCGGGCCAGACAGATGACCCCAATGAGCTCATGCTGGACAACTACACTCTGATGCCTGTTGTGGACCAACCTGCAATCCAGGAAAATGACAATTTTCCCCCTGCAGCAACATATGGTTCCACGGGAAGCCCCAACAGGGAAGGCTTACTGTGGACCCAGAGTGAACTACATCGCATTAAAAGCAACCTTAAGTTCTTCTAACTCTAGGTTGAGATGGGTGGGCCCTTCTCCCTTGTGCAGATACTACCCCTTCTTCCTCCACAAGTACTGGAAACCAAGGTCTTTTACCCCCTTCCCCCTCCTCCAGTGGATTTTGGTGTAGCATCACAGATGCCATCTAGTGTTCCTGAGCCTTTCCTACATGGTACCTAGCCTGAGGTCTCCTTTTAGACCTCAGGCAACAGCCAAACCCCAACTAGTTTATCCTGGTGACCCCTCACCACCCCAGAGCAAATATTATCCTGGCTCTGGTTGCTGGCACTGAACTATGACTAGTGCCAACCACTTAGATAAAAAATTAAACTTCTGATTCAGAGGAAAAACAAAGGAAGCTCAAAGTCATACAAGTGGCAATGACTTTTAAAAAAAAGAAATATTTTAACTCTCATTTAAAACAAATTTGTCACTCAAAAAAGAGTTTTCCAGCCCTCTGGAGCCACCACTCTATTGTTGACAAGCCCCCGCCCCCAGCTCCTTTCTTTTTTCTCTCTTTTGCTTTTTAGTAATCCTGGCTTCCTCCTGAAGGCACCTCCACTGATGATAGCTCCTTTTCTAATATCATCTCCACCCGCCCCCCGCCCCCGCCCCCTAATCAGCATAGCCTTACTCTCTAATGCCACTTTGATAATTTCCATATTTTATCACTAAGAATCAATCTTTTCTTTAAAATTCAATCCATTTTTTCTTATTTCTTATCATATCTACCCAAATTCTCATTGCTGTCATCTGCTAATCTCCCGGCGTTTGGGGAGGAACTTTACAACTTTCTCCATGTCATATTTTTTTTTAAATTGAATTTTATTTTCCATTCTGAATTCTCTACCTCCTCCATTACCCTCCCCCACTCATTGAGAAGGATAGAAAAAAAACCATTACAAATATGTATAGTCATATAAAATAAATTCCCATATTAGTCATTTTCAAAAAGAAAATATGCTTCAGTTTTCATCCTGAGTGTATCAGCTGTCTATCTGGAAGTGAATAACTATCATGAATCCTTTGGAACTGTGGTTGGTTATTGCATTGATCAGAGTGCTTGAAGTCTTTAAAAGATGTTTGTCATTACAATATTGTTATTGTAAAAATTGTTATTAATCTGCTCACTTCACTTTACATCAAATCATAAAAATCTTAACGTATTTTTCTGAAACCATCCCTTTTATCATTTCTCACAGCACAATGGTGTTCCATCACATTCATATATCATAACTGGTTCAGTCATTCCCCAATTGACAAGCATCCCTTCAATTTCCAGTGCTTTGTCACCACAAAAAGAGCAGCTATACATATTCTTGTACATATGAGTTCTTTGATTTCTTCCTAGTGGAGGAATTGCTGGATCAAAGGATATGCACAGTTCCAAATTGCTTTCCAGAATATGTAATTGGACTAGTTCACAGCTCCGCCAACAATGCATTAATGTGCATGTTTTCCTGTAGCCCTTCCAGCACATGTCATTTTCCTTTTTTGATCATCTCATGGATGTGAAGTGGTACCTCAGAGTTGTTTTACTTCACATTTCTCTAATTACTAGTGATTTAGAGCATTTTTTCATATGGCTATTGATAGTTTAGATTTCTTCCTCTGAAAACTGCCTATTCATATCTGACCATTTATCAATTGGGGAATGACTTCTTGTAAATTTGACTCAGTCCTTTATGTATTTTAGAAATAAGACATTCACCAGAGAAACTTGCTGCAAAGATATTTTTCCCAACAGTTTCCTATTCTTCTACTTTAAGTGCACTGGTTTTCTTTTATGTAATCAAAATTATTCATTTTGCCTCCCATGGGTCATGAACTGTAACCCTTTCCATAGATCTGACAGGCAATTTTTTTCCATGTTCCACTAAGTGCTTATGATATCATTTTGTATATCTAAATCTTAATATCCATTTTGACCTTACCTTAATATATAATGTGAGATGTTGGTCTGTACCTAGTTTGTGCCATACTGTTTTTCTAACAGTTTCTGTTGAACAGTGAGCCCTTACCCCAATACCTATGATCTTTGGGTTTATCAAACATTAGGTTATGTTCATTCGTTTCTGTACTGTATATTATATAATCTGTTACATTTTCTACTTCTTACTCAGTACAAAATTGTTTTAATCCCTTTGCAGTATAATTTGAGACCTGGTACTGCTACTCCTCCATTCCTCCCGTTTTGTTTGTTTCCCTGGATATTCTTTACTTTTTGTTCCTCAAGGTGAAGTTTGTTATTTTTTCTAGCTCCATAAGGTAGTTCTTTGGTAGTGCAATTGGTATGGCACTAAATAAGTTAATTTAGGTAATTATTATTTTTATTATATTGGCTCAGCCCACATGTGAGCAATTAGCATTTCTTCAGTTATTTAGTTCTGTCTTTATTTGTGTGAAGAGTGTTTTGTGATTGTGTTCACATAGTTCTTGTGTGGGTCTTGGCAGATAGACTCCCAAGTATTTATGCTGTCATTATTTTAAATAGAATTTCTCTTTTTATATTTTCCTGGATTTTGTTGGTAATATACAGAAATGCTAATGAATTGTGTGGGTATATTTTATATCCTTCAGCTTTACTCAAATTGTTAATTGTTCCAATTAGTTTTTTAGTTTGTTCTCTTGGTAAACCATCAAATCATCTGCAAAGAGTCATATCCTCTTTGCCCATGTGTATTTCTTCAATTTCTTTTTCTTATTGTAATAGCTAGCATTTCTAGTAGAATATTAAATAATAATGGTGATAATGTACATCTTTGCTTCACCCCTTATCTGATGGAAAGGCTTCTAGCTTAGCCTCATTACAGAAAATGCTGGCTCTTGATTTTAGATAGATACTACTTGTCAAGGAAGACTTCATTTATTCCTGTGCTTTCTAGTGTTTTCAGCAGGAATGGGTGTTGTTTTTTGTCAAACACTTTTTCTGCATCTATTGAAATAAATGTGATTTGTGTTGCTTTTGTTGTTAATGTAGTCAGTTATGCCTATAGTTTTCCTAATACTGAACCAGCCCTGCATTCCTGGTATAAATCTATACTGGTGATAGTGTATGATCTTTGTGATATATTGCTGTAATGTTGCTGGTATTTTATTTAAAGTTTCTGTATCACACTATTCATTAGGTAAATTGGTCTATAGTTTTCGTCATCTGTTTTGACTTTCTTTGGTTTAAGTATCAAGACCATATTTGTATCATAGAAGGAATTTGGTAGAACTTCTTTACCTTTTTTTTTTTTTTTTAAAGTATGTGTAGTATTGGAAATAATTGTTCTTTAAATGTTTGGTAGAATTTACTTGTAAATCTGTCTGGTCCTGGGATTTTTGTCTCATGGAGTTCATTTAAGGCTTATTTGATATCTTTTTCTAAGATAGGATTATTTTAATATTATATTTCCTGTTCTATTAATCAGGGCAATTATAATTTTCAAGTATTCAT
Source organism: Phalanger gymnotis (assembly GCA_028646595.1). Lineage (NCBI taxonomy): Eukaryota > Metazoa > Chordata > Mammalia > Diprotodontia > Phalangeridae > Phalanger > Phalanger gymnotis. The sequence continues at coordinate 38,236,461 of CM053623.1, read as the reverse complement.
CCATTTCGTTTCTTGGCCTCTTCTTGGGCAAAATAGCTCCAAATAATTGCTTTTAAATTCACCTTTTTCATTTTTGATACTGACAATTTGGTTTTCTTTTTAAAATCAAATTAGCCAATGGCTTATCTATTTTATTGTTTTCCAAGAAAACAGATCCTAGGTCCTTAGAGTTGTTTGGTTTTTTTAACTTTACATTTTGTTAATCCCTCTTTTGATTTTTCAGGATTTCTGTTTTACTGTTTAATTAGAATTTTTAAACTTTTGGTTTTCTAATTTGTTTTTAGTTGGATGCCCAGTTTATTGATCTGCTTTTTGTCTCTTGTTTTAGAGATACAAATTTTCCCCTAAGTTCTGCTTTGGCTAAATCTCACAAATTGTGGTATGTTATTTCATTGTCATCATCTTTAATGAAATTATTCTTTCTATGATTTGTTCTTTGAGCCACCCATTTTTTGGGATTAAGTTACTTAGTTTTTATCTATGCTTCAGAGGCCTTTTATTAAATATAATTTTATTGCATCATGATCAGAGATGCAATTTTATTTTTGTTTTTCTCTTTTTCTTTGTGATATTTTTATGCCCTAATACAGAGTTATCAAATTCTTGGCCTGCAAAACTCCTGAGTACAGCCCTAGCCAGATTAAAATGTAATTGGAAAATGTTTAACAAAATAAATAAAAATACAGTAGAACATAGATAATGCTGATTTGTGGTTTTCTATATCAACATGCCAGTTGGGGTTTTGTTTCTATTTTAGTTTACACCACTGCCCTAATATGTGGTCAGTTTTTGTGACGATGCCACATACAAGAAAGAAATAGTTACATTCCTTTCTCTTTAACTTGAAAGTTGAAGTTCTCCACTTAGTTTTATTGTTTCCTCCTATAATTCATTTAGCTTTACCTTTAAGAATCTAGATGCTATGATATTTGGTGCATGTACAGGTATAGATATTAATTCACTGTCTGATACCTTTCAGCAAAATATAATTCCTCTCTTTTAATTTAGTTTATTTTTGTTTCTGCTTTGTCTGAGATCATTTGCTACCCCTGCCATTTTTACTTCATCTGCAACATAATATATTTTGCTTTAGTCCCTTATGTTAACTGCATCTGTTTTGAGTGTTTCTTATAAACAATATATCGTTGGATTCTAGTTTCCAATCCATTCTGTTATACTCTTCCATTTTTATGAGTTCACGCCACTCACATTCACAATTATGTTTGCTGGCTGTATATTTTCCTCTATCCTCTTCTATTACATTTACCCTTCTCTTTTTTACTTTGTGCCCCTGTTAAGAGTATGTTCTGCTTCTCACTGTTGCCTCCATTAATTTACCCTTCCCCTTATCCCCATCTCCACCCCACTTTTCTCTTAACCTTTTTCACTTCTACTTACCTGTTAGGTAAGAGTAATTTCTGTACCAAACCCTGTGCATGTTTATTCTTCCCTGAGCCAGTTCAGATGAGAGTGAGGTTCAATTGTCTCCCATTCCTCCAACTCTGCTCTTTCTGTTATATAACCTTTGCCTTGTGTACCCAATTTAGGTGAAATAATTTCCCCCATTATTCCTTCCCCTCTCCAGGGCATCCCTCTTTCTCACCCTTCCATTCTATTGAGATCTTCCAGACACAATAGAATAATACCTAAGTCTTCTGTGTAATTAGATTCCTTCTAAGACCTCTAGTAATGATAAAGTTCTGAGGGGCATCATTTCCACATAGAAAAATGGAAGCCTTATTTAGCCCCTTATGGTTTCTCACTAGTGTTTTTATGCTTCTCTTGAATCCTGTGTTTGAATGTCAGATTTTCTATTTGGTTCTAGTCTTTTCAGGAAAGTCCTCTTTAATTAAATACCCATTTTCTCTCTTTAGGATTATACTTGGTTTTGTTTGGCAGGTTTTTGTTGGTTGTGATCCTAGCTGCTTTTCCTTCTCTAAGCTTTCCATTTCTTTATATGGGAGCTACTAAATTTGTAGGATTCTGATTGTGGCTCTGTGATACTTGAATTCTTTCTGTCTGCTTACAATATTTTCTCCTCAACTCGGTAGCTCTGGATGTGGGCTATAATGTTCACGGGGGTTCATTTTGGGGTTTTGGGACAGGATTTCCATTTCTACTTTACCCTCAGGTTCTGAGATACTGTTGCAACAATTCGGCTAGCAGCTGCTGTGGGGGCTGAAAGACCAACACAAGCCCAACAACAAAAATGCTGCCAGCACACGGGTCCTTTTGATCTGCTTTACTAAGGAAAGCAACGTTAAAGTGTTAACAATTTTATTTCAATCCAACATACAAATATTATTCACTTACTTCAGGGGAAAAAGCCAGAACCCTGAACTTCAGAGCAAATACAAACAAATTACAACCATACTTAGTAAACAGACCAAATACAATTCATAGTTACCAAGAAACCATCAACATCTGGGTGAGCTGGGAGGCTCTTGCAGTGGCTGTGCAGAGTCCCATGCCAACACTCCTCCAGGAGTGAGAGCCTCAAGGGAGACCGCCAACCTCTGGGTTTACATATCTTGTTCAGGGTCAAAGGTGACTCACACATGCAACTTACCCATGTGAACTAAAAGCGTCACAAAAATGTGACTTAAACCCACATGGTGTAAAAGCCTCTCATGTCACAAGCATGTCACTCAAACCCATGTAAACTAGGCTTTCCCTTGAGGCAAGGAAGTCATGAAGGACTCCTAATAACTTCTTGAAATAAGATGTCTAGGCTCTTTTTGTGATCACGGCTTTCAGGTAACCCAATGATACTTCGATCTATTTTCCAGGTTAATAGTTTTGTTTTTTCCTTGTCAGATATTTCACATTTTCTTCCATTTGGTCTTTTGATTTCTTTTTAAATTTCTTGCTGTATCAATGGCATCATTAGCATCTGTTTGGCCAATTCCAATTTTCAAGGAGTTATTTTCTTCAGCAAGGTTTTGTGCCTCTTTTCACTTTATTGCATAGTTCCCATTTCCTGTTTTTCCTCTACCATTCTTATTTGATTAAAAAAAAAGTATTTTGTGCTCTTTTTAAAACTAACTCTTGTAGGAATTTTTGTTGGGCTTGTGTCCAATCTGTATGGGAGGCTTTGCTTGTAGAGCTTTCAAATCATTGCCTTCTCTATTCGTGCCATGGGCTTCTCTGTCACCGCAGTAGCTCTTTATGTTTAGGTTCTTTTTTGTTTGCTTATTCTTCCAGGGTTGGGAACATGTGGCCCTCTAGGTCCTCAAATTCGACCCTTTGACTGAACCCAAACTTCACAGAACAAATCCTTTTATTAAGAGGATTTCTTCAGTGAAGTTTAGGTTCAGTCAAAGGGCTGTACTTGAGGATGTAGAGGGCCACATGTGGCCTCAAGGCTGAAGTCCCCATCCTTGTTGCAGCCTACTTCTTGAATTTGGACTTTATATTAATGGTGGATTCTGATCGCTTCAGAGTGGGATATCTGGCCTGAGCTTTTGGCTTTTTACATCTTTCTGGAGCTTTTACAATTCACTTTGGAAGTTTGTAAGCTTTAGTGATCCTAAAGCCATGTGATTTGGGAAACGGTCTCTGCCCTCTTGGTCTGAATCTTGCAAGTTCCTGATCCAGGTTTGAGTTTACTGACGTATGTGTGGTTGAGTTTCAGTAGACTGCTCCAGAACAGAGCTACTGAATTACTGGGTCTGCAGGCTTTTGTGCTTGGCCAAAGGCTAGAACTGAGTTGCCACTGTATTCCTGGGTTCAGAGCCACACAGCTATATTTAAGGAACTTATTCTATGCTCAGTACTTAGCTAGGGCCCCCAGCTCTCTGCCTTGGATCTGTGACCTAGAATTGGGTAATGAGCAGCAGAGATGCCAGATAGCACCTGTTTCCACACCTAGCGCTAATTCAGGGATCTCCTGGAATTTCTTTTTCCCCTGGTGCATTGTCTCAGCCTCCTTTCTCTGGGTGCTGGAGTTCCTGCTACTGGGGCATGTTCCTGGTCAGCCCCTGCCCCAGTATCTGCAGACCTCTTTGTCTTTCTAAGCTGGGCTGGAAAAATGATTCACTGTGACTTTTGTCTTGGCTTTCTTCGTCTCAATTCTATATGGAGAAATTTCTGGGTTGTTGTGGAAGGGTACTGGGCAAGCTAGGCAAAATGCTTCCTTTCTCCTATTTTGCCTTGACCCCCAACTTACTCTATTTTCAAAGAACCTCTTCTCCCTCTCAACCCTTGAAGAAGACAGAATTCATGCAGATGCCCCCATGAACACATTGGCGTCTCAGTTCATCAACCTCCTCACATCCCAGTCCTATTCTCTGATCACAGACCAATACCTTTCCATCTCTGCCTCATTCCTGCTAAACTAGCTGGTTCCTCGTTTTCCCCTATCTCCCACTCTTTCCTTTCAGTTCAACAAACCTAAGGGATTATGAAGTATGTTAGTGGAAGAAGCAACTAAAATTAGGCCTCCTTAAAATACTGAATCACACAAAATATTGACAGTAATTTAAGTTACAAAATAATACAAATAAAATTTTAATTATGTCTGGTATAATGGAACACCTGGTTGAATTCAGAAGAGGCGCATTTGTGTCTCAGCTACGTGTCCTATCATATCTCTTTAATTTTTCTGAGCCCCGCCCCCCCCCGCCCAGTGTCTTCTTCCTCCGTAAAATAAGGAGAAAGATACACTACCAATCAATCAAAAAGCATTTATTAAGCTTCTACTATATTCCAGGTACTGTAGCCAACATCTTAAGAAGGAAACACTCCCAACTCCAAGAAGCTAACCATTAGGAGAGAGTAATACAGGGTGTCCCGAAAGTCGTAGTGCCGTTTTATACTTTGTATATTAAACTTACCTCGCCCCCATCACCATTTCGAGGCTTATATACATTTCTGCTGCACTTAGTTTGTAAATGTTGAATAGCGTTAACAAGGCAGGGTGCCTCTAATGTATGTGCGGGACAGCTTCAGTCACTGAGCAGCAGCTTACGAAAGTTTTTACAAAATTCGAAAATCAACTAGTGATTATGTTGAATTTTAATAAGAAATGTCAGAATTTTAATCAGCCTTTTAAGCTTTTTTTACGTTTGTAGTAAGTTTCAAGCCGCACTAAGACTTTTGGGACACCCTGTCTAAAGTGAATAAACACAAATCTATACAAAGTAAATACACGCTATGGGGGGGGGGGTGGAAAGGGCTTCGAGCAGAAGGTTGTTTCATAGGGAGCTTAGCTGAGCGGAGGAGGGTGGCCATTCACCGGACTGGCCGGGGGCAAAAAGACCAAAACTCCGCCCCTCGAGATCAGTCTCCTCCTCTGCAAACTTGCTCACATTCCAGGCCTGCAGGAGGCCCTCTCACGCGGCCCCGCGCAACTTTCACTGCATCCTTCCTAACGCCGCGGCACAGAAAAACCTGGCCCACCGAGCTCTCCTGCGCGTGCGCCACGCACGTCTGCGCCTGCGCCGTGAAGGCCCGGGGCCTGGGTGGGAAAGGGCCGGTCTGCGCTGGCCGGATAACCAGGCTCGAAAACGCCGCGCCGCAACAGGGCCGGGGCCCTGAATCTCCGCGGCCACAATGGTGCGCTGCAGCTGCTCGCTCCTGAGGAAGGTACGAGTCCGGGCGGCCGGCCCCGCCTTCCCAACCCCGCTCCGTGCCTCTCCCCAATCCCCTCCTTGTCAAGTGCCCCCACCTGTTCCCTGTCCCTCCCCTCCCCCACTTCCGCCTCCATTTCCCAACTAAATCCCCTCCCCCCCTTTCCCCCAAACCTATCCTCTGCCTCTTCTCTTCCTCTCTCCATCTCCTTTCCCTTTCTGCGGCCCCTCCCCTTGCTCTTCTCTCTACCCCCGCCTTCATTTTTCACTGGACACTTTCTCTCCCCCGCCCCCCCATCTTGGGCAGTACGAAGGAAGGGGAGGATGTCTTCAGACCACACGGGGCGGGGGCTGCTTAGCTGTAGGATTCGGGTTTTAGGAGGGCTGCCGAGGGGCATCCGCTTATTATGCGCGTGGTGACCCCTCCGTGCCCCGGAGCTCCTCCAGAACGCAGGCAGGTGGGTTTGTCCCCGTGGGTACCCGCAGTCTGGCGTCCAGGAGATAAGCAAATGGCGTGGACCGAAGAGCTGCCCCGGCTTTTCAGTGCCAAGATGTGCCCGGGGCACTCTCCGACCTCCGTGCCCGCCCTGCCATTGTGATTTTAGGATTCTCCTTTCAAAAGGAGGTCGGAGGGCTCCGAATGTTTGCTGTTTATTGCTGAAAACGTGCGTGGCCAGTTCACGTGGTGGGTTGGCTCGGTTGTGTGAAGAAAATTAGTCCGTTCTCATTTTTGCATAACTGCAGATTAAGAATCACAGCAGGAAAAATCACTGCTGCTTAAAAAAAATCCTCTCAGCCAATAACGAAGAGGCAAGCCTCTGTTGGAAGATCTGAGTGCTAATTCTGACGTGGAGCCAGTCACTTCAGCTCTCCAGGCCTCAGATTACCCCTTCTATAAAGTGAAGGCTTTGCAGTAGACCGACTCTACAGGCTTTGCAAGCTCACCCTTTGAACGTTACCTTGACGTTAAGGTCTGTCGTAAAACGTAGTTGTTGGTGATGAGCTTTCTAAATCTCTAAGTTTGTTGTTCCACAGACACTAGCAAGGCACTTGTTTTGAACTTAGGAAGTTTGAAAGGCACAGGGAAAGCTGAGATCAGCGAGTTGGGCGGTGTCCCTAGAAGAGATTTTTTTCCCCAAGACCTTTAAGCTCTATTTGAATCGTGGGGTGACGCGGCTGTCACCTCGCAGTGTCGGTCCTCCCACTAAGGATGCAGATCATAAAGTGTCCAAGCCTCCTCATCCTCTAAAATTCTTGTCTGTGTCCTCTTCCCATAAATCCACCAATGTCCCCTGAGCTTGTGGGGGAGGAGGGGTTCCTTTAGTTCTCTTGGCACTGCACTTACACCATGAGAGCGCATGCTCTGTCTTGGGTTTTCTTCTGTTCCATAACCATCTCATCACAAATAATTCTGATATCTTTTATGATGACTTTTGTGCACAATTCTTAATCAGTAAATACTGCTCACAGTTCTCCATTACCCTTTGCATGACTGTCAACTTTACTTCTTTGGAAACTGCCATTCTATAACTCACTAAAAGAATCCTGATGTTTAAAAGGCAAATCTATTCACTTGAAATAAAAGCTTGATATTGGAGAGGTGTGCCCAGAAATTGGGGCTGGGGGGGTGGGGGTGGGTGAGCTACGGATGGGCATGGTATATGTTGAATCTTAAGCTGAGGGCATAGCAGAAAGCACCCAGGATATTGGATGGATCCTCTCTGGAGAATTTATGGGGAAACATAGACAGCATCCTTATGGGAAAAAGCATGGGTAGGTATTGATAAGCACCTTTGGAGAGAGAGCATCCACATTAATGAGATCATAAATTCATCAAAGTATTAATGAAAAATTGGGCAGAGGTTGTGTGACATCCAAATAAAAGATACAGTGCTGTAGGGATTTGAGAATATGACCCTAGGGTTTAAAGAAAGGTCAAGCCAGGAGATACAGAGATTTGTTTTATCATTTACTCTGTAAGCTGTAAGAATTTTTTTTTAAATGTTGCCACAAATGTTATGATAGGCCATTATTAAGTATGATAGTTAACTAGAATTTTTTGTTAACTGCTACCTTCTAATACAACACACCAGATGAAAAAAAGATTGTGCTGTAACCTCTGAAACTTTGTTAGAAAGAAAACTCCAACCCTTGACACATTGTTTTGGGATAGAACTACTTTGTATACATACATACAGAGTATGACACACCAGACCAATTTTTCAGGTTAGATTTGCATAATAATTAGGAAGAGAAGAAATTTTAAAAAGGAAAGCTTTATCTTTGAATAGCTAATTTATCTCAGCAAACATTTATTGAATACCTAGTGTATGCTTAGCATTCATTTTGTGCAAAAGAGAAGAAGAAATACCCAGCAGGAACTTAAGAGTTTGTCCTTCTTTCTTGAAGAGGACCACAACATCAGGGAAGTGAAGACTAGACTTGAAGTTGACTTTGATTTGAGTGAGAGAGGGCTGTGCAAGGTCATCAGCCTCATTTTCTATGGCCAGTATGCTTTAGGAGACCGTAGCCCCTTCTGGCTATGGTCTTTTCAGGTTCTCATTTTGAGGTAATGCCCATTCAGTGGATAGACCTCTTTAAGACATTAATCATGGGATGGCCCCTTTAATAAAAAACTAAAAAAAAAAAAAACTTAACTGGGAGGGGAAGACCCTCAGGGTTTCTGCCCAAAGGAGAAAGTTACTACTTATTATTTACATTCACTCACTGATGAGATAAGGAAAGATACCGGTACACTACAAACTGCTAGAGAATGGTTTAGAGCAGAGCCTAGAGCTAGAAGCCTCTTAGAAATAATAAGAAAACCTTGGCTCTGAGCCCATCTATTCTGGACCTGAGGTCACACTAGCATAGTGAAAAGCATAGATCAACCTGGACCTGGGTCTTTTTTTCTTATTTTTGTAAGTGTATTTTTTATACAGGTTTAGTGTCCTAAAGAGCAAAGTCCTTTGTATTCAATAAGCCACATTTTCTTTTTAATAGTATGGAAACTTCATGGACAATCTAAGAATCTTTGCAAAAGGAGGAGCTGGTGGAATGGGTTATCCTCGATTAGGTGGAGAAGGAGGCAAAGGTGGTGATGTCTGGATTGTAGCCAAAAAAGGAATGAACTTAAAAAAAATTAAGGATAAATATCCCCAGAAACGCTTTGTGGCAGGAGGAGGAGCAAACAGTCGGTAAGTACTTACTACATGATTTAGACTCATAACATTGGATAACTATACTTTTAACAAAAGTGAACCCAGCTTTTTCCCCCCTGTAAATTATTTGCACTATATAACAAAAATCTTTTAGTGTATGATTTCTGTTTATCTGACTCAGTAGTGCTTAGCAAGATTGTAGTGTTGGAAATTTGTACCCAACTACATATACCCCTTAGCTTTTTTCCCTTTCTTTGCCTTTTCCTTCTTCCCTTTTCTGGGGGCCTTACATTCCTCTGTTCTCCATATCTCTTTTCCCCTGAGAATAAAGGGAAAATCTTGTAACAGTCCTTCACACTTGATGAATTACTGAAAAGACTTTTACTGAAAACTCATTCATCTAAAATATTACTAAAGTCAGGCATTTTACTTTATTATTCCTATAATTGCATAGTGAAAGGCATTTTCCCCAACTGAAGCTGGAGAAACGTTCCCTTTGTTAGCCTCTCCTAAGACGTAGAGCTCACCCTGTTCCAGCACAAATCTGCCCCAACGCTATCTATTTCCACACATCAATAGGAACCCAGAATTTATAGAGCTGGACAGGACCTTAGGGATTATCTTGACTTTCTTTGTGTCATGCACCCCTTTGGCAATCTGGTGAAAGCTAGGAACCCCTTCTCAATAATTTTTTAAATACAGAAAATAAAACACTTAGGATAACTAAGAAAACCAAAGGTTAGTAAAAATAAAGATAAAATATTTACTGTCTTAGTTCATAGATCCCCTGAAATCTATCCATGTATCCCTTGGGGATTTGTGGACCTTAGGGTAAGAACCCCTGATCTGATATAATAACCTCATTATGAACAAAGCTAATGAACCTAAGACCTAGAGAGTTTAAATGACTTATCCTGCTCACACAGGGAAATATCATCAGAGGCTCCCTAAATTTGGGGTCCTTTTTCACTGCACCATACTTCTCTTTCCTTTACTCCCTCCACAAGTTGGATTAATCCACTGAATTGGATTAGATGATCTGTAAATTCTACTGAAAATTTTTTTTTGACATATTCATTAACAATATTAAACTATTACATGGTGTGTAAAAATACAAAGCCAAAAAATATTTCAAGTAAGTCTGCTCTTAGGTCCTTCCCTAATGTGATCCCGAGTTCTACATTTCGCCCTCTGCCCTCTCCTCATCCACGCCGGTTTAGTAGGCCAATAAACTTTGTATTCCTAGGCATTGTTTTTTCCTTTTCCGTCTTTCACTGCATACATATAAATAAACTCACTTGTTCCATACTAAGTGATGTTTTCTGTATGTCACTGTAATAGCTTACACTTCTCAGAGGGTGAATGAAAAAGAATTTATTTTATTAAGTGCTCATTATGTGCACAGCATGGTGCTAAAGCAGCTCATCATGCAGGTAGAAAACAAGACAGGCCCTCTCAAGGAGTTTATAGTAAGGAGAGACAACACGTAGGAAGTTTTAGCTGCAAGTCAGGTTTTTAGGGTGCAGTGACAAAATTAGTGGCAAGATGTTTTCTTTAATATCATTTCAGTTGACAAAACTATGTTTTTTTGATGTTGAACCATTTGACAAAGCCAAGAATTTTGGTGTCAAGAATTTTCTGTTCTGGGCTGTCAGTAGCTATGGCTCTTAAAGAAGTAGAAACTGCAGGGGCCAGGTCACACCTCTGAGAAGAAGGTTGCTTCCTCCGAAGATGGTGGAGAGGCTCTTTGGTGAAGGATCTAGGCTGTCTCTTTTCAGATCTGAGGGCATGTGGTTTGACCCACCTCCTGTTGCATTCCACCTGCCTCATCTGGGCTAGCCGACCTAGACTGGCTAGACTTAAACTAAGGTGTTTGTTGGCTCAAAAGTCCAGTGCTTTTTTCCTGTTACCTTACGGTGCTTTCTCGGAACATATGTTGTCTTTTCTCTTCCCCTTTTCTGGGGAAATTTTCTAGTGCCCCCCTAAAAAATCTAGATAAAAAAATCGTAATTGTTGAGATTTCATTAGAAATGTTTAAGTTACTGAAAGAAGCTACTGTTATCAACCCCACAACCCTTGAAAATATAGATGTCTTCAACTACTTCATCTTCTCCAATTAAACTGACTTTTTCTCAAGTGCCAATATTCAAGCTAAACAAAAAGATACTTTATTCAGTTTTCCTATTTTGTTTCATTTCTAGAATTGCAAAAATGAGCGTGTGTGTGTGTACGTGGATCTCATTGTGTACTATATTTCAACTATATATATGTATGGGAATCAAATAGCTATTTATAATAATGTTTTTCTTTGAATCAGTTCAACAGCATTAAACATTTACTGGCTGCAAAGAACTGTTCTGAGAGCCAAGGGGCATACAAAGATGAGTAAGGCTTGTATTGCTTTCATAGGGCATACAACCAACAGAGTGTGTATATAACTCAAGGGTAAAGACTCTTGTTCTTGGCTTTACATCTCTGTTACTGTCACATAAGGAGTAGTTAAATAAACAACTAAATGTACACAAGTAACCATAACACCAAATAGAATAAATGTGTAGGAGAGAAACAAAGTACTGTGAGAGCCCAGAAAAGATAACTTTTAGCTTAGGGGAATAGACATCTAGAGAAGGCTGTTTTCTGTAAGGAAATGCATTCAGTTCAGACAACTGATTTAAAGACACAGCCCTTGGTAAATGATTATTATCCTAGCAAATGAAAACAACACTTTTAAAATGTCTTATATAAAAATTAGCCTGAACAGACAGGCACTGTCCAGCCTTCTTTGTAAACCAGAACACTAACTTGAAGTATTGACAGTTTAGTTTGCTTACTGCTTACTGCTTTCATTTTTTAAAATTTTAGGCATTAACTTGTTTTTGCCTTTCAGAATCAGTGCGTTAAAGGGAGAGAAAGGCCTGGATTATGAAATATCTGTGCCTGTGGGCATTACAGTAACCGATGAGAGAGGCCAAATTATAGGTGAATATCTCGTTTAATTTTTTGTAAATATTTATTTTTTTTCTGTATTGAGAAAGGTGAACATATTGAAAAATTGGTTTATTGTTGCTTTTCTTACTTGTAGTCTCTGCCTGATCCCTGGGGGGAAAGAATTTAAAACCTTAGATTAAATTCCCCTTTATTCCCATTTAAAGTCACCCAAACTAACAGACACAAATATTCTTATTGAGGCTTTTCCTTTTCTAACGGTACCCAAGTAGTCTCAATCTCCCAGTCTTCTTCAGTACTTAGATCTGTTATGTCATATGCTCCCTTGGTTTCCATGCAAGGCTAAGAGATCAAAACTCATCTTTGCCTTTTAAAAAAAAATTAGACTTAAACACTAGAACAAATATACAATAAGAAAAGAAAATAAACATAAGGTTAAATACAAAATAAGAAAAGAAACAAAGCATTGCCATGTGCACAGAAGAGTGTAAAGGAGGATTCAAAATATACAGCAATAAATTTCCATTTCAAGAAAGCCTATGTAATAAATACTACACATTGTATTCAGAGCTGTCCATCTTTACTTCCTTGTAAGTTTTCTTTTGTTCTTGGCTGTGCACTTTTTACTTTCTTCCTTTTTCCCCCTTCTTGCCAACCCCTCCCCCCCATTAAGTTTGGATACACACACATAAATACATACATACACAAACATACGTATGTATATGTGTGTGTGTATACACATATACATACCCATACATATACTTAGATATCTATAATCATATTTATACATAGACATTCATATGCATCTATGTAAGACCATGCTATACTTGTTGGTCCTCTGTTTCTCTAAGCCCACCAGCTCATTGTTTGCTATACCATGACAATATTCCAACCTTATGTTGTCTATTTAAATAGTCTAGAACAGTGCTAACATGCTGACATATAGTGTGTGATTACTACCCCTGCTTTTTTCCCTAATAAATTCTACTCCTGATCTTTATTTTGTTTGTATGTCTCTTATTTCTTATCCCTCCTTATCTATTCCTCTACTTTACTTCCACGCACTACCTTGCCCTCCTATTACTTAACCTACCCCCAGTATCCTTTCTTTATCCTGTCCTCCCTTTCCCAGTACACTTGTTTCTATCTGAAGACTTTTAAGCCTTCAAAATGTTGGTTTATTCCCTCTTTATCCCATTCCCACTAATCTAGACACCCTTATATACCCCTTCTCTTATCCTATTCCCTCACCTTCTTATTTCTTTATAAGTTTAGAAGACTTTTATTCCTTTCAAATGTATATATTGTTCTCTCTTTAACTCAGATCTGATGTGAGTAGGGTTCACACATATGTGTAAGTATGTATATATGTATGTATTTTTCCTTCTTAAACTAATTTCCAATGAGAGTAGGGTTCCAGAACTACCAGCCCTCCTCCCCTGTCTAATTCCTTTGTGCCAGTTCTTCCTCTCACACCTCATTTGTATAAGATAATTACTCTTTTTACCTTTTACTAAGCAGTTTTACTTTTTAGAATCACATCATACTCAGGTCTACCCCAATCTTTCTTCCAAACTACCCAATTACTAATAACAGTCTTAGACATAGGTTTTACATTTCCTCATATAAAAAGTAAACAATCTGTCTTTATTGAGTTCCTTGTAATTAGCCTTTGATGTGTATCTTACATTTCTCTTGGATCTTTTATGTCAAATTTCCTATTAAGTTAAAGCGAATTTTTTGCAACAAAATCCTGAAAGTCTGGCAATTCTTTGAATGTTTATTTTTTTTTTCATTTAGGATTATGCTTTACTGGTTTTGATATTTTCTGCCACAACCCCAATTCTTTTGCTCTTCAATATGTAGCGTTTGAAGACCTGCAGTCTTTTAATCTCACTGCTGCTAGGTCTTGTGTGATTCTAATTGCAATTCTGCCATATTTGAATCGGTTTTTTTCCTTGTTTCTTGTAATATTTTCTCCTTGAGCTAGGAGTTGCAGAATTTGACTATGATATTCCTGTAGGTTTTCCTCATAGATCTCTTTCAGGTGATGATCAGTGGATTTTTTTCTGTTTCTATTTTCCCCTCTTGTTCTAATGCTTCAGGACAATTTTCTTTAATTGTTTCTATTATCGTATCAAGATTCTTTTTTTGATTATAGTTTTCAAGTAGTCCAGTTCTTATGTTTTATTATATCTTGGTCTCTTACAACTTCACTGACTTCCCCTTGCCTAATTCTACTTTTAAGGAGTCGTTTTCTTCCATAAGATTTTGAATCTCCTTTTCCAGTTGGTTGACTGTCTTTTCATAATCTTCTTGTTTTTCTTGGATTGTTTTTTTAAAAAAAAATTTTCCTCAATCTCATTTGATTTTTAAAGTCTTAAAAATTCTTCTATGAATTCTTTTGGGGCAGGTGACCATTTGATATTACTCTTTGGGGTAGGAGATACTTTTTTCCTTCAGTATCCTTCTCTGAAGACAAACCCCAGTCTTCTCTCTTCCCATAGTAAATTTCTGCTCATTTTTTAAAAAATTATTTGTAGTGGCTTATTATTATAATCTCCTCTAGTCTTGGGGAATGGAGGATGGGGCCTCTGGCCTCAGATCCTCCTTTATTTCTCTGCTCTGGCCTGGAACTGAAACCAAGACCTCTACCCTGTTATAAGTGCTTCTCACACAGCCTCTTGACCATTTGACTATTCCTTTTGCATTTTCACTTGTCTTTACTACTCCACTGAAACTATTCTCTCTAAGGTTACCATTGGCCTTCTAGTTAACAGTCTTCATTCTTGACCTTGCTCCTGTTTTTGGCATTGTTAATTGTGCCCACCTTTAAATTCTTCTCTTAGTGTCTGTGCTCCTACAATCTCTTGGTTCTTCTACCTCTATCTTTCCCCCCATGTATTTCTATTCCTGCACAGTTCTCAACTTTCTTATAATTCCTTAATGGTTTCTCCTTCTGTGTCATCCAGTTCTGTCTTTGACTTTCACTTCTGTGGCAGATGGTTCACAAATCTGCAGCCTTGGCTCTACTTTATTCATTTCAACCACCTGATGGATTGCTATAACTTAAAAATCTACATAGGAGCCAAACTTCTAAACTTGTCTATGCACTCAGCCTGTCACAGTATTTGTGCTAGAAGACTATGTCAAACCTTGTTTTCCACCAGTAGCCTTCAATAACCCAGGCTCACTTTCAACCAATGATTAGGCATTGGAGTAGGATTTTTATAGATTCTGTTGAATTAATGCCTAAAATTATATGTATCCAATATAAGTTATTTAATTCTCTTAATTACAGTAGTTTCACGTGGCACATAATCCTGATGCCAAAAGAATTCCTTATTTTCTTAGGAGTTTAATTAAAGGGTTATTGAAATTTACTTTTGTTTATGATGGTTTCACTTAATTTTCATAGTCTAGGCATATAACTAGTATGTTAATACGTGGTCGTGGTGTACATCGACTTGGAGAATTCTATTTCCCATTTTTGTTTCCAGACTCTTTCTAGGAAACATATTTTTTGTTGTTCTTGTTCAGTCATTTCGTGACTTCATTTGGGGTTTCCTTGGCAAAGATGCTGGAGTGGTTTGCCATTTCCTTCTCCAGCTCATTTTATAGATGAGGAAACAGGCAAACAGGGTTAAGTGACTTGCCCAGGGTCACACAGCTAGTAAATGTCTGAAATTGGATTTGACCTCAAAAAAATATGAGTCTTTCTGACTCCAAGTCTGGCAATTTATCCAGTGTGCCACCTAGCTGCCCCAAGGAAACATATGCTGATGGTAATTTCTTCAGTTCTGGGGGTTGAGATTTATAGTTGTAGATTTATGGTAAATGAAAATATGTCATATCCCTACTAAAGCCTACATACTGATCCTGACTGTAAAAATATTTTTTTTTTCTTCTAGGAGAACTAAATAAAGAGGATGATAGAATTTTAATAGCAAAAGGAGGACTTGGGGGTAATTTGCTTTCAAATTTCTTGCCATCCAAGGGCCAAAAAAGAATAATTCACCTTGATCTAAAGCTTATAGCTGACATAGGCCTTGTAGGGTAAGTAATGTTTATATATTCAGATATGAGTCTCAGGGAAAATTGTGAGAATGAAAAACAAATAAGTATTTTTAGATAAAATTAATTCATTTAGGCCTTATCCGTGGCACAGATGAGAGTCTTACAAGGCATGTTATTTTATTGGGGAATATAACACCTGGAATTAGAAGGTCATCAGTAGTGCATTCCTAGTTCAGGTGAACAGGAGCAAATCCTTGGTCAGAATACAGGCTAATCCTCTACAAATTGTGGATTAGTTTGGTGTTTTGATAAGTAAATCTAGAGTTCAAGAAAAGAGTCCGAGGCAAGAAGCATGATCAGCAGTAGGAACAAAGGAAGAGAGAAGAGAAGGAGGTAGGGAAATAAGTGTTTATTAAGCATAGGTCCTGTGCTGAACACTGAGGGTTTTATATATATTACTGTATTTCCCCATGTATAAGATGCATCTTAATTTTGGGGTCTGAAATTTGGAAGAAAAAAAAAAGGTATTATATAAAGTGATTGAACTCAAGTTTTATTCATCTGCTCATAGCTTTCAGGCATCTTTTGGGCAAGTCTGGTGCGTGTACGCATGCTAGTCCATTCCTTTTCATGAACCTGAAGCACCAGTTGTGTCCTCCTTTGAAATCATTAATTTCTTTTTCATCAGCAATTCTTCTTGCCTCGTGCTGAACCATCTTTGTGGACACAGGAATTCCAATTGCCCTTTCCTCTTCAGTCCATATCTTCAGCT
>CM053623.1:38192520-38219495 GCA_028646595.1 Phalanger gymnotis | reverse complement strand
TTTCCAGGTCCAGATCTAAGAGCCTATGAACTTTGCTTGTCAGACCAAGAATACACAATCATGTCTGGCTTCCACTAGAAACCTTTCCGGCTTTAACCAAAGCAGGAACTTCATTCTTCCAGACCCTGATTTGACTAGCCGTCCACAGCCGGGGTCACCAAGATAAGCATCACAGGAGATAGTATCTGTAGGAGACAAAAGGTACCTGACTCTAACGGTGCCCCATGAGCCTCAGGTGGCTAGGTTCATGACCGGCACATTGGCCATGGCAACCCATGGAGGCAGAGAGAGATTTGACCAAATTAGCAGAGAAAATATCCATGCCTCGGGAAGACACAGATCCTTTTCAGCGCTGAATGAGCCACCCACCAGAGAAGTGGCTCGATGCACAAATCTTTTAATGTAAAATGAAGTGATCGTTTTTGCCTGCTAAAAACAAAAAAAAATTAATTTTCAATTATCGTTGTTCAGTCCTGTCTCGCTCTTCATGACCCCATTTGAGGTTTTTTTGGTAGAGATACTGGAGTGGTTTGCTATTTCTTTCTCCATCTCACTTTGCAGTTGAGGAAACTGAGGCAAACAGCGTTGAGTGACTTGCCCAGGGTCACACAGCTGGTAAGTGTCTGAGGCTAGATTTGAACTCGTGAAGATGACTCTTGACTCCAGGCCTGGCACTCTGTGCTATGGCACCACCTAGCTGCCCAGTTTTCAATTGTAAGCCTCTTTAAAGAACGAGCCAAGGCATGGCTTATTATATCAAGGGAAATCGAGGAACCAATTATTAATCATTTATTAAACACCTACTATGTGCCAGGCACTGAAGACACAAAGAAAAAGTTAAACAGTCTCTTTCCTCAAGGAGCCAGGAAGGTCTAGGTGTAAGTCCTGCCACTGACACATACTGGCATCATACTCCTGCCTTTCCTCTGTGGATTATCTCCACTTTATCCTATAGGTAGCTTGTTTGTACTCGGATGTTTTTATGTTGTCTTTTCCATTAGACTGTAAAATTGACAGCAGGGATTGTCTTTTGCCTTTCTATCACCAGGACAATGCCTGGCACATAGTAGATACTTCATAAATAAATATTGACTGACTAGCTGTGTGATCCTGGATAAGTAATTTAATTTGTCAGTGCTCTAGGCCAGGGCATCAAATTCAAACAGAAAATGGGTGGAAGGGCACCAATCTGTATGTAAGAATCCCATATGCAGGCCGCACATTTGACTTAGTTTTCAAATGTAATTTTATCTGTGTTTTATTGTATTTTCATTTATTTTGTTAAATATTTCCCAGTTACATTTTAATCTGGTTGGGCTACATACACTGGAGCACACTGGTCCAAATCTGGCCCTGGGCTGCATGTCTGATGCCTTTGCTCTAGGCTGCTTCGCAAGGTGAAGGGGAGGTGCTGACCTGCATTAGTAGAAACAGTTCCCAGAACCGATGAAATTTAGGTCTAGTCCCTATGCCCTCTGAATTGGGTAACAATCATCGCTAATTCATAGTAGATGTCTAATAAATGCTGAACGATTGACCTGCTCTGTGACCCTGCACAAGGCACTTCAGCTTTCTGAGTCTCAATTTCCCCATCTATTAAGTGAGGGATATCCTTTTATTACTTCTCCATTCTTCAGATTTTGAGGACCCCTTCCTTTATTGTTCTGGGCATTGAGCTGGCACAGTGGATAGAGCACTGGGCCTGGAGACAGAAGATTCATTTTCCAGACCTCAAATCCAACCTCAGACACTTACTAGCTGTGTGACCCTGGGCAAGTCACTTAACCCTGTTTCCCTCAGTTACCTCATCTGTAAAGTGAGCTGATGAAGGAAATGGCAAACCACTTTAGTATCTCTGCCAAGAAAACCCCAAATGGGGTCACAAAGAGTCGGACGTGACTGAAAACCCACAAGATTGAGCCCTCTCTTTTGGTATATGTTCTCACTTTTTACTTCAGTGAGAAAATTGAGACCATCCACCATGGAATCTACCCTTCCCTGCCTAAGATCCTTCCGTTTCCCAAAGGACTGAGCATGTGAGACGGCTGGTGAAAATGTCCTTTTGCCCATTTTGTTGTTGTTGTTCAGTCATTTCAGTTATGTCTGACTCCTCATGACCCCATTTGGGGTTTTCTTGGCAGGGATACTGGAGTGATTTGTCATTTCCTTCTCCAGCTCATTTTACAGATGAGGAAACTGAGGGAAACAGGGTTAAGTGACTTGCCCAGGGTCACACAGCTAGTAAGTGTCTGAGGTTGGATTTGAACTCCTGGCCTGGACTTCTACTGCCTAATCCCCATTTTACTGATAAAGAAATCTGACCTCCAAGAGTAACTGGTACCAGGTTATAATAGAAGGGCTTGGACTCCTTCTAGTCCTCTTTTTCTGGATCCATTTGCTGGGGTGGAGTGGGGCTCTATTCATTGTCCCACCCTACTTAAAGATAATTACCTTTGTTAGTAAGAACACTTCTTTATTGATTCTGTAAGAATTGCTGGGATCCTGGATCTGCCTGCTTCTTTGAATCGATCAAAACCTTTGATTTGCTTTGCGTGTGACTTTGGCTAGCCCTGGAGAAATCCTATAAAAAGAAACAGATAGAAATTCCTCGGGGCTAAAGAGGAAGGAGTGAGGTCATACCTGAGTCAAAAAGAATTGGCAGCCCCAGGGCCACCCAGGAAAGGAGGAAGAGAAGGTGGGGCTGAGCTACTCTAGAGAAGGTAATGAGGCCGACCTTTGGCCCTACAAGCATCTCTAAGGAGAAGCCTCCTGCTAATGCCACCTGCCTGATACAGCCACCTACTCTAGGACTAAGGGCAGTTCTAAGGGAAAGGTCTGTCGTTGCCCCAGCTTCCTCTCCCAGCGCCCGCCTATCCACAGATACTAACATAGCCTGCTGCTTTGCTATTTTCAGGAATCCAAATCTTACCTCAACCACAAAGAAGCTAGATACGGAGACAGATGTAAGTGTAAGCTATACACCTGTCACAGTTATGGGTAGGAGATATATTCCTAACCAAGCAGGACATAGGGACAAGGATAGAAGATACTGAAACTGAAAAGCTTTTTCAGGGACAAAAATAATGCATCTACGATAAGACAGGAAGTAGTCAAATTGGGAAAAAATCTTTTTGTCAGACTTCTGACAAGAGTTTGGTATGCAAGATATACAAATGGTTAATACATACATGCAGTTATTACATACCACAGTTATTACATACATGTATTCCATACATGTGTGTGTAATTATATCTGCATATAGACATGCAAATGCTTATATGTCTATATACATATATAAAACTAAGTCATTCCCCAATAGATAAGTTGTCAAAGGATGTGAAGAATTCTCTAAAGAATTATAAAATGTTTACAGTCACATGAAAGAGTGCTCCAATTTACTAATAATGAGAGAAATGTAAATCAAAGCACTGAGGTTTCATCTCACGCCTTGCAAATTGGCAAATATGACAAAAATGGCAACTGTTTATGTTGGAGAGGTTGTAGAATTATAGACCCACTGATACATTGTTGGTAGAGTTGTGAAATGGTACAACCATTTTGGAATTACACAAATAAAGTGCCTAAAATGTCCATACCTTTGAACCAGACACTCCATTACTAGAGTCACTTAATGGAGTTGTTTGTTCCCTAAAAAAGCTGTTGAAAACAAGAAAGTTCCCATGTACTGTACATCAAAATATTTATAACAGTACATTTTGTGATAGCAAAGAGTTTGAAGCAAAGTAGATGCCCATTGGTTGGGGAATGGATAAACAAATTGTGGTACATGGATGTAATGGGAATATTATTGTGCTGTAAGAAATTACATATGTGATGAATACAGAGAAGCATACAAAGATCTGTATGAACTGATGCAGATGAAATGAACAGAGCCAAGAAAACAATATACATAGTAATGACAACAATGTATATGGAAACAACCACACATAAAAAATCAAATGTGAATAACAATAAAGATCAAGCATGCTTAGAATAAAAAAATATAACATGCCTCCCCAAATCCATCCCTTTGGGAGGTGGGAGATCTACAGGTATTACATAGTGCATGCGTTTGGGATTATTTTTAATGTATTGATTAGTTGGCTCATTCTCTCTCTCTCTCTGTCTCTCTCTGTTTCTCTTCTGTCTCTCTGGGACAACGAAGGAAAGGGATCCTGGGGAAAACTGGTTATATATAAAAAAAAGACAACAATAAAACTTAGTTTTAAAAAATATGTAAATGTAAGTTAAGGCAAAGAACCAAACCTCTCCCTAAATGTTAGCAATGTTCCTAACTAAGGGCTCAAAGCAATTGTGATCATATTCATAAATTTTCATCAAAAACAAACTCCATCAATCCACAGAGAAGGGAACCACATGGACCTTAGGGGCTTTCATATTGCCCTAGGCTTAAATTGAGCTAATTTTTATAACAATGTTGCATACCACTCTTTTCATTGTAAAGAAAATGCTTCTAAACTGTACAGCACCTTGTAAATGTGCGCGGCTGTTGTCACAACCTAACTTTTTGATAGGAAACTTCATTGGTATATGTAAAAATATTAAGTTTCACTTGGGGAAAACCAAATGTATGAATTTTTTTTCAGGTCCAGTTCATCTCATCTATTCATGAAGATTTGCTAGGATTTCTTCCAAGTTAACAAAGGCACTTTAAGACCTCCCAGGCAAACCTCAAAGGGTAAGTACCAGGCTTCTTGGGTTATTTTTTATTTACCATTATTTTCTCTCCCCATCCTGTGTCATACTCTAGTTACCAGTGACAGGTTTCTTTCCTTTAGAAAGAGAAGGAAATGTGACAGACTTCATTTTTGTATATAGTTCATGCTAGACTTACTATTTCTAAAAACAATTAAATTAAGTCAACTGGCCCTTTAAGTTACTAGATGGTACAATGGATAGAGTACCAGGTCTGGAGTCAGGAAGACTCGTCTTCATCAGTTCAAATCTGACTGCAGATGCTTACTAACTGTGTGACCCTGGGCAAGTCACTTCACCCTGTTTGTCTCAATTTCCTCATCTGGAAAATGAGCTGGAAAAGGAAAATGAAAAACTACTCCTGTAACTTTGCCAAGAAAGGCCCAAATGGGACCACAAAGAGTTGAAAATTAAACGTTACTATACAGTCAACAGTAGCTAAATTCATACTACCATTTATCCAGATTAGTCTTTGAGATAGCGTGCACTAAATCCTCGGTGAACTATAGGTCTCACTCGATAAAGTCACCTATATCTGTAACTCATATTCTGGAGCAGCCCCTTACTGCTCTGCTCACCTTGGGAAGCTTGTTATACAGGAAAAGGTATTGGATTTGGGGTATGAGGGACCTGGGTTTGAATTCTGGCTTTTCTACTTAACTCTGTAGCACAGGGCAAATTACATAAACTCTCTGGATCTTGTTCATCACCTGAAAAATGAAGGGGGTGAACCAGGTGGTCAGTGAGGTTTCTTACAGAATTAAATTCTAAGTCATTCTCTGGGCCTTCATCATATAAAATTGCATTATCCCTAAAATTTCTTCCATCTCTAAAATTTATGGTCCTACCTATGTGCCCATGGTATTCACTAAAATTAAAATACTAAATTTACTAAAATATGAAATTACTAAATTTACTAAAATAATAAAAATAC
This sequence comes from Phalanger gymnotis, assembly GCA_028646595.1. NCBI lineage: Eukaryota > Metazoa > Chordata > Mammalia > Diprotodontia > Phalangeridae > Phalanger > Phalanger gymnotis. The sequence continues at coordinate 38,213,845 of CM053623.1, read as the reverse complement.
TAAAATTAAAATAAAATACACAAGATATATCACTTTGAAAAACGTAATTAGATAGCTTTTTGATTCACAATATTTGGTCAACAGGTTGGAGCAGATGGACCCAGTTCTGGCACTACTTTATTGTCATCTTGGGCGAGTCAGTGAACCTCTCAATGCCTATTTCCTAAGGCTGTTTCCTAAGACTATAAGCTACATATGAGTTTCTGATCCTCATATTATGTGCCACTAAGCTAATCACTTTACAAATAATTCATTTGATCTTTGCAACAACCCTGAGAGGTAGGTGCTAGTAGTATTTCCATCTTACAGTTGAAGAAACCAAAGCAGGTGGAAGTCAAGTGATAATAATGAAAATAATATTCATATAGCACCTACTGTGTGCTAAGTGCTTTATAAATATTAGCTTATTTGGTCCTCACAACAACCCTAAGAGGTAGGTCCAATATCATCCCCATTTTACAATTGAGGAAACTGAGTCAAATAGAGGTTAAGTGACTTGCTCAGAATTACAAGCTAGTAAATATCTGAGGCCAGATTTGAACTCTGGTCACCAATCTGCCTCATAGATTGTTATAAAATTTTTAAACATTTCAATTCAAATAAAGATGTTTTATCCATTTTTATTATCACTATTCTTTGTCTTATCACTTTCATTGTTTTGAGTGTACTCAGGGTTTATAACAAGCCAGATTTGACAGGGGGTGGGTTGGGGGCAGGAATTGTAGCCTGTAACTGGATCAATACAACATATCTCTTCTCTCTTCCCCCCTCAGTCAGAAACTTCACTTGCCCCTCCCTAGAATGGATTATACCACCTATTAATTTGTTGTCTCATAAAAATGTGGAAGCAGCATTAAGAATAGGTTGTAGGGGTGATGTCATTTGGAAGCATTTTCAGAGAGCTAGGATACAATTACCCTCCTGGGCTTGGAATGTGCCTAGAAAGCTGAAAGGTTGTTAACATTTCCCTCTGGTATCTTGACTCATTGAAGATCTTGTGGTCTTTAGCACTCTTGGGGTCTTTTAATCCCTAGCGCCTGAAAGAAGAGCCCTTCCATATAAGTCAGCCACAGAAAGGTAAGCAATGAGAGAATAAAGTAGAACTTTGAATATTTTGACTGATGATCATAAAATCTGATAGCCATAGATCTCAGAGCTGTAAGAAATCTTAAATCATCTGGCTCCCTCCCTGCCTTTAGGCAGATGAATAATTATTAATTCTGGTTTCATGAATGAGTGAGTGAGTTCTGGGGTGGGGGGTGACTTTTCCAAGATTGTACTGCTAGCGGGGGGAGAGTGGATCCTACCCCTGACTGCACTCCTTCCTAACTTTAAACAGTGCTAGGAGATTGTGTAAAAAGGAGAACAATGTCGTGTTTTGAGCCATAGTAAATTAGCCCAAAGTGTTTATATTCAGCCTGTTCATCACTGAAGTTTCAAGTAAACTGTACAAAAAGTTAGTTTTGGTTAAACCAATCTCGATGTGTTTTCATTAAACTACAGCATAAAGGTTTCCATGTGAATATTTTGTGAAATGCCATGGGAAGTAGGATTGGTGTGGAGGAAGTCTGACTTGCTTTAATTCAGATTTCTTTCTTCTATAAAAATGAGGGGATTGGTCTCAGGAAGCCTTTATACTCTTAAAAATTATTGAAGACTCCACCAAAGAATTTCTGCTTATGTGGATTATAGCTATCAGCATTTTTTAGAAATTAAAATATTATAACATTACTATGAAAATAGTTTTGACCTCACAGACCCCATGAAAGCATCTTGGGGAACCCAGGGTGTCCCTCAATCACACTTCAGGAATTGCTGGAGGGGATAATGGAAGAATCATTCCTAGCTCTAAATACAGTAACCCTATATTTTGGCATGATCAGTACCTGGGAAAAGTGGCTGTTCTTAGGGCTGTAGGCTATAGAGATAAGGCCCTGGACTTAGAGTTTGGAAGACCTAGGTTCAATATTTCAGATGTTCCACTTACTAGCTGTGTGACTGTGAGCAGGTTACTTAATTTCTCTGTGCCTTGCCTTAAGTATAAATTGAGAGGATTGGAATCAAGAGTCTTCAGGGTCCCTTTCAGCACCAAATTCTTTATCAAATTATATAGCAGGAAAGGTTAAAATACATGTGATGCTAAATATTCTGCCTATGTGCATTCACAATTATTTGGTAATCTAGGGGCTAAATAGTCTGAATAAAATGTGCACCCATCTTTTTAAGGCATTTTACCCCTCTGTTAGTCATAGAGACATTAATTTCTTCTATCCCTGTTTCTCAGATATTCCGAATCTCAGAAATTCTCTGTATGGTAGATTTTGTATAGAAGGTATAAGTGAAGTTCACTTCTTTAAAAATAGGGAGGAACTCTGGGTAGTTAGGGTCTCTCAGAGTGGTTTAGGTAAAAGGAGGTCCTGGAAACCCATAAAGGAAACTTCATCTAGCTTTCATCCTTATATTCTAAGGGAAAGGTCAAGCAATGTACGCCAATGGCATTATAGCTGGAAGCTTTCATGGGACTTTATTGGAGGCCTGATGATAGTAATGCTGTTCTTTATTTACAGAGAAGATGCCACTGATTTCCCTCCCTCTGACTCCCATCAGTGGAGCATATCCTGAATGTTTTGTTTTGTTTTTAATTATGGTGATGAATTTGACCCCTCCACATTCCTGTCCAGTGCCCCTTGGTACTGGTGGCTTGTTTGTGAACGTCCTGGAACATCCATGGCCTTGGACCAGAACTCACTTGGGAACTGAGCCGATAATCGTGGCCTCATTAACACCTTCTTCTAGCCAGTTGAGTTAATTAGCCACAGGCCCTAGAATCATTTGGGAGAGAATTTAGAAGTCATCTCCTCCAACTTCTCTGTTTTACATAACAGGAGATTGAGGCCTAGAGGGGTGAAGTGGCTTGGCCAATATATCACTTAGTGAGTAAAAGAGAAAGAGTTGGGATCTTTTTGCCACACTTTCTCCCCGCTGTCACATGTGACCAAGTAGTTACTTCTTTTTGCCAGGGGGCATTCCGAATGCTAGTCTAGCAAAAGGCTTGCTTTGAAGCCCCCAGGTATGAACCTTAATAATTCTGGGGACAAATCATTTTACCTCTCTTTGCTTCAGTTTCCTCTCACTGTCCACATTTTACAGATAACTTGAACCATCAATGTAAATTATCACTGCTTTTCCCTCTCTTGCCTTTTTTTTTGCAGAACTAGCTTAATAAATATTGCTTGGTACTAGAAGGGAAAACAAGCCAACAGAGCCACACTGTACTCTACCCAGAAATCAAAATATTTTCTCCCTCCACCCTCGACATCATGTTCTTGATGGTGGAAAAAAAAAAAGTAAATGTACTGGTTGGCCGTTACTGACACGCATTCCTCTTTTCCTGCCAATTGGTCATCCAAGGTCAACCAATCATATATTTATTGAGTGATGACTGTGTCCCCAGTGTTATTGTAGCTTATGATGACGAGGTGCTGTGATCTGCTCGGCAATTAGATTCTCAGGGAGTGGGGCAGAGAAAAAGGCCTTTGGTTTTGTTCTGCTTGGAAATTACAAGTTCATTTGGATAAATCCAAGTTGTATGAGATCCTGGTTTTTTGTTGCTTTGTTTTCTACCACAGATAATTTAATTTAGGAGGGAGAGTGGTCAGAAAACTACAGGGACATGATTTTCTTTTCATTATTAATGTAGCAATGGAGACTGAAGTGATTGTTTATTGCAAAAAATATGGTTCCTCTATGTGAATGATACTGTTAATTTCTCCTCATACTTCCCTTGGAATGTTTGGAATCATCCAAGAAGTTATTGATAGTCGATCTTCAGCCTCTCTGTTTTTTTTTTCTAATGAATTTAGGAGGAATCTACTTTTGATTGGCTCCCAGTTTGTAAAGTCTCTCGTTAACCAGGCATTGCATTTTCCCTCTTCCCACTAAGACGAGGGGCAGCTTCACCAGAAAATTTATTTCCAGTGGCGCAGCTCTCCTGATTCATTAGGGCACCCTTGCCACTTCCCCTCTACTTCTAGCCACATGATCATCCATTTATAGGTATAAATCGAGTATTTGAAGTCCTGTGTGATCATTTCTCATTTCCCATCACAAAAAGACTTCAGCAATGCACTGTTGCATGTTTTCATTGCCTACTGGTGGTAAAAATAAAAAAGTAAAAATTTAATCCTTAAGATCGCTTGAAGTCAAAATAATTTTAGCTCTGCCTCTGCTTGGGTGTGAGGAAGATGCTATGAGATCATACCTGGCCAAAAGCTCTGGCTGTCATAATAATCAGATCTATGATGTCTAAGCATGTGAATGTTGGTTTATATTGTATACATACGTGTCATACTTTCAGAAAGAGCCCTAGGTTTGGAGTCTGAGGACCTGGGTTCAAGTCCCAGCTCTGGTCCCTACTACCTATGTGACCTTAGCAAAGGCACATCTCTGGCCTCAGTTTCCCCACTTGCAGAATCAGATTTGGGCCACCGAGAACCCTAACTAGAGGAGCTATAAATCGAAGAAATTTACACTGTATTTGTATTGTCACCAAATTTTTATTCTGGAATTAATGCTAATTCACGCTTTCTGTTTTGCCATTAAACTATTTCCTGAAGTCACCTTCTCTTCTATTTTCTGTCCCTAGTATTTTTCTGACCCAAAGCGATTGCCCAGTGTTCCCGTCTGTCATGGGTTGCCGGGATGTCCACGCAGCCACAGTGCTGTCCTTCCTGTGTGGTATCGCCTCTGTGGCAGGGCTCTTTGCTGGGACCATGCTTCCTAACTGGAGGAAATTGAGATTAGTCACATTCAACAAGAATGAGAAGAACCTGACGGTTTACACGGGGCTCTGGGTGAAATGCGCCCGCTATGACCGGAGCAGTGACTGCCTGATGTATGATACAAAGTGGTATTCCTCCGTCGACCAGCTGGACCTGCGGGTTCTTCAGTTTGCCCTCCCGTTCAGCATCGTCATCGCCACGTCGGCGCTCTTGCTATGTCTGATCGGGATGTGCAACACGGCCTTCAGGTCCACCGTCCCCAACATCAAACTGGCCAAGTGTCTGGTCAACAGCGCCGGCTGCCACTTGGTGGCGGGGCTCCTGCTTTTCTTTGCAGGCATGGTGAGCCTCACCCCTTCCATCTGGGTCATCTTCTACAACAGTCACCTGAACAGGAAATTCGAACCCGTCTTTTCGTTTGACTACGCAGTGTACGTCACCATTGCCAGCTCGGGGGGGCTCTTCATGACCTCGCTCTTGCTGTTTCTTTGGTACTGTGCATGCAAAACTCTGCCTTCTCCCTTCTGGCAGCCCCTGTACTCCCACACTCCCAGCATGCATAGCTATTCTCAACCCTATTCAGCCAGATCTCGCCTCTCTGCCATTGAAATCGACATCCCGGTGGTTACACATGCCACTTAGTGGGAAAAGAGTCTGTTTTTAAGGAAAACTTTTAAACCACTTACAAAGCAATGTTGCAACCTGCACACAATTTGTCTTGTCTCTGACTAGACAAGGTTGCCGTGTTTTTACAGTCTGATCCAATGAAGTAACAACTATTGCTAACTAATTTTCATAAAATGTACATTTTATTTTTTATCCAAAGTCTTTTTCTTTTGACTTGCTGCATTCCTTTGATAGACACCCTGGGATGTTTTCCCGCTTCTTCTTCCATGTTGATAGCGGAACCTATATGTGTATATGCATGTATGTATACACACGTGTATATACATGCATATATATATATATGTAAACATATCACTAATTCCATGGTATATTAATGCTTATGTTAAATTGTCCTTTTCTCGATTGGACTTTATACAAAACATATGTGTATACAAACAAAAACATGATCTGTTCTAGAATTATCAGATCTCCCTACTTGAAAATATGGAACCTTTTATTACTTCTCTTCACTCTATAGTAATTGTGTTCTCCTAGGATTAGATGTTTTAAAGATGATTTTGTAGTTCAAGAATTCTTTTTATGTGTGTTCCATGTCATTGCCATGGTTCATTTAAAGCTAAAACTCATTTTAAGTGATATCAAGTAGAATAGTCCTAAAAATTTTTCTTTAAGAATTGTCAGCCATAATAGGAATCTGTTTCAGGTTTCTGATTTTATTGAAAATTGCTGAGTTAAATCTGTACAACACAAAACATGATGGTCCTATATGCCCCCATTGGTAATAAGGGTTTTTTTCTCCTTTGTGACCATCTACACAACAGTATTGCTGACTATGTAGGATATCTCCAGTGCACACATATACATATATCAGGATGGCAGGCCTGAGTAGTTTGTCTTTTAACAATAATGATTACTGGAGACAGGAATCACTTTTCTTTACTGAGCTTGTTGTCAATAATAAAATTAAAATACAGTCATTGTGGTCAAGCTCTTTGAATGAGAAAATGGCAAGAGGGTTAAAGTTTTGGCAGCATTTTACTATGCTTTTACTTGTCCAGGATTGCTACTCATCTTTGATGCCAACCAGTTAAGGAATAAGTGGTCATTAAGAAGCTGCCCACTGCCCGATGCTGAGTGAAGCACCATGGGGGTTACAGGGGAAAACGTCACTTCACCAGCTATAAAAACGAGTTAGGTTAGGTCATCTCTAACAGGGTTTCTTAGTCTGGGGTCCATGTACCTCCTGAAGGAGTCCCTGGATAGATTTCAGGGGGTCTGTGAACTTATCTGAATAAAAAAAATTCCATCTTTATTTTTCACTAACCTCTAACCGAAATTTAGCATTTCCTTCAATTGTTTAAAAATAAAATTCTGATAAGGGGTCCATAAGTTTCACCAGACTACCAAAGGAGGTCCAAGACACAAGACTGACTAAGAACCCTGGTCTATAAGGTTTCTTCTTTCTCTTTGAGTTCTGTGATACCTCCTCTGACCTCAAAAAAGTTTTATCTGAGTTGAGTCAGGACTAGCACAGAGAACTGAAAAATAGTGCGGCTTCATTGATCGCCATGGCCAGTGGGTCTTAATTATCAGATAATGGTGATACAATTACATTTGAAGAGCACCTTAAAGCACCTTCACGAACATCTAATTTGATGAAAAGTGATGGAGCAATAGATTTGGGATTGTGGTATAAAGAATATTCAATGGATGAGGAGTCAGGGAACCTGGGTTTGAATCCTGGTTCTGCTCTTTTTACTTGGGCATGTACCACACCTCTCTGGACCTCTTTCCTAATCTGTAAAATGAGGGGGTTGGACCTAGTAACCTCTAAGTCCCTTCCAGAACTCTGATCATGTGCTGAGGGACGCTGTACTAGATGCCCTAGTCCATCCAGTTTTAGATAGGCTTAAAATTCTAGTCCCTAGCAGTAACATGAAGACTCGTTATTGAAGTCCTACTAAGTGAAGACTATCAGGCCAGATGTGTGGGGAAAGGGCTAAAGTTAGTAGAGAAGTCAAAATCCTTTCTTGGAAAAAATGGTGAGTTGCTTAGGAGAGTAAAAAGTTTAAAATCCAAGAGACTATAGGATACTTGTCTTATGAAAGTAGATCAGCCATGTGATCAAAGTAGAAAAATTCAGGGATGTTGGTTCTTTAGAATACTTGCATTCAGGCTACTGAATCAATTGTACAGTTGGATAATTTGTCACACTGACAAATTACTACTGTGTTCATAAGGAGTTTGTGGTACTACCTGAGACTGAATTTATAGAAAACTAGGTACATTGTACACAAACAATTATATCTTTGTGAAAATTTGGGTATAATTTTGTCAGGGTTTGTTTTTTTAAAGAGCCCAGCTGTATTTTGTATAAATATATATAGTATATAGTAGAGAAATGCAAACATGTAGCTTCTTGAAGTACTGTCATTTAAAAAAAAAAAAGCATGTTAAGCTGTTGTTCTCAGGTGATGGTGTCTGACTTTCAACTCAACCCTTCTCTGCTGTTTTCGAATATGTCTAACTCTTAACCATCCACGCCATTGACATTGGTGCAGTCACAAAGAGCAATGATAACTGAAATTTTGAGCTAATTCTGAATTCTCGTATTGAGTACTTTCTTTGTGTCCAACACCAAGTTCTGTTTTTGGAACAATAGGGAAGAGCAAGTAGCCTTGGGGAGGCCTATAAGTCTCTGGGGCACCCGAGTAAATTGGTGTTTAAGGCAACAGTAGGCACCTCCGCTTGTTGGGCATAGATTTAAATTGCTTAATGTTTCAGTCTGTGGCACCTCAAATATATGCTAAAAATCTCTTCTGATCTCTTTCTGTATTTTCTGCCGCTGTCTGTCATCGCTGTTTACTCGGGAGCCACAAAGCAGAGGCAGCAGCTGTTTCTCTTGTTGTCTCTTTTTCTTTTTTCTGATTATTTCAAATTTGCCAGTGAATGTTGCCCAAGATGTGATCATCAACGTCTCTTCTTCCTTGGAGCCATCTTGAGAAAGTGAGCCTTTTGGCAGTTTCTTTCTTTCTTTCTTTCTTTCTTTCTTTCTTTCTTTCTTTCTTTCTTTCTTTCTTTCTTTCTTTCTTTCTTTCTTTCTTTCTTTTTTTAGCCATATCTTCTTTTTGAGAATTCTCATCAAATTATCATTGTTTGGAGGAGGGAGAGAGAGAATCTCTTTCCGTGCTAACGGTCTATTGATGCGTTACTACTGTGCTGTCTATCACAAAAGGCAGCTTAGAAAACTACCTTAAATGTTTCCCAGTGTGCCATGTTTGGTTTGTTTCACTACAGAAATCTTCCTTGCTAATATTTGTAAATGTAAGATAAAAGTACAATACATTTTCTGTAAACTGTGAGGTGACTTCTAGATACACCTAATTCTGAGCCCTATTTCCGTATGTTTATTAAAAGATGTATTTTTACAAACTTTCGCACTGATTCTAGTTCTTCTTTAATGTTTAAATGTGAATGTTTGGGAACACTGGAATAAATGTGGTCTCCCCGATATGCTTGGCTTAATGCTAAAGAGACAACAAGTCAAGGAGAGTCTGTTCACCAGTATCAGTGGATCTCAATCTACTGATGGGGACCATATTGTAAATGGTAGCAAAGTTTTCATAATCCAGTGACCTGAAAGATTAGGTTACTAGGAGATGTTATGAGGAAGGAGCTCCCATAGCAAAGCTGGTAAGGATCCAAGCCAAAGGTGGTCTCCGTTTTAATCCACACTTGTCAAGAGCTTTGTCCCATTGACTGCAAACAGTGTCTTTACTGGACATATCAGCATCAAATGGGCCAGTCATCTGCAGCTATGCGGCATCTTTCTCCCTTTTGAAATAGTCTTCCTCTGTGATTAATATCTAGGATGTATTTGTATTCTCAATACTTCGCGCCATGCCTGCCTGGCACCTGTAAGTGCTTAATAAATGTTCATTTGTTCATAGTGAGTTAGGGAAAATTCTCCAGGTTCTACCATAGTCTATGTAAAATATTCTGTAAGATCAACTCCATTTTGATTTCAGGCTTATCAAACAACGTTAATATTAGTATTCTGTCTCTCAAGTACCTTGATAAATCAGGTATTATATTTATTATAATTATTATATTATTATCAGGATTATTCAGGAAAAGTGGGATTGGTATTTTTTCCTTCATATATGACTCACTGCAGCCACTTAAAAAAAATAAAGCTTTCGTAGATGACCTTTGTTTTTACATTGAGATGGAGGTGTGGTTCCATGCAATATAAAATGAAAGTTGACCTATCAAAGCAAGAGCCCTAGGATCCAATATGAGGAAGGTGACTCGAGCACAGGTGTGGCATGGTTTGAAAGTGGCTGAGAGTTAAAGACCTTCCTAGTAGCTGGTATACTTATGTTCAGCGTGCCCCCATTCAATTGTGATCACCTCAGATGGGCGGGGAGTGTGTTGCTTTTCTACTCGTACCCCCTAAGCTTAGCCCGTAGCAGGAACCATCTCACAGACTTTTGTCTTGCCGCTGGACTTTGACAACAAGGACAGAATGAATCTGGTGACTTTTCACACCTCAGTCAAGACATCACTCTTGTAATGTCATTGGTCCACTCTGAGAACAAAGGATGAACAACAACATAGCAAACACTTAATAAATGCTTTATTCATTCATTCAACATCAATATATCCTGGACACGAGCTACCTCATGCCCCAAATTGAACCCTCCTGTGCAACAAAGAAAAACAAGTGAAGCAAAAACAACCAATACAGCAACAACATCTGACAGTAGGTACGATATTCTGCCCTTCTAGGCCCCCTTCTCTCCAAAGGGAGGGAAGTATGTTTTATTTGTTCTTCAGGACTATTCCCTTTTTCAGTTACTCAGAGTTTGGCTTACTTTTAGTGATTTTGATTTACATTGTTGTATTCATCGTATATTATATTATTTTTCCCTCTGCTCATTTCGCCTTGTTCGTACAAATTTCCCCATCTTCTGAATTTCTTAAACTGCACCCACTTTTTTGGAGGCTGTATTGGATGGCAGAGTTCTCTGAGGTAATACAGGCTAGGCATGGTATTTCAGCCTGGGTGTCATGGGATGGCTGTTATCTTTTGGGGTCATCACACTCCATGTTCTCTTCCTTGGATTTGAAGTTTCACATGGGGCAAAAACAGGCTCTGAAAAATTATTACTTATGTCAAAATGCAAAAATGAGAAATAGAACTTTCCAGTGACCTGAATGATCTTGATTAATTATCAAGATATCCGAGACACTGAATTAGTAATCTTCAGGTTGTTTGATAAGCCTGAAGTCAGAATGGAGTTGATCTTATGGAAGATTTTACAAAGGCTATGGTAGAACCTGGAGAATTATCCCTATCTCACTACGAATGAGTAAACATTTATTAAGCACTTACTATATGCCAGGCGTTGTGCTGAGCATTGGTAATACAAATACAAGCGAAAAAAAAAACCCTCTCCTCACGGATTTACATTCTAATAAGGATCTGGGGTGGGGGCGGGGAATAGGTTATATGAATGATTGCACGATTTGAAATGAAGGCAGGGTTCTGGACAATATAAAATGAAAGTTCACTTATCAGAGACAAGAGTCCAAGATCCAATATGAAGAGGATGGCCCAAGTGTAGGCAGAATGGTTTAGAGTAGACTAGAAAAAAAATCTGTCTAGTAAATGGAATATTCATGTCTAGCAGGTTCTGTTACAGTTCTTGTCTCCCTATTATTCTGTCTCTGTCACACACGTGCATACACACATACATGCGTGCATGCACACATGTACATACGCACACACGTGCATGCGCACACATGCACACACACATACACGCACACACACGTGTGCATACACACACGCGCACATATGCACACAGAGGGTTGGATAAATAAAAGTTTTTACCATGATTTCCATTCTTGATATTCTGTCATTTGCCAATTACTACTGTATTATTTCAAATTATATTTTCCAAGTTTGTAGTCTATTTTCTGCTAGTTACAATTTATATTGGCTTTTTGAGATTTCAGAGAGAAAACATTATCAGGAACACAAATGATATTTTGACTGGTTATTGGTGGAAAGATTTCTGCAGATTTCTAGTTTTATCCATGACTTGTTGATCTTGGTACCTTATGCCTATATTGGGGGTATGAGTTACTTGTCCCTATCTTCTTCACCATTTATGAGATATAGGTCAACACTGACCATACATACAGCCCATATAAGGGGAAACATACCAAGAAACCCCTCAACAAACAGTTATAAATTATTGATATTAAAGCCAATAGCTATTTACTTTCATCGTTTTAAGCATTTGTGGGAGTTTTTTGATTTTAGTAACATTTGACAAAGTTGGTAAATTGTTGGTACTTAATTTGATATTCCCCAAATGTTTGTTAGCAAATGAAAAATGTGCCTTTTGCCACAATCTCTCTTTGTGCTAATTTGGTTGGGAGGGTCCACACAATGGTGTATTCTAAGGTGATGAGAAATTGGAAACGATATTAGATTGCCCATGTGATGATGGTCTTCCAGCTCTTAGTGGACCTAATTTGGCAGTATTACAGAATGTCCTATGTCTTTCAATAGTGCAGGCAGAAGAAAGGAGGAAAAAAAAACCAAACCAAATGCTGAGAAAAGAAAGATGGTATTACTCAAGAAATTGTACCAACGAGTAAACAAATGAGTTTAGTCTCAGCTGGAGACAAAGACACTACTCAGCCCTAAATGCATCCCAGTAGCCTTAGTGAGTATTGCAATGAATATCCAAGTACTTCCTCAGGAAGTTTTGGGTAAAGGGAAAGGGAAGGGGGAGCAGAGAAGGATAGGATGTGAAAGAATTTACTAAAATCTTATGATATGAAGACGTTTCAATCTTACTGAACATTTTCAGGGGTTTTGTAATTATGTTCTTTTAATGTCCGTCTAAATTCTCTACAGAAAATGGAAGCTCCATAAATTCTTCAGGGCTTTGCTATATAAAGAGAGATTACAACTTAATTAAGGAAATAGTTCTTGGCATTTCCTCCATCCAGTGTTTTATCTAGTTACTGCTTGAGGCTTTCTGCCAGCAGTACCATAGAGTTCTTATAGAACAGATTAATGAGAAAAAAGAGAAAAATACATGAAGCGTAATTACATTTCTTAATGATACCATGATGAAGCTATCCCAGGCAATTGAATACATGCCCCCATTTCACATGAATCGAATACATATCCCCATATAACATGAATTGGTTCCTAAAAATGCTGTTAGGCAGATATTTCATTGGAAAAGTATTGTATAGTTTTAAGAAATGTATAGTTTGCATTTGTATAATTCCCCACAGCTACTTCCTTCAAATGGGCAAAGGAGGGCCTCCTTAATGAGCAGATCTCTAGATGAAGGCTTTTTAACTCAAGTCTGAGGATAGATTTCAGGAGGTCTGTCATCGTATATGGGAAAAATATGACATCTTGATTTTTCACTAATCTCTAACTGAAATTTAGCATTTCCTTCAATTATGAATTTAAACATAGGAGAGGTGGCACCTTCCCCAGGCTCAGAGGGTATCTGCTTGCTATCAGGGACCTTTGCTTACTTATGCCTTAGACCAGGGCTGTCCAACTCTAGGTTATCTTCGGGCTGCATTAAAATAAAATAATTATTTGAGGGCCGCACCCAGAATAAAAAATACAGTACACTAATAGAAAGTGGGGGAACGTGTGTCATCAATACGACAGGAGTTTTAGCAGGTTCTTTCAAGTCCCTCTACATGAACAGCCATCTCCTTTGGCTCTTCATTAGGCCTCCTCTGCTGAGGCAAAGTAATGGTGGAAACGGTAGAAAGAACACTGGCTCTGGAATCAAAAAAGCTAAGCTCAAGATTCCTGCCTCTGTGACCTTGGGCAAGTCAATTAACTTCCCAGAGTCTCATTCTTCATCTATAAAACAGGGGTAGGGGAAGGTGTTGGGCTAGGTGGCCTCTGGAGTCCCTCTTGGCACTAGATCTAGGATCCTAGTTGGCATCACCGAAATTTAGGCAAAATTGTAAGCAGGCTCATGGGAATTCACTATGGCCCTCTGAGGGGAAAAAAAGGTGTTTTGAAAGAAATCACTTGGAGATCAGGCTTCCTCTTTTGCAAGGCCCTCAATAATTGGATTGTCGGCATTGCAAAAAGGTGAATTTCAAAATTTTCCTCTTGCTGTAGTTGCATTCTTTGGGAATGAGGATCATGGAGTAAAAGTCACTGATCTCTTCCAGCCAGAAGTTCTATTCTGTGGCATGATGGGGACATCTAATGGCCAATTCAGGTAATTCCAGAGGACTATCCACAGGTTCTCTAAAGGACCATAGATTTAGAGCTGGAGAGGATCCTAGAGGCATCGAGTCCAACCTTCTAGTTTTCACAGATGAGAAAACTGAGTCCTCGGGAGATTTGGCAAGGGTCACCCCCCCCCGCCCCCACCAGTATATAGAGGCAGGATCCAGACTCAGGTTTTTTACTTCAAGCCCACTATCAAATGTTAGTTAATCTTTGCCAAAGAGCGCTGTTGCTGCTCATTTGTTTTCAGTTGCATCTGACTCTTCGTGACCTCATTGGGGGTTTTCTTGGTAGAGATACTGCAGTAGTTTGCCATTTCCTTCTCCAGCTCATTTTACAGATGAGGAAACTGAGGCAAACAGAGTTAAGTCAGCCAACAGGGTGAACAGGGTCACAGACCTAGTAAGTGTCTGAGGCCAGATTTATACTCAGGAAGATGAGTCTTCCTGACTCCAGGACCGGCACTCTGTCCACCTAGCTGCCCCAAAGGGCACTGTAAAATGCTTCAAATGTAATTTTCTGTGGTTCTATTTGACTTCAGGAATTTTTTTTTTAAAGCTCAGTATCTCCCTCCCCTGATTGGTTTGTAAACCCCCAGAGGGAAGGTTCTGTTTTTGCTTTTGTATTTGTATTCCTAGTGCACTGTGCTTGTCATTTAGTGAGTGCTTAATAAATACTATTTCATTCACATATTCATTGGAGATGAATGGGAAGAGAAAGATGGGATAGTAACTGAAAGGGATGGAAAGGTTGAGGGAAGCCTTTTTTAATGTTTACATTTTTTTAATTTTTTGTATTTGAGAGACCAGAGCATGTTTATAAGGAGAAGTAAGGGAAGATAGTAGAGATAGAGAGAGTGAAGATGCATAAGGGATGAGGGAGAAGAGATTAATAGAACAAGGTCCTGGGGGTTGCAGCGAGGGGAAATTTGCAAAAACCATTCATACCTAGAAACTGCTTCTGCTCTGATGCCGAGTTTACCTAAGTCAAAATAATAGGTTTAGAAACTCATACAAAAGTGGGAATATTCTTAACCACTTATGGAAGGCTTTTTTCAGTGTATGTGTGTGTTTGTGTGTGTGCGTGTGTTCATTTAGATTCTGTTTTATGGAAAGACAAAGTATATCTATAATCTAAAGCTCTTGATTTTCATATGGAGCCAGTATTGTTCATTTATAGTCATCCGTTGCCCTCTGCATTCAGTAAAATAGCAACATTTTGAATTTTTTTCATTGCATTAACTGTAAGTCTAAATTTGTAGAGCAATCTAATCAAAAGGCTTGCAGAAGTGGGGAACCTGCAGCCTCCAGGCCACATGAGGCCTTCTAGATCCTCAAGTGTGGCCCTTTGACTGAATCCAAACTTTACAAAACAAATCCCCTTAATAAAAGAATTTGTTCTGTAAAACTTGTACTCAGTCAAAAGGCTGCACTTGAGGACCTAGAAGGCCACATATGGCCTCAAGGCCGCAGGTTCCCCACCCCTGAAGCATTATTTCAATATTTTATCTTGAAAACAATTATATACACAAGTTTTTAGCATGTATGGTTGGTCTGTTCAGTGAGTTTACTCTTTCTGATTAAAGAAATTAGCTCAAAGAATAACCAGTTTCCTTAATCAATCCCTCTCTAAACAGCAGTAGACATCCTATGACCCCAAGCAAATATTTGAGAAATTGTATCTCCTCTCCAACTTTACAAAGGGACCTTTCTTCTTCTGCCTGAATCCCCTCAGCTTCTATCCTAACCAAGAGACATTCAGGGCAGCAGCGGCTGATAGCCATAAGGAGAAATAGCTTCACTGCTGTCTACTTTATGATATTCATTATTAATTATAACAAGCTCATGTTTATAAGGTGCTTTATAGCTTTTAAACTACTTTACATACATCGTTTTATTTTATCCTCACAACAACTCAGTGAAATAGGCTGCTGCAAGTGTCGTTATTCCTATTTTAAAGATAATGAAACAGAGGCTCTTTTTAAGTGACTTGGTCAACTTGACACAGATATTAAGTGGCAAAGCAGGATTTGAACCCTGCTGCCCTGATTTCGGATCTAATGATTCTTCTGCTAACCCAGTCTACCTCTCCTAGACTAACTGAATCCTTAATAAGTTTCTAAAATTCTGCTGGAGAAGAATTTTAGCACTAGGCTAAATTGAGTCTATTATGTTAAACAGATTTCCAAGATGATATTCTATAAGCAAATGAGTGTAATTTGGCTTTGATGTATCATCTGCAGCTGTCTTGAATACACAGAGCTTGGAATTGTTTTGGTTATAGCCAAATCCTACTTTTGCTCTGTACCTCCAAGGATTTTCTTCATTCTTGGGAAATGTTTAGGGGCATACCAAAATACAGAGTGGGAAGAGTTTAGACTATTTTTATCTTCAAAAGAGCACATGGATGCAGTATAAGCTACTGAAAGGAAACTGATTTCATAGAAAAATGAGTTTTTGATCAGTTCATCTTCAGAATATACTTAACAGACTACTGTAAATACACTCATATACACATACGTGTGTGTTTGTATGTATGTGTATTTATACACACATACTATATATATATGTACACAACCATCTGTTCTGTTTTTTGTCTATCAGTAGCCACATATGTCCAGCAAAAAGTACTGAATTTGGAATCAAAAGACCCAGGATTGAAGTCCAGCTCTGCCACTTACTATCTGTGTGACCCTAAGCAAGCCATCAAAAATCTCTGGGCATCGCTTTCTTTATCTGAAAATGAGAAAGCTATACCGGATGACCTCCAAGGTCCCTTTGAACTCAAAGACTACGACTCTATGATTCTAAGAATGTTTAGCCTAACAGAATTTGTCATTAATTGGAAGAAAAGTTGAATGACTTTTATGATTGATTCCATTTAGCAAACATTCATTAAGCTCTGGAGATTCAAAGATGCCTCTGTCTTTGCCTTCAAGGAGTTTACAGTCTGGTAGGGTGATGAGATATGTACACAAAATGCAAGTTAGGAAATGGTTAGAAGTGTGTAGGAGAAGTCAATTAATCAACATGTATTTATCAAGGGCCCAGTATGTGCCCAATGTTGGAGATTCAAGTATAAAGACTGAATCAGTTCTTACTTACGAGGAAGTTACATTCTAATGGGGGTGACAAGTACACACAGCAATAGGTACAGCATAACTATAAAGTGATTAAATACAGATATATACAAAGTAATTGGCAGCAGCTAGGAGGTGTGGTGGATGAAGTACCAGGCCTGGAGTCAGGAAGACCTGAGTTCAAATCTAGCCTCAGATACTCATTAGCTGTGTGACCCTGGGCAAGTCATTTAACCCTGTTTGCCTTAGTTTCCTCATCTGTAAAACTAGCTGGAGAAGGAAATGGCAAACCACTCCGATATCTTTGCCAAGAAAACTGCAAATGGAGAAGAGTTGGACACAACTGAAACAACTGAATAATAACACAAAGTAGTTAAATATAAGATAGTTTGGGAAGGAGAGTATTAGCTGTCATGGACCCAACTTTTTTCTGAGTGTACCATGAGGCCATCTCATATGATCCTGTATTTTATTCTCTAGACAATGGGGAACCACTAAAGGCTTTTGAGGAGAGGAATAATGTCAAGGACAGTGCATTAGAAAGATTTGTCATTTGTGTGAAAGATGGATTGCAGATAAATTTGTGTCTTGTACAAACAAAACCAATGCAATTGGTTTTGGATAAGAA
Source organism: Phalanger gymnotis (assembly GCA_028646595.1). Taxonomy (NCBI): domain Eukaryota; kingdom Metazoa; phylum Chordata; class Mammalia; order Diprotodontia; family Phalangeridae; genus Phalanger; species Phalanger gymnotis. The sequence goes on along the minus strand of CM053623.1, from coordinate 38,196,431 downwards.
AAGCATATAACTTTGGCAAAAAAAAAAAGCCTTTATAGCAAGTTTCTCTGATAAGGGATTATCAAGATATATAAGGAACGGATTCAAATTTATAAGAATGAGAACCATTTCTCAGTTGATACATTGTCAAAGCACACGAGCAGGTATTTTTCAAAGGAAAAAAAAATCCAGTCTATCAATAGTCATATAGAAATGCTCTAAATCACAAATAATTAGAGGAATTAAAATTAAAGCAACTCTGAGGTTCCACCTCCTATCAATCAGATTAACAAAAAAGGAAAAGACAAATTTTGGAGGGGCTGCTAGAAAACAGGTATATGAACGTACTTTTAGCAGAGCTGTGAACTGGTAGAGCCATTCTGAAAAGCAATTTTGAATTATGCCCCCAAAGTCACTAAATTGAGCATACCCTGCCACTACTGGGCCTATATCTCAAAGAAAGAGGAAAAGGATAGACAGACAGACAGACAGACAGACAGACAGACAGACAGACAGACAGACAGATAGATAGATAGATAGATAGATAGATAGATAGATAGATAGATAGAAAGATATTTAAGGCTGCTTCCTACCCCCAGCATTGAGGAACTGGAAATGAAGGGAGTGCCTATTAATTGGTGAATGGCTAATCAAATGTGACATGTGAATATATAATGGGTACTATTATGCTATGAGAAATGATGGAAAGGATGATTTTATTGAAACCTGGTAAGACATATAAACTGATGCAGATTTAAGTGAACAGAAGAACAACTTAGATAAGAGGATTTATAGAAGGACATGGACCAGAACATCATGGAGTATGTTTGGATCAACACTGTTGGAGGAAACATCCACATCACCCAGAAGATTCCAACAAAGTCCTAAAGTAAAAGGAAATCTCGTTTACTTGCTCAATGGACCACAAAGTGTTGAAAATATGAGTATAATACAGTATCAGAAAAGATGTTTTTCTCCTTACCTTGGATGTATAGCTTAATTTTCCAATTTTGGGGTTGGTGGTTAGACTTGTAAATTTGCCCTCCACAGGCATGGGAGAACTGTTTCCATTCCCATCAACAGCAGAGCTGCCAGAGGAGTAAAGTTGGCTACTTGTGACTTTTCCACCCCTGGGAAAGGCCATTAATACAAGTAACTCAGTTCAGATAGTTTTATTACCTTAAGTGGGTAGGAATGATGAAATTTCCATTAGGTCTGTAGAGAATGTGGAGGTATGAGAAAATAGCTGCTAAGTAGGATCTGCTTGGAGGGCACTGACCAAAGTGCAACGAACTGGTATAGTTCATAGTATAGTGGAAGGAGTTGGATGTTATGTGTTCATATCCCAGTTCTTTGTGATCTTTTGGGCAAGTCACTTAACTTCTCTGTTAAGTTTTACAATGAACAAAGGTAACCAGTCTATTTCTGATTTTGGGGGGTGCCCCAGGTTTGGGGGCATGCCACCACCGAACTACCAAAAATTTTGATTTATGCTTCCAGGATCAATTATTAACAACAACAACCACAACCACTACTACTACTACTGCTACTACTACTACTATTTCTTCTCCTCCTCCTCCTCCTCCTCTTCCTCCTCTTCTTCTTCTTCTCCTTCTCCTTCTCCTTCTCCTTCTCCTTCTCCTTCTCCTCCTCCTCCTCCTCCTCCTCCTCCTCCTCCTCCTCCTCCTCCTCCTCCTCCTCCTCCTCCTCCTTCTTCTTCTTCTTCTTCTTCTTCTTCTTCTTCTTCTTCTTCTTCTTCTTCTTCTTCTTCTTCCTTCCTTCTTCCTCCTCCTCCTCCCATCTATATGCCTCTGCTCTGGCCATCCCCCATGCCTAAAATATACTACCTTCTTATCTCCTCCTCATAAAGTCCCTCTCTCACTTCAAGGTGCAGCTCAAATACTACCTTCTACAAGATAGTCTAACCTGATCCCTCCCATTATTAGTGCCCTCCATTCCAAACTTGCTTGTTTTTAACAGCCTTGCATTTATTTTTAATTTATTCTGTATATACCTATCGATGTACATGTCATCTTCCCCAAAGGAATATAAGCTACTTAACAGTAGAGATTATTTATTTTCTTTCTTTCTTTTTTTTTGTATTTGTATCCCTAGCATCTAGAATAGTGCCTAGAACCCAGTAGGGCTTTAATCAATGCTTGCTGATTAGATGATTTATTGCTCAGGGAAGAAAACTCCCAGGCATCTTCTTGGCCACCTTGAATCCTGGAGTATGTTTAAAGCAGAGCTTTGCATTTATTTGCCTCTAATGATGGAGATACACCACAAAAGAAACTTCAAGCTCCACCTTCAGTATTTCCAAGATACCTCTTTGTACCTGAGATATTACAATATAAACTCAACCCTCTCTGGGATGTAAAACTAGTAAGAGTATTAAGTGGCAAAAAAACTACTCACTGGCAGGGTGAAAATTCTGCCACTGAGTTCTGGTTACAGCTATCCTCAGTATACCTGGAAAAAAATCCTTTTCATCCAGGGCTCTAGAATAATTAGATGATTATAGCCGCTCTTTAATAATTAAGTATGCCATCTGTACAAGTCCAAATGTTGACCTTTCACCCAGAGCTAGTCAGCCTCTTCTAGAATTTCCACCCTTGGCACATGGGATATCAGAAATCTGTTGCTATTTTCCTTTGAAATTCTAGAGGCGCTGACTTACAGCAGCTGTTTTTGTGCTCCCAGATTTAACTGAAATGTGAGTTTTTAAAAGCACTTGGCCTGTCATTTTGAGTTACCTTGCTTTAATCGCAAATTTCAGCATAATATAATTCAACCACGGCCTGAAACTCAATACAGTGAGACATTTGCTGAACAAGGCACTTCGTGGCAATAACCAACTAGTAGGTCTGCTTTTCACTTAGGGACCCCTGTGCTCAGATTTCTGACAGATGACAAACCTCCCTTTTCTGTAGCATCCGGACTAAAATGGACAGTTTCCATCTTTCTTTTTCTTTCCCCTGTGGATCCCATAAGAATGTTACAATAAAAAAAAACCACATAGATACATGATAACTTTGACTGTTGCCTTAAGTTAGGACATAAACATAGCATTGGAGTTTTAGAGCTAAGAGGGTAATTTAGTCCACTTCCTTCATTTGAAGATGAAAAACTGAGCCCCAGGGAAGTTAAATAGCTTGCCTGAAATATCACAGGTAGTGGGATTGGAACATACATCCTCTGACTCCTGAGTTAATGATCTTTCTATATCATTCCTTGAGTATGTTATGTCTTTTTTTTTTTTTGGCAAAGCTTAAGGGTTAAGTGACTTGCCTAGGGTCACACAGCTAGAGTATGTTATGTCTCAGCAATTATTCAGCTCCACTGAGCTAGTGACAGAACTCGCTGGATTCATCTAATCCAGGTATTAAATAACAACAACGAAAAAAAAAAACAGGCTACAGATGACTCACGCAATTATATTACTGTCCTAATAATCAAGTAAGATCAAGAAACAATGTGATATAGTGGTTAGAGAACCGACATTAGAATCAGGAAGACTTAGGTTCAAGTAGTTCCTCTGTCACATATGAGCTGTGAGACCATGGACAAGTCACTTAACCTCTCAGTGATCCAGACAAGTCTCTAACAACAGTAATATTCATGAAAGACCAGGTATTCAGTAATCCCACCCATGAGCTTGTGTTTAAGGAGTTAGCAACATCAGACAAAGCTAAATCGGTCCCTCTCATCTCTCCGGAATGCCCTTTCAATATGACTTCTTCAAGTCATTCTGGAAAAGTGGTGGAGGATGTGGTCACAGGAGAGCCCTAACTCCTTAATTTCTCTCTCTCTCTCTCTCTCTCTCTCTCTCTCTCTCTCTCTCTCTCTCTCTATATATATATATATATATATATATATATATACACATATATACATATATATGTGTATATATATATCACAATAAGAAAACA
>CM053623.1:38158610-38192020 GCA_028646595.1 Phalanger gymnotis | reverse complement strand
TACTCATACAAATGAACAAACAAGAGTCCAAATTGAGTGAAAAAATATATCAAGTAAATGAAGCACAGAAAAGAAAATCAGAAGTACGAGAGATAAAACTAGAATTTTCTCCAGATTTTTTTTTTAAAAGGTCACACTGAGGGAACTGAAGGAAGAAGGGAGGAGAGGAATGAGTTCATTTGGGGTATCTCGGATAAAGAATGAGAGAAAAGAAATGCGGGGCAAAGGGAGAAAGGGATTAGCAATCCCATCTCAAACATGGAAGAAGATATGGAAGTTGAATGTCAGCAGAATTTATAGAGCTTATTATTATACTTCAAAACTCTGTAAACACCAATTATAATAGCAACAAAATTTAGACAACTATTCAGTAGACAAAAATCTTCAGAATGGGACATAGAGACTGTGGTAGGAGCAACATTTACTACTAATCTGGTTGGGCCTCAGGACAGTAGGTCCCCATTGCAAAGTTAGAAATTCCCTAGGTGTGGAGTAAGAAGTCTGGAAGGTCCCTGCCACATGGACACCCACATGTTAAAGGCCGGTCGGGTCCATTTGACAATGGTTCGTGAGTGTCTCTTTTCATTCCAGCACTGAGCCTTTTCCCACTGTACTGGCCTAAGTAAAGCCTGGTGCAGCAAAGAAACAAAAAAGGCCCATGTAATTCCTTTTTAAAAATGTTGGAAGCTAACTGGACTTAATCCAAATTTATAGTTTCATATATGTTTTTAGGAATTCTTATCTCTGTGTAGTTACTGAATTTATAATAAAGATAAGATAAATTTATATTACTTCTGTATCTGTGCATATGCACATATGAGTTATTGCATAATGAAATTCTCCCTCAGTGATGAGCATGGGAATTTAATAATTAAAGAAGGCTATTTAATTATTGAAATAAAGCCAAGTTGCTTAGTCATTTATTACCAAAAATGCAAACTTTATATCCACTCCACTTCATGAGTAATACATATTTATGCAAAGGGCATAGAATGACTCTACTATTTGGTCCCCAGATTCCACTCTAGTACTTGATTTCTGTTGACTACCAGACTGTGAAGGTCAACGTAAAATTAGTAGCAAAAGCATTTAATAAAAGCACGAAAGCCATGTGAAAACAAAAAGAAGGAATCTGGTCAAGTCATTCTTTGTCCTCCATGCACAAATGGACGCTACTACTTATCAGCTTAAGGGGAAGCATTATCAAATTCAATCTCGAATCTCCAATAATTCACCAGAATGCTGGGAGAGAGATGCAGTCATTCCTGAATCTATGACCCTGTTGGTCAAAAGTTTAGGGTTCAGTGCTCTCTGCTTCACAGGGCTCACAGTAGCCTGTGGGTGGGCGGCGCTGTAGTCCTATAAAACCTCTCTTTTTTTGGTTTAGTTGCAGGACACCAAGATTTTACTGGGACTCTTGGGTTCAAGAATGCTATTTCAGTTCTCCCCACACTGCTTTGTCCATCTCTTTGCTCCACATTACCCACAGCTTACTCTTACTTTCATTTCTTTTCCCTTTGATTCCCTTCCTCTTCTCTTCCTTTTCTAATTCTTGACACTTGACACAATCCCTGCAACCAACCACAGTCCACCCTGTATTCCCACCCAAGGAGTCCAACAACCTGAAGTGTTCTCTGGACATGTGAAATTTTGCTGGAGAGCCCTTATGAAGGGCAGCCTGTCCCAAATACATGATCAGCCAAGTCAAAAGGAAAAGTAAATTCACGATAGTATCTGGTTTTAAATTGAAATTTAAATCCTTGAAAAGGATTTAATAGGATTTATATATATAATAAATATATTAATATTTATAAATTTACAAATGTAATATATAATATATACTATATATGACATAATATATAATATAAAATAAATAAATATAAATAATAAATATATAAATAAATATATGAAAAATAAAATATGTATAAATATATATATATAATAAAGGATTTAATCCTTGAAAAGGAACAACTAATTCAAATTCAAGTTGTGGAATGATTACATTTTTAAAATAACGTTAATGTGATCCAGTTACATGTTTTTTTACATGATCTGCTCTAAGATGGGGAAAGCCCCAAAGATACTTTGCCTGAGTTGTAATTTGGGGCAAGGTTTACCCTCGTGGCAGTTGTATGCTGTTAAGAATCTTTCATTGCCTTTGCAACTGGAGTCTCGAAGCTTGAGTTTGAAAATTTCAGCCAATCCCAGTCAGTTTTTCCTAGTTGTGCCCAATATCTATCCAACCCTCCTCTATCTATCTACTTCTGGAAGAAGGAAGGAAATAGAAAACAGAAAGAGGAGACATATAAAAGATCATCCTTTTCCCTCTTTATTGTGATTTTTTTTGCAGGAGGTGAGGCAGGGCAATTGGGGTTAAGTGACTTGCCCAAGGTCACACAGCTAGTAAATGTGTCAAGTGTATGAGGCCAAATTTGAACTCAGGTCCTCCTGACTCCAGGGCCAGTCCTCTACCCACTGTGCCACCTAGCTGCCACAATATGATTGTTTTTTTTTTTTTCTGGAGTAAGCATGGATCTATTTCAGTGGTGTGGGGAACTCCTGATATGGATTTCCTTCAATTTGTAGATTTCCTTCAACTTTTCTCTAGCATCTAGTCTTAGAGCTTCATGGTGCATTGAGATGTTTGTTTGTCTTGCCCAAGGTCACACAGCTAGCATGTATCAGAGGCAATACTTGAACTTGGGTCTTCCTAGTTCCAAGACAGACCAGCTATCCATTACACAACCATTCAGGGAGACTCTAACACCAGCATTTTCTTAGGTTAGATGTTGGATGAGGCCCTTGCAAGTCACAGAATGGTTAAAGGAGATTTATTTTGCCCCAACACTACAAAGATACGCAACAAAGATACAGCAGCACCTTGTTTCTCTGGATGAGGGAAGGCAACTCATCTCCATATGGATGGAAATGAGTCTAGTCATCAGGGTAGCATATGGTGAAGGACATGCTGACTCCCGTGGTCTTTAGAAATCCATCAGATAGGCCAAGGGATTCCAATTGCCTGTGCTTGGGAATTTTTGTGCTTTTAGGTGACCAGGAAGCTACATGGGGAAAGAGAACAATTTTGTCTGCTTTTAGGGAAAGCTAACCTTTAAGGATTAGTGAAAGAGAAAAGGGTTGGGTCTCCCCATGTTGTGTGTGTGTGTGTGTGTGTGTGTGTGTGTGTGTGTGTGTGTGTGTGTGTGTGTGAAGCTGATTCAGGGAAACACTGGTAAATATCAGTCCTACCACACACACACTGCCTTTTTTTGTTATTAATGTGAAACATAAAATTTAGAGAACCTTGGGAACAGGGTTTCCCAACCCAACTATTCTTTAGACTAGTAGAAGACTTAAATTGTCTATGGCATACCATAGACTTATAGCATACATATGACAATTACCTTGAAAATAATATTTACACATGCATATGATATTTACAGGAGGATATGGGCAAAAGTGATGCAGGATGAGCAGGCATGGATGAATTATGATCCGTGTTGCTAGAGAGAGTATCCATAATAGATAAGATAGGAGACCCAATGAAAAAATAAATTTATTAAGTTTTCAACTTAATATTTAACTAATTTAATTTAAAATATTTCTTTAATTTAAATTTTTTAAAATTTGTTTTATCACTGAAATAAAATAAGCCTATATTAAGAAATTATAAAAGTGTTTAATATGTTATATAAAATGCATGATACAAATATAGAAATTGAAGGTAATAATTGTACTTTCTTACTAATTTTCCTGTCCTTGAAATTAAAGATAAGATTGTACAATGTAGATTAGGGCTAGATCCCAGGCAATTTCTTTAATTTTATTCATGTAACCAGCAGTTCACCAATGCTTATCTATTTGAGCCTTAGAGGGCCTGTTGCTGAAAACTCAGGCCACCCCTACCCAACCCCCCACCTCCCTCTAAGGGAGAAAAGAAGAGCAGGAACTGGCAGAAATTGGACAATTAACTAAATCCAAAAACTTTTGTAAGTGGTTTTTAAACTAACATTTTAAAAAAATGAATGCTTTCTTTACCATTTCTTCTAATAAAGATATTTCACTAGAAAAAATTATTGGTATATTTTCTAATTCTCAATACTTTGTCTTCAAATGTTGGAAGAGCTTGGCTGCCTTCATGTTTTCATTCAGCAAAACATCTCCACAAATAATATGCAATGGTTTTCATATCTTATCAAATTCTCCTCCATTTCCAAATAATGAAGTCAATTAAAAAAAAATCAGCATTATGCTTCTGGAAAAAAAATTTCTGTGATTTTATTAGTCTAAGGAACTCCCAGACAGAAAACCCTGTACCAAAGCATATCTGCACCTCAACTGGAACTTTTATATTTGCGGAGTTGCCTAAGATAGGAAATGTGACAGACTTGTCCAGGGCGATACAGCCAATATGTGTCAGTGTTAGGACTCTCTGAATCTATAATTTACTTCTGGAAAAACAAAGATTTGTCTCCAAACTCAGGGATAAGATTTTATATCTGGCAAAATCAGATCATTCTATTGGATAGTAAAGATGTCCTCGCATATTAGAATTTCCCAATTCAGACAGACCTAGCGAAAAATCCAAAAATGCTGCCTGGTCACAATGATGCCCTGAACTAGCTGGAATAGTAAATATTCCTCAAGATCCAACCACCCGCTAACAATCAATGAAGGACCGCCTTCCTGGCCTCTCCCAGCTGCTAATGCCTTCTTCTCCATCTACTCTTTGTATGTTGTATACACCTGTACATGTTGTCTCCCCATCTCCCCCTTCCTTGAGGGCAGGGACTGTTTTTCTTTTTCTTTTTTTTCTTTTATGTTAGTTTTTGCATCCCCAGGGCACATAGTTATGTGCTTGATAGGGTTTGATTGATTGGCTCTCATATAGTAGGCAATTAATAAATACTTGTTAAGACACCAGCACAGGGACTTTAAAAGGAGTGCTGAGAGAACAGTCACGTCTTTTCCCGCAGCAATGGCGGTCATATTTTGATTATTTTCCCCAGAGCAAGGCCAAGGCCGGGAAGGTAACCCACAGAGCTTCGGGGCAAAGGGCAGCAGTTTGAGTAGCTGGCAAGCTTCCCATTCTAATGGGCTTGGTGTCTGGCCTGGTGGATGGCTAGGTGTGGTGAGATGCACGGGGGCCAGTTAGACGCGGTACGTCAAATGAGTTTTCACTCACCCACCCAACAATAGGACAGCTCACCCCGAGGAGGAGTCCAAAGCTGGCCTCAGTGGAAGAAAATTCGTTGTTCTGTAGTTCCTGGGCGGTGGCGGTTTTTGTTTTTGTTTTTATAAGGTGGTGCTCCTGTTGGGAGTGGGAGATGCAACAAAGCCGAGAAGAAACAAACAAATTCATCTCATTGTCAGTCTGCCGGACAGACAGGGTGGTAGCGCCCTGGCACAGGACAAACCTACGCCTCAGGAAAGAATCCAGGACAGGTTGCGCGGGAAGGGGCCCCTGGAGTTTAGGGAGGTGTTGGTAGGGTGGCTGCTCCTCAGGGCTTAGGGATGGGCGTGGGTGGGGAAGAGCTTGCTGCTTGCAGGGGTGGGGAGTGTGAGGAGGTGCGTGGCGGGTGGCACCCCATGGGGCGAGCGTGGGCGATGCCCGCGTGAGGAGAGGGGCCTGAGAAGAGGACACCGAAGCCAGAGCGCCATATAGCATGGGGGTGGGGGGACGGTGAGAGGGGCACTGCGTGGGGAGGGGGGCCCTGGAGCGTGGAGAGGTGCCTGGTGCTTTGGCGTGGCTGGGGGGCGCCCTCTGGGCCCGTGCCTACTAGCTATGGGGCGGTTGCGAAGCTGGACCAAATTCTTCCTACCACTTACTACTGTTTTTCCCATCCGCCTAATCGGTAGCTTCTGGGAGGAAGAAAGTTGAGACCAAAGTGTGCCCCAGGTCTTCGAGAACTTCAAGGGAGCCGGAGCCACATGGAATGGCAGGCATAGGAGAATGAGCAGCCCACCCCTTCCCCCTTCTCCCTTGGGGGAGCGCCTCTGCCCAGAGCCTGAGGACATTAGGGAAGTCAGCTGGCTCCTCTCGCCCGGTGTGGGTGTGCCCGAGCCCGCGCCCTTGCCCCTCACCTCTGATCCAACAGAGGATGGATTTGGGTCCTGGAACGGGCAATGTGGACGAAGATGGCATGCCGCTGAATACGATGGGCTTACTGAGCGGAGGCAGGGGTATCTCAAGGGTGTTTAGTGCAGCCTTCACTCAAGCACCTTATCCTTTTTTCCCCGAAGGTGTCACAGCTGTTCTCTAAGGTTTTTAATCAGAAATGTCATTTTTAATTATCTTTCTCCTTATATGTGGATAAATGGATTGTGAGGTGAATTGATGGAGGGAGTAACTCCACGGATAATATCCAGCATTCATGGCTAGAAATATGTCCATGGATGTCTGCATACTCAGGCAGCAAAGGGAAACAATGATGGGAGGCCAACGTTTGAACAGCACAATCCAGGTTAGTTCGAGGTATGGAAAGTGACTTAAATCAGGATTTTTATTCTTTTTATTTGGAAAATGCCGTTTTCTTTACTTTCTTTTCAAGTTTTAGAGCTGAGGGATTTTATACAAGAAGTGGTTGTGAATTGCTGCTGAACTAGACCAGTTCCCAGGATATGGTTGTTTTTCATTAGTTTTCAAGACACTTCAAAACACCAGGGGAATCAGGGATCTCATTGATATGTACAGTCCTCCCCTTCCTATAGGTTATAACCCATGCAAGCCTTGTTGTACTGCCTGCAGAGGCCTTCTTCTTTTTTCCTTTTTTAGAAAAATTACATTTCTTGTATATAACTGCAGTATGGCAACTGTCCTATCTGTAACTCTTCCTATGTGCTACCCATCACCTTCTATCTAGGTCTTACATTTTCTGACAGGGTCATTTATTACATATTTGCATGTAAGTCACAATTGGACATAAACTGTACCAGTTACAGGTGCCCACTCTATTGTTCTTTGTGCCACCCACAGCTTTAATTCTTAGGAGATTATGGGAGATATTAGAGGACTTGAAACTGTATATCACCACTGAAGTGTGTGTGTGTGTGTGTGTGTGTGTGTGTGTGTGTGTGTGTGTGCGGGAGAGAGAGAGAGAGAGAGAGAGAGAGAGAGAGAGAGAGAGAGAGAGAGAGAGAGAGAGAGAATGAAATCACTTAAGGATGTGTTGTGTCCTCCCAATAGAATGTAAGTTTCCTGAAAGCAGAGACTGTTTTTCTCTGGAGCTTATCATAATGCCTCATTTATAACAGGCGCTTAATACATATTTATGGAATTAGATGGTTTCTTTAAATAAGTCAGTTTCAAGTTATTGGAATCTTATGACAAGTCTTCTTCCTTTGTCTTTCTAATTTGATATTGGCTTTGATCCATATTCTAAGTAGTAGACGGCCTGACTGCACATAGGTAGCTGATTCTGATATAATTCCTGCATTAGTTAATCAGTAAAATTCTTATCTAAAATAGTTTCATTTTTTAAAAGATGGTCCGTTCTTGGCATGCCCAGTGCTTTCCACTCTCTTCTGCAACAAAGTATTCCTGACTTAGAATCACGAGACTCCTGAGTAGTCTGCAAACGTTTGGCCACTTTCATTTTTCCTACATGAGCCTTACTTTCCTGTATACTTTTCACTATCCTACCCTGCTCCCACCTTGGAACCCAAGTCACCAAGTATATATTGCAGGATATGTTACTGTGTTTGTAGAATTTTTATTCTATCTGCTTCAACAAGTGTTTGCACAGAAACTGGGATTATTTTCATGTAAATCTTGTTTATTAAGCTTATTATCAACTTGGTGAAATGACTTAGTGTTCTGGGAAATGGTCTTTCTTACTGGCTTTAGGCTCCTGATGAAGCCAGTTACACCAGCTCTCCAAAGAGTCCCTATTATCTGTCCTTCCATTTATCTGTACTTTTTTTCATTTTCTGATTTTGTCCATTGCAAGAATATCAATGTTGATGTGGTTTAGTTCTGCCAATAGTATGTTGCTTCTTTGGTCACCGAACAAAAATCTCACATTTAGAGTACCAGTAGTGAATGATTAGAGATGGTTTGCAAACTGTATGTTGCTTATTACTCTGTACCTTCTTTTATATCTCTCTCATCTGGGAAAGGGAATGTGGCCAAATAGGACCTAAGGCCATATTTTGTATCTTTGTTTCTTGGATTGCTATATCCCAGTGACCAGCCTACTGGTGAGAAGAATCTCATTACTTAAATGGTAGAACCTGACAGATAAGTATGCCTCTCTAATATAGTCTGAAAAGACAGGCCTGGAGCCAGAAAGACTTCTCTTCCTGAGTTCATATCTGGCCTCAGACACTTACTAGCTGTGTGACCGTGGGCAGGTCACTTAACTGTTTGCCTCAGTTTGCTCATCTCTAAAATGAGCTGGAGAAGGAAATAGCAAAAACCCCAAATGGGGTCATGGAGAGTCAAATATAACTGAAAAATGATCAAACAACAACGCTTTATTTTCTCCATAAACCGACTGGATATAGGAAGGGAAACTAGAAACTAAGTATATGCCTTAAAAAGAAAATCCAGATTTGTAACTTCAATGGTGAACTCCCAGTGAGGAAAATCCTTCTGCTGATGTAGATGAGCAACTCTTCTGCCCCTCAGTCTTAGAGAGTTGCCTGAGATACAGAGGTTAAGTGACTTGTCCAGGGTCACAAAACAAGTATGTTTCACAGGTGAGACTTGAACCTGAGTTTTCCTGACTTTACCACCAACTCTCTCTCCATTATTCTATTCTGCTTTTCCTAATTATAAGCCTGTTTAACTACCAGGATTTTCCTGGCAGCAGCTAGGTGGCAATGTAGATAGAGTACTGAATTTGGCATCAAGAAGACGCAAGTTCTATACAGTAATTCTAACACAAATATGGTGAGCTCTCTGGCCTACTACCTAGGAAGGGTGAACCATCTTTCATCTAGGTTGGAAAAATGGAACAGTTTAAAGCTTCTAAGCTGATCATTATGGGGATCTAGCCTGTGAGTGGCCTAGGCACTTCCAGCCTGGGTGAGGTAGGGGCACTCAGGCTCAAAAGCAAACCAAATGAGCTGTTAGAATCCTGCTTAGATGCCTATTAGCTGTGTGACTCTGGGCAAGTCACCTAGCCTCTCTTAGACACAGTTTCTTCACCTGTAAAATGGGGATAATAATAGCCCCTGCCTCACAAGGTTGTTAATGTAAAGCACTTCGCAAATCTTTAAGTGCAAAGAATTATTGTTATTATTATTTTTATTATCTTAATAGAGGCACAATGCCCAAAACAAGAGATGTGATGATAATCCTGTTGCTCTCTGTGCCAGTCAGATAACAACTGGAGTGTTACATGTTCAGCTTTGGGCATCGAATTTTAGGAAATACATTAACAAACTGATAATCGGTCCAGAGAAGGTTAACCAAGGTAGGGAAGGAACTGAAAACTGTTACTATAGGACAGGCTTGAAGAGAACACTTAGCAGGAAGATAATGACAGTCTTCAAGTATTTGAAGGACTGGCAGTATGAAAGTGGGATTAGACTTCTGCCTGGCCACAGAGAATGAAACTAAGAGCGATAGATGGAAGCTGCGGAAAGGCAGGTTGCATCTCTACGGTAAGATAAAGCTCTCTAACAATCTGGGATGTCTGCAGGAGGAATGGACTGCCTTAGGAGGAGGGGAGCTGCCCCCCCCCCCGGACATCTTGAGTAGAGGCTGGATAGCCAGCTGTTAAGGATGTTGTAAAGGGCTTACCGTGTGCCAAGCACTGTCTTAATTAAGCATCAGGCATACAAATACAAGCAGAAAGATAATTCCTGCCCCCAAGGAACTTAAAATTCTAATGGGGGTAGACAATATGCTTGACTGCAAGACCTTATTCATCACATTCTACAGAGAAAAGGACAGCGTGATATTGAGGCAATAGGAGTAAATTGTTTTCCTTGCATTACTCCGATGATATCTCGTATTCATTATTGTTTTCTTTTGGGTGGCAGGAGTAATTTGGGGAGGAGAACAAATGAAAGAGGAAATATTTCAAAGGAGAGGAAAAAGAGTAATTGGTGGCCTTCACAACACTTACATTTCTAATTTTGTTGCTTGGCAGCAATTGTAGCAAGACCTTAATTATCTACCATTCACCAAGAAGTCCGGTCTCATTGAGTATCTGGCATTATAAGTCATTGAAAAAGTCTTGTAGATCCAGAGTCACTGAGAGCAAAGACATATCTATATCTATGTCTATATCTATATCTATATCTATATCCATATCCATATCCATATCTATATCTATATACATATCTATGTATATCTATATGTGTGTATATATCTATATGTGTATATCTATATCTATCTATATATAATCTATATCTATATGTGTATATCTATATCTACATATAATCTATATGTGTATATCTATATCTATATGTATCTATATATGTGTGTATATATCTATATGTGTATATCTATATCTATCTATATGTATCTATATATATGTGTGTGTATATATATATACATATATATATATATATATAGCTGTGGGAATGAATAAATGAAGTATTTATCAAGCACTTACTATGTCCAAAGCACTGTCCCATGTGCTGGGAATACAAATAGAGTAATGTAGTCCATGCTCTCAAGGAACTTATGTTCTAATGGAGGAGACAACACACATGGAAGGTTTCAGCTACAAGTCAGATGGAAAGGTCCTATGTCCCTTAGGATGCAGTAGCAAAACAGATGGTAATTCCTCCTAAATGCTATTACCACTGACAAAAATCTGATTTACTTAGGTATATCTTTCCCTTCTTCCTTTCCCTTTTCCTTTCCTTCTTTCTTTGGTTATTTGTCAAGCTTCATCAGAAAGCCATTTTGTTTTCTTGCTGTTCTTTTTCTTTGGGACTTTTGGTCGTTGTTGCTGCCTTCTGTACAATATTTCAAACCTCTGTCCATAGTTCTTCAGACACTCTATCTACTGGATCTAATCTCTTAAATCTTTCCATCACCTCTATTCCCAAGGGATGTTATTTAGTTCATACATACACAAGTTTGATGGTTTTCCCTACTTTCTTCAATTCAAGCCTAAATTTTGCAAAAGCTCATGATCTAAGAAGGGTCAGCTTCAGTTCTTGTTCTAATTGACTCTATAGGGAAAAAGAATAGTTTGGTTTGGTGGACTGAGAGATTACCAAATATGGGATTAAAAAATGTCAGCAGCACACTCGAGGATCAAGAGGCTTTTTTGTTGTTTTTCTCTCAATGGTGATTGTGTATGAATAACAGCTTTATCAGAAAGTAAAAGGCACATTACTATGTCAATAATTTCAATGAGCTTTTTCTGAATTTTGTATTTGGAAATCAGAAAATGGGTAAATGCAAAAGCTAGGAATACTATGATAAATGTTCGGGTCTTAAAAAGTGGGCTTAACTGTCTGTATTTGGATACTTTATAGTCAACTCCAATTGTCTCCTTGTCTTAATCCTCATCTGTGTAATCATTCAGTCGGCTGTCTGGTGCACCTGCTCTTTTGCTGCCAGAAGGACAATTGAGCGTGTATATTTTTATTCTTACTAAAGATGCCCATTATCCCGCTGGAGTGGAGTCCTGCTAAAGGAAGGGTAGTGACAATTTTATTAAAAAGTTATCTCTGCCGTTTAAAAAAATCTTGTATCTAGTCAGCTGATGTATCTGGTCACAAAAAGGGTTGGGAAAATGGCACAGGTTTCATGGCTGGCCCATCTGTGTTCTGGAGGAAAGTGGAGATCAAATAGAGACCCTAACTACCCTTGGTGCCAGGGGATCAATGCCTTCCTCAGCTCAGGAAGCTTAGTGCTCCATGGCCTCTTTCATATTTTCAGATGCTCTTCCCTCCTCAGGGGTCTCCATTTGGCATCATTTCTTTTTCATTAGGGTCAGATGAGTAGCAGACAGACTAAGACAGAGTGGTGAGACTAAGCTGGGAATTTGCATTGGTGGAGTCTAACCTTACCCTCTTGCCTCCCAGAACATGGTGGTAGCATGGGGTCTGCCAGATAAAACAGCCTGGGGCCAAGGGAAAAGCTAACACTTAGTCCCTCTCAGTCTCTTTCTGTATTACCTTTCTTAAAGTTGTGCCATACTCTTTTAGGCCTTACACAAGAAAGACCAGTGGATCAGATGTATTTAAGAGGTCATTCGGTGGGTGGGACATGTTTTAAGAAAAAAGGCTGACATAGCCTTCTCCACCACCCCTCCTTAAGATCCCGATGTCTCCAGGCATTTTCTCTCTTGGGTTCCAGGTCTCATGACTACCCTCAGGTGTGCTTAATAGGGCTTTAGAGTTGGAATCTCATCTCCAAAAGAAGATAAAGATAATAGATAAATAAATAGATAAAAGATAAAGAGATAGACCAGTAGAATTTAGGATCCAGAAGAATGGGAAAGAAAGGAAGCCACCTTCTACTAAGGTTGGGACAGGAGATATCCACAGGATTCTGACTTAGGTGGCTGAAACAAAGGGGGAAGATTTTTCAGAGGGACTAGAGAGGTGAGGACAAATCTAACTGGTATTTCCTTAATGCAACAGAGAAGCAAGGAGGTACTGGGGAGAGAACTGTGATTCAAATCCTAGTTCTGTCATTTATCACCCATATGACTCTGGGCAAGTCACAATCTCAATGGGGCTAATTTTCCTTATCTATAAAAGAAGATTGGACAAGGTAGTCTTGGAGGTCCTTTCTAGCTCTGAATTTATGATCCTAGATGTATGCTGGCTTCTGTGAAGACTGGAAAGGAGAGGCCAACGAATGATGCAGCCTCCCATCTTCATTCTAGCTCATTTCTTTTCTTTCATGAGAGTCTGGAAATTAAATTCCACTGGTGCCTTGCTATAAAGTAGTCCTTGGGAATCCATGCTATGGGACTTTCTGGCAGATAAAACAGCTATTTAATGAGCTCCATTGGGAGTGTTGCCAACTAAACCCTTTAGTTGAAGGGCCAACAAATAAGACTTTTGAAATAATAGTGAATTTCCAGGATATTTATTGGATCTTATTTTCTTGACATTCATCCAATGGGATAATAGATATAAAACCATTTTGAACAGCTAAAAATGCAGTACATACATAAAGCATTGTTATTGTTATGTCCTTACTTTATGTCTCCTTGACTTCACTGGCATTGCTAATTCTATCCAATTTTTCAGCATTCTGGGCAAAAGTTTTAATCCATCTGCATGGCCGGGCAAGTGTTAATTTAGAAAGCTGTATTAATGTGTCATTGTTTTAAAAAAAGTAGATGAAGCTAATGAATTAAAACTCCTGTTGACTTGCTTTCTGAATATAGCTTTAAGTATAAAGAAGCCTCATGCAGGCCCCACTAATTTTGAAGTCACTATAATTTGGACAGATTCGTTGATCTTACTACACTCCAGAAGAAATGATCCAAATTTATTTTTCACCATTGGAGATGAGAGAGTAAGTGCTTTATGATTTTTGGCGGGGTGGTCTGTCTTCTTTTCAGTAACTAAAGCATGAAATGCATTCTCTTGAGAGTAAATTAGAGTATGTTGTTCTTATTAGTCGTTTTCAAGATATATTCATGTAAAGTGAGTAGCTAGATGGACGTGAAGAGAATCCGCATCAATAAAGAACTTCAAGATGCCTTGTACTTAGAAGATAAACACCATTAAAACAAATAATGCAAGGCATCCAAGCTTTGTAATTCCAATGGAATTTGGCTGTAATGGATATAGTGCTAGAAATCACATTCTCAATCTGTAAAACTAGAGATAAAATTATATTACCGAGAGAAATAAGTGCCATGGTAGAGAAAGGAAAGGAGAGACCAGACATACCTTCCAGTGTTTGCTTGTTCCTGGATCATTTTGTGTGATGCTGGTGATTATTCTGGGAGTCAGCGATTTCAGTCTCAGATGCTCATAATACCGTGGTCACAAAGGACCTCTGACACCATTTCATCCAATCCATCCCTGAATAGGAACCCTCCCCCCAAGTCATGGCTTTAATGATGGGGTGTTCCCTCTTGAATCAGCATATTCCACTTATAGGAATTTTTCCTTATGTCAAATCTAAATCCACCTCTGCTCCTTTAACCTATTGTTCAAGTCCTGTCCCTGTGGGGTACGGCAAATCAAATTCCTCTTCCATAGGACAGCTTTAAGGTAGCTGTCATGTTCCTCTTCCCCCACCCCAACCCCTGTGCCTTAGCCTTCTCTTTTCCAAACTAAACATCCTCACAACCTTCAAACGTCGTCCTTTTGTGTAGTCTCTAGCTGCCCAATGATCCTAGCCATTCTCCTCTTCACTCTCCAATCTCTACTTCGGTTTGTCTACATCATTCATGAAAGGTCATACCTAAAACTCAATAGAATATTTCACGTGTAGCTTGACCTACCTCCCTTCTTCTGGATACTATGCCTCTGTTAAAATACCCTAAGATCATGTTAGCCTTCTTGATCATGTCACACCGTTGACCCTCATTGCTCAATCTTTTCAATCATGTCCGACTCTTTGTTTCCCCATTTGGGTTTTCCTGGCAAAGATACAGAGTGGTTTGCCATTTCCTTCTCTAGCTCTTTTTGTAGATGAGGAAACTGAGGCAAACAGGATGAAGTGACTTGCCCAGGGTCACACAGCTTATAAGTGTCTGAGGCTGGATTTGAACTCAGAATATGAGTTTTCCTAACTCCAAACCCAGCATTCTCCACTGTGCACCTTGCTGCCCTCAAAGAGTTTGCAATTTATGAAAATACCGAGAGCTTGCTCGTGTCAGATGCTCTTTAGCCATCCCTCTCCTTCATCCTGTATGTGAATTTTTATTTTTTTAACCCTATAGGATTTTACATTTATTCCTATTAAATTTCATCTTATTCAGTTCAGCTCATGTTGAGACCCTTTAGAATCTGACTTTGTTTTTCTGTATAACTTCAAGCTCTGTGCCATCTGCAAATGAGGTAAGCATGCCATCCATGGCAGTGATTAAAATGTTGAGGAAAAAAAACTGATCTCGAAATTAGCCTCAATCTATTAATCTTTTCTCTTTGAGTCTAGTGATTCAACTGGTTCTGAATTCCTTTGACTGTACTATCATCTAACCTACATCTGGCTCTTGTTGCTGGTGATCTATATGACATCTCTTTCATCTTCTATAGCTAATTATTCATCAAGTCCTCTCAATTCTACCCTTGATTCTATAGTATTTTCTTGTTCTATCAGGTTAGCAACCTTGTACTTGGCATGGGGGGCATGATGAAAATGATGGTAGAGTTGAAACTAAGCAGAGTGGCTGTTGGCAAAATTAGTTATCTTTTTAAAAACGCTTTGCTAACCAGAAGGAGGAAATCTGAGCTATCTAGAAAAAGTTGACTATGCAGAATTATCCATTCCCCAAGAGTTCTAAATTGCCAAAGTTTCACTGTACTTAAAAAAATTTAAACAAACTGGCTTGTCCACTAACGTATATTGTATGTCTAGTTCCATATATGTATGTTTTAATTCCTCAATTAGATGGTAGAGATTATGTGTCTCATGCTTTTAAAATGCCAGCAGAACATTTAGCCCATTCCCAGGTATATAATAGAATGGGTGCTCAGAAAATACTTTTTGGTTCGTTAATTGATTGGCCAGTTTTTTGGTTTTGTTTCAAGAGTTGGACTCTTGTTGACTGGGAGGAGAACAATTAAAGAAACATAGTCACAAGGTTTAGCCACAAGGTGATAATAGTAAAAATGAGCAGGAGCAGGCTGTAAAGACAGCATAAGGACGAATCTGCGTGGATAGCCATCAGGAGGCCCAAATGGGAGAGATAGAGTGTGTGTAAGTAGGGTTGTGATGATAAATGTTTAACAAATAGCTATAGGAAAAACTGGGCATGACACACTTTAAAGTATATTACCAACAATTTATCCATCACTTTCTTAAATCTAGAGTCAAAACCCAAAAAAATTAGCCTGTGATTTGTAGAGTAGTGATTTCTGAGGTACAAATGCTCACACTCAAAATTTAAACAATCGGCTCAGGTTTGAATTGGCTCCAGCATAACCCTGGGTGGAACTGGGAAGAAATGATGGGAATTTGAGCGGAGACAACTGTCAACCCTTATTGAGTGCCCCAGATTCCTCAAGGAGAAACTTGAGGGCCAGGAAATTAAAGTGATTTGTTTAAAGTCCAAACAGAGGTAGAAAAGCTTTGCTTAGACACTTGGTCATCAGCTGAGGAAGATGAGCTTTGTTCTCCTGGGCCTCTCTATTTCCATTTGGAGCATAATGTTTTGCTTCTTCAATTTTTTTTTCCATTAATGCCATACTACCACTACAGACAGCTTTTAGAGGAAATATCCTATTAAAATGTAATTTAAAGAGTATCTTTTTCATTTGATTAAGCTTTATTATGTTAGTCTATTGTATTTTAAATAGGTAACAACTTGATAATTGAGTTTTTCATAGAAAGGAAAAAATGAATATGAAAAGAAAAAAGTCTTAAATAAAAACATTCTCAATAGAATTTGATTGAACAGATGTTTCCTAAGTACATTTTGCACATAGAACTAGAGTGCCAAGGACAGAGGAAATTTGAATAAGACATTATCTGTGCCCTTTGAGGAGCAAGGGAATAAGATACAGAAACAAATAACTGCAATGCAGAAATGCTTTGGGGAGGGACCAAAGTACCATGTGAGGTAGGTAAAAGAACATCATTCCTGAATGTCAAAAAATAAATATGGTGGTGATGATGATGATAATAATAATAATGTTAACATTTATGTAGTGCTTACTATGTGCCACACACTGTGCTAAGCACCTTGCAATTGTTAATCTTATTTTATCCTCACAACAACCCTGTATATTAACATCATACCATTCCATTCCTGCCCCAATGCCCATTCTCTGGAATGGAACCCTCCTTGGTAACCAAGAAAAGCCACCAGTACAGGGACCAATGGAACCCTCCCTGATAATCAAGAAAAACCACCAGTACAGGGACCAATGGAACCCTCCTTGGTAACCAAGAAAAGCCACCAGTACAGGGACCAATGGAACCCTCCTTGGTAACCAAGAAAAACCACCAGTACAGAGACCAAGCCTGATGATGTTTGCACCATTCTGTCCCCACATTCTCCCATATCTTTGATAAGAGGAGGGTAACAGATTTTGTTATATTGTTATCTGGGACCAAAATTGGTTATTACAGTTACTCAGAGTGCAAAGTCTTTTCATGTTCTTTTCATTAACATTGTGAGATGTTTGGATGATTTTTACATAATATGTCTGGAGGAATTAACTAATAACAAAAAATATAGTGGTAAATGCTGTTCAGAACTTTAGACCTTTGAAAAACATTATTTAATGTCCGAGTAAATGGGATTCTCTGCCTAACTTGTCTGAGCATCGGTCAAATATTTTGACCTCTGCACTTTTTTCTACAACTATAAAATGGTAATAATGCTGATTATTTTTTTTCTTCAAAGCTTAGAATTCCTTTCATGAGAAATTCTGTACTCAGGTGTAGAATTTGTTGGTTATTGAATCTTCTCTCAAACTGTCAGCCCTCTTAATACACAAGTGTCTGGCCAAAAAAAGCATTAACAAGCAGTGATGTCTACATTAGGCAGGAGCATGGACTAGATAACTTGCAAAGAAAGCTCCTTCCACCTTAGAGAGACTGTGATGAATAGAAATTTATTTCTAAATCACATTAATTCTTAAAATTGTAGGTGTCAGAACAATTGAACAATGAGGAATTCAAAGCAGATTTGATTTCTCTCCACTGCTTTCCGAGAGACATAGGCTTTTAAACTGCATATTAAGCAGACCAGAGCCTAATAAGAAAATTGCTACAGAAAATTATGGAGAGAGGAGATTTAACCTGCTGCTTCCTTCTGACAGACAGAAGGGAGTCAGTGTGAAGGAGGACAGGGTGAGTGGCAGAATAACAATGGCTTTGTTAACCTGACTCTGTAGATTCAATGATCACGCCTGAAATGTCATCCCTGGTTGGCTTGAACAAAATGCCTTTTTCTCATTTCAGTCACCAGCTTTTCTCCCTCCATTTAAATGGTAATTACACATTTATAATGCATTGCAACTCTCTCTCTCTCTCTCTCTCTCTCTCTCTCTCTCTCTCTCTCTCTCTCTCTCTCTCTCTTTCTCTCTCTCTCTCTCTCTCTCTCTCTCTCTCTCTCTCTCTCTTTCTCTCTTTCCCTCTCTCCCCCTCTCCCTCTCTCTCCTCTCTCTTCCCCCACCTCCTCCCTCTCCCTCTTTCTCTCCTATGGGAGTACTACAAGATAACCCTTTAATAATGACAGACACTTATTTGAACTGTTTATTTTGGGAGTATTTTCAAAATTCTTTTCTCTTACACTCATGTAAGAAAGCCCTGTGGTTCCTTAGGTTATCTATGTTACTGGGAATTTTCATAATGCACTTCGGATAAATTTGAACTATGTGGATGTTATTGTATTAACAGTGACTGCAGTTTTGAACTCTTGATGTGGAAAGTCCCTCCACAGGTACAAATAGGCAACTCTTTTGTAGCTTGAAGTCTCAAGAGTTTCCTGGGGAACCGAAAGGTTAAATCCAAGTCAGAGGCGATACTTGAACTCGGGTCCTTCTGACAGTGAGGCTGGCCCTGTATCTGTTATGTCATATTACCTCTTGGGCTACATTTAAATATAGAATTAAAATGCCAATTATCCAAGAGAATAGCTGATCTTCACATTTTTACTTCCAAAGAAAGGTTCATTTCAGCAACTCCAAGAACTGCATGAGAGATTATATCTTCTATCTTCATTCAGTTCTAAGAATGAGTTCCAACGTGACATTCTCTCATTTTCCCCGTTCATTTTTATGCATGGTATTTAGTTAACATTCATCCCTCCTATCAGTAACCACTCACTCTCCTAGATAGGTAAGATTTATCCTAACCTTTAAAATTATTTGAAAGCATGGCAGTTCTATCTCTTATAGACTGATCCAGTATAAGTTGATGGTGAAATATTTTTGAAGTTGCTAAAGAAAGAATTAAGAAATTCATATTATTTCCTGCAATAGAAGCATTATCGAAAGCTTAAAGATCCATCTGGAAAAATTCACGTTATGTGGTAAGTAGGGACCCCATTTTCCTGATGTAGTCTGGTTGGTCCCATGTATACTCAAGGGCAACATACAGACATTTATCTTATTCGAGGTATTGATCAGCTCATATTAGGTTGGTAAATGGATGATTGGTAAGTGGTAAATAGATCCCTCTTGGATGGCTGAAAATTCAGAATCTAAGTCTGATAAGATAACCATCAGGAAGGCACCCAGGTGTGTTTATATTTTTGAATTTTGAAATATGCTTATGCAATCATAATGGCTCATATTTATATGCTGTTTTGATTTACAATTCACAATGAGCTTTCTTCACAGCTACCCTATGAGACAGGTGGTATAAGAATTATTGTCCCCAGTTTACAGATGAGGGCATTGAGGATCAGAGAGATGGATTAAAGTTCAGTCTGTAAGTGGGAGAGTCCGACCTCGAATCCATCCTACTGATGCCACATTCAGTGCTCTTTTCATTATGTCATTCCACTAGGTAATCCTGGAGAAGCAATATTTATAATTAAGCTAGTTAGAATTGATTTTAATATTTAAAGACAAAAGTTGGCCATAAGTCACAGCCTTCCCAAAACATCTTGAGTAGGTTACTGTTGGATAAGGAGTCTATCTTGAGCAAAATATCAGTTGGTTCCCGACTTACAGGAATTTTCGAACCCTCTTTATGAAATATGCCTACATATACCATTCTAGAATGTTAGAATTTAGAAATCTAGTCTAATCTGTTTTTACAAAAGCTTCAAAATACATGCCCTTGCCTCTTATTATACTGTAATAAATCTAATCCTGTTTTCGAGCCCATCTCCCTCACTTGGGTAGTACTTGCTTCCCTACCCATCTTTGACTCCATGACTGACTACTTTATACTTTTATTAGGTGCTGCTCTAGAATCCCTGGCCACCCTAACCTTTAGTGATTCCCTACTGGTGAATCCTCTTTCTGCAGTAAGCCCTACCACCTGAATTTTCCGGTCTCACTTCAGGGCATTGAAAATTGATTGGTCTCATTCGCTACAAATGTGATGTACTTAGCGCCGGCTAGGCCTTCACTGCTGCCCAATACTCCTGCTCTCCCATTAATGACCCCACACCGTCTACTTGAAATCTATTCTTTTCTCTTCTTGTCCCACACGGTACCCTGACCTTCCCTCTCCACACATATAGCAAATATCTTAATTTTTTTTACTTTACTCAGAAAATTGTGGCTGTCCACCTTGAACGCCCTCAGCCAATCCTTTTTAGTCTTCAAACTCCTCAGCTTCATTACTTTCTCTTCCTTACATAGGGTCTCAAAAAAGCGGATAGCCCCATTTTTCACTATGTCCAGTACTGTCTTCACCTACATTCTTGAGCTGTGTGTCTTTCCACCTTCTCTAGGACCTTACTCTATTAATCATTTTTTTGATTTCATGTTTCCTCTCTCCCTCTCTATCCATTGTGGTTTTATCTACACCTTGACACATAGCAAGCACTTATTAAATGATTTTTCATTCATTCATTCAAAATGAAGAATCCTTTGGCAGTTTAAAAATTCTTTTTCTTAAAAATTCACTCTTTTCTATATTGAGTTTTCTTCAAGTGGGGCTTATCTGCTTTAGAACACATATAACAGTGGAATACTCAACTAGTCTATGTCTATAGGTTTCTTGCTATCCTTGTCCCAAACTGTATCTATTTGTTGGCTATTGATTCTGTTTTTGCTGATGTTTGTCATCCTTGGAAGATTTTATTCTATTAAGTCCAATGATTTCAACAGGACTGTTCTTATATGTAACCAGATTGAGCCGAAATAATCTTCGAGAAAAGCATGGTCTGCCATTGTTAGTGTGGAACTCATTCTAGAAATGTTTCTCTTTATTTAACAGCTTGATCTTGGTACAGTGGTGGTCAATGCTTTTGTTTGCTAACATGACATTAACTCTCCTGAAGATGATATGAGGAGATAAATCTTAGTCTGGGATCAAAGATTATTGAAAAACTCCAACTGGAAGAGTTGCTCCTTATTGCTCATTTACCACAGTGTATGCACCTGATTATTACTATAACCCATGTATAATTTTCTTTTCAAGGATTGGGACAGAAGTTGGAAAGCATCAAATTTCAGGGAAATTGATTTAATAGGCCTCAGACTTGAGCTTTTCCATTAAAGCATGAAAGACGAAAATGAACGTTGGATTAAATTGTTAATGGCTATAATATCTTTTTATTCTTCCAGGCCTCCTTTGGAATTCTTATCCATCTCTTTGAGAATGATTGGAGAGAGACGAAATCTTCTCTAATATTGAAACTTTAAGATCTACTGAACATTTTTGTCTTATATTCCAATAATTTTTCAGATTACAACTTGTATTTTGTGATCATAAGAATTGAAAACCCTTTTTAACAGGGATTTTATGATTAGATTTAAGGAAGAAAATATTCAGTCTTGGGCTCTGGAACCTTCTTTTCCTAGCTGATCACACAATCTTGCCATACTTGCCAATCTGTGACCACAGATTCATGCAGAAAACATTTATATACCAGTAGCTGAGAATAATGCAAAATTTCTCAAGGCACTTACAAATTAGCCAAAGATAATCTCGTGCTTTGAAGCAGGTTTGTGGTTCCCTCCCTTACCCTTTTCAGCCATTGTCAAGTAGCTGGGACACTGGGCTCTGAAAGGTGAGCTTTTTGCCTTATCTTGTCTGAAATCAGGCCTCCCTCCATGAGGCTTCTTGGTTATCTCCACACCATGCTTCTTACACTGCAGCCACCATCCTCACCTCCCCCTGACCAGAAATTGAGACTCGAACCCTGGATCTCTGGGCTCTGATA
Organism: Phalanger gymnotis; assembly: GCA_028646595.1. NCBI lineage: Eukaryota > Metazoa > Chordata > Mammalia > Diprotodontia > Phalangeridae > Phalanger > Phalanger gymnotis. The sequence continues at coordinate 38,170,115 of CM053623.1, read as the reverse complement.
GGCAGACTTTTTTTTTTTTTTTTACCATCCCAGCCATCTCATGCCATACTTACTTCCCCTTTATGTGTTGTCTCCCCTCATTAGAATGGAAGCTTTTTGTGGACTGGAATTGTCTTACTTGTTTATATTTGTATCTGCAGCTTTTAGGGCAGCGTTTGACACTTAATTCCAGGATTCTTATATATAGTGCCTTGGGAATCGTGTGCTACTAAGAGGAATTATTAATAATTTTGCTCTTAGTAACAGCAGTGATCCCAAAGAGTAAAGTACAACTCAGCTGCTGCTTTTGAAGAATAATGATTTGTGATAAGAGTAAGTTGATAATGCCTAAATAAGACCTAGTGATGGCTTTCCCAGGAGATGTTTTATGTAAAAATTATGGAGGTCTGCCCATCACAGCACAATGAATACTGACATTTTTGACTTAATAGGAAAACATTTATCTTTTGCACCTGTTACAATATATGAATAAATGTCATGTTCTCTCACGAGAAGGGGGAAAAGCTGTCAGACTGATTTAAAGAATATTCATGGGCTTAAGAAGCAGCAAAATATTGTGAGCAGTTCAGATGGTTTTTCTTCCTATCCCACACCTAGATTCTAAATGACCATAGTTCAATTTAAGTCAATGATGTTCAAAAATATGTGTTAAGTAACATGAGGGTTTTGCTATTAAACTCACCAGTATTGAAGTCAGCAATAAGGCAAGTTAATGGAAGTGAATGTGTTTGTCTTACTTACGCTTCAGCATTTCCATACGTCCATGGTGTCATCGATGCAGACGTTGACTCGAACAGTGCAGGTTGCATGGGGAGGTTCTGACTCATTACTTTATAACCTAAGCTTCTTGAGGGCAGGGACTGTTTTCTTTTTTGTCTTTCTATTCCTAGCATCTTTCAAACTCTCTAGCACTTAGCAGGTGCTTATGAGATATTTGTTGAATTGATTTCTCATTCTGTGCAATTCTTTCCTACCATCTCCATTAAATCCACTACAAAACATATACTTAACATGCTGAGGTGTGTATGTGGGTGTATGGAAGGGGGCTTCTTCTTCTGGTTCTCTTACCACCTGGATAACACTCAGGTTATCCATCTACCATCCCTTGCTGACTACACAATTAGCCTACTTTTCCCAGTCATCCATTTCTTGGTTCAAATCATTTATGTCACTCATTGCCTGTAAGTAGGCTGTAGCATCTGACTCTCCATTGGCCTTTGAGCCACTTATAATTTCAATTTTTCTGGAAATTGAGATCTTTCCAGATTTGTAGCTATATAGTATCACTCAAAGAATGCTAGCATTAAAAAGACAATAGCTTTGTGTCAGAGAGAAACCTGGGATTATTTAAAAGTGCTGTTCTTTTCCCCAAATGCAACCCAGCCTTCTCTTTCTATTTAATTCTGCACCTAGTTGATTTGACATTTGCAATGCCCACTCAAAAAACCCATATTATTGGACTAACTCAACGAGCTGCCCATCCAACTTCATGTCATCATTTAAACAACAGCCAATATTCTTCCATTTAGATTTTTCCTGTGTGGATTATTAGGCTGATTCTTCTGAGTAGCTTTGAATTTCTCTGAGGAGATCCTGAGAAATTTTGTGGTTTGAGGATAGCAATATAGTGTCATCCCCAAATAAGAACATCAGTTAAGACCTTGCCACATTTTCATTTGGGATCTCTGAAGGACATCCTCCACGAAAGAGGCAAACGGCTTTGCTGGGCATCAAATATAAACTCATTGAGGGCAGAGACTTGAATTTTTGTTTTCACATACCCAATGTTTTGTACATAGTAGGCACTTAAATGTTTGTGGATGGGAATACACCTCCCTGGTTTGTGTTTTGCTACACTTGGTACTGATAATCAGAGAATTTTTGAACAAAATTACCTAGGGTGGCATCTTTCCAGGGATCTGGATGGTCTTAACACATGCACAGGAGACCTTTGGTTGGAAGAAAGCGTTTGATATTACATTTATGGAGTCAATCCTTTTTAAAATTTTTTTTAAACTAAAGATTTGTATTTTCTAAGACTTTGCAACTGAGGACTTTCGTAGAAAATAATTTGTAAGGGCCTGAATATGAATGTGGTTCTGGAGCAAAATTAAATATTAGTTATTTCATGAGAATGTTAAAACCACTATGGAACATAAAAAGAGAAATGCCCTAATAAAATTTAAACTCATTTTCAAGGATATTCTAGTGAAATATCAATGAAGCACCAGATTGAAGTTTGGCAAAATTAGACTCATAGAATTTAAGAGCAGAACAGGATCAGTAAAAGGTTCATCTAGTCTACCTCCCTCGTGCACACAAGGAAACTGACTTGGCTGACATTATTAAGAAACATAAGATACATAAAATGTCACTAAATGCAGTTAAACAAGTATTAAGTGTCTACAATGTGTAAGGCAATGAGAAAACAAAAATTAAAATGTAACAGTCCCTGCCCTCAAGGAGCTCACATTCTCATGGAGGAAACTCCTTATCAGAATCAGTCATTCCCAACCATATGATAAAAATGTGCCTTCAGGTTGCTTGGCAAAGCAGAGAGACTTCCAATACTCCATTGCTGGACTGGTAACCATGTGGGCATGACTGTCTAAAGGGTTAAGAAATCTCTGCAATAATACAGCCCTTTCCTCCAGTGCTGCACTCCTACACGTTACCTGCTTTATTGGGTAAAATTATGCTAAGATCTTGTCAGCTCTCTTTTATATTTATGTATTCACAGCAGTTGTTTGGTATCCTGGCATTTTACATACTGATTTCCCCTCAGCTGCAGTCTCCCTCCCTCATCAACCATCCCCCACCCCAGTCTTTGCTTTCCTTTAAGCTGTCTGAGACAGCACACAGGAAATTTATATGTGTACATAATATATAGGGTATTCTAAAAATCTTAGTTCAGTTTAAGCTTGTTAAAGCTTTAAGCTTTAGATTTTAAGCTTGTTAAGGACTAAACAACAAACATTTATTAAGCACCTACTGTGTGCCAGACACTGTGTTAAGCATTGCACAAAGACTTTTTGGGCAACCTGTATAATACATACATGCACACATATATGTATAGATATCATACATGATAAACTGTGTATAGTATGTATATGCATGTGGCTACAAAGTAATGTTAATGCGACTGATTTTTAAAGTAAACAAACCACAACTTATGCTTCCGTTATCAGTGATGTTCCCTATGGAGGGGGAAGGGAGGTATGCATGCATCTATTACGGTTATTGCTTAAAATGTGTTTAATTAAGCATTTTAAATTAGAAATTTAAACATCAATATAAACAACTAAGTGGCAGTCTGGTGTCATGATTGAGAGCCAGCTTTTAAACTCAGAGCTGGTTCAAGTCTTGCCTATTTAAATTAATTTCAATGTAAAAAATATCTTAACACTTTCAGTCCCTCTCTCTCTTGGTCACGTATCAGGATGCTTTGCTCATTCATTTCATTCATTTTGCTCGGTGAAAACATTTTTGTAAATTCTGACCAATACTGACTGTGTGATACTAGACAGGTCACTTATCCCCTCATTATCTCTAGTACCTAGCTAAGATCAAAAGGAATTAAGTGTTTATTTGGTTTTTTTAAATGCAAACAAAATCAATGAAGTCAGAATTAAAACAGAATAGGTAGTGGGGGAAAATCTTTATAGCAAATTTCTGTGATAAACATTTGATATCCCACATGCATAAGGAATGGACACAAATAGAAGAATGAGTCATTCCCCAATAAATATATGGTCAAAGAATATGAACAGTTATTTCTCAAAGGAAGGAATCCAAGCTCTCAGTAAGCATATAAAAATTCTCTAAAATATAATCATTAAGAAAAAGCAAATTAAAAGAACTCTGAGGATCCATCTCACACCTACCTAAAGAAGACCAAAAAAAGAAAATGACAGCTGTGAAAGGAGAAGCACACTAAGGCACAATGGGTGGAGCTATGAAATGAAATGACCATTCTGGAAAGCAATTTGGAACTCTCTTAAAGCTAAACTGTGCCTATTCTTTGACCCAGAGATAACACTCCTAGGCACATGCCCCTATGGAGATGAAAGGCAGAGGGAAGGGTCATGGGCACAAAAATATTTATAACAATACGTTTCATTTTTAAGCAACAAATTGGGTGCTCAACAATTATGGAATAGCTGAACAAATCATGGTGTATGACTATAGTGGAATATTATTGTTCTGTGTGTAATGATGGAGGAGGAAGGTGGATTCAGAGAAACCTAGGAAGATTTTTGTGAAGTAAATTGAGCAAAACCAGGAAAACTATATAAACAAGTGATCATAGCAGTGTAAAGGACAACCTTGGAAGACTTAGAAATCTTAACAGTGCGATCACAGACATGATGAAATACGCTTCCCAACTCTTGGTGAAAAGGTGAGGGACTATTGGTAAAGAATTAGATGTAAAATTGCAAACACTAGTAACACAAATTTGGGTTTCTTGACTACATTTGTTACAAAGAAGGTTTTTGGGGTGTGTGTAAAGATTTATGGAAAATGGTAGAATATAGTGATAGCAATGCAAAAAAAAAAGGAAAAAGAAACATCAATGAAATTAGAATGTGCAGAAGAGAGCATCAGATTGTTTTGATAATTACCACTTTATGATACAGTTTGAGATCTGGTACAGCCAGACCACCTTCTTTTGCATTTTTTTCATTGATTCCCGTGATATCCTTGAGCTTTCATCCTTCCAGATGAATTCTGTTATTTTTTTCTACTCTGTAAAATACTTTTTGGTATGGCACTGAATAAATAGATTAATTTAGGTAGAATGGTCATTTTTATTATATTGGCTCAGTATACCCATGAGCAAAGGATATTTTTCCAGTTCTTTAAATCTAACTTTATTTGTGTAAAAAGTGTTTTATAGTTGTATTCATATAGTCTCTGGGCTTGTCTTGGCAGGTAGACTCCCAAGTATTTTATACTGTCTAAGGTTATTTTATTTTTAAAAATTTATTTTTTAGTTTTCAACATTCATTTTTATAAGATTTGGAGTTCTAAATTTTTTTCTTCTCTCTCACCTCCCCCACCAAAAGACTGCATACAATCTGATAAAGGCTCTACATATACATTCATATTAAACATATTTTCACGTTAGTCATGTTGTAAAGAAGAATTAGAACCAATGGGAGGAACCATGGGAAAGGAGAAACAAAAAAAAAGAGAACAAATAGTATGCTTCGATCTGCCTTCAGACTCCATAGTTCTTTTTCTGGATGTTTAGTTATTTTAAATGGAATTTCTCTTTCTATCTCTTGTTGCTGGACTTTGTTGGTAATATATAGAAATGCTGATGATTCATATGGGTTTATTTTGTGTCCTGCAATTTTGTTAAAGTTGTTAATAATTTCAAGTAGTTTTTTAGTTGATTCTCTAGGATTTTTTAAGAATACTATTGTATCATCTTCAAAAAGTGATAGTTTTGTTTCCTCATTGCCTATTCTAATTCCTTTTTCTTCTCTTCTTTCTATAACTAACATTTTTAGCTCAATATTAAATAATTTAGGTGATAATAGACATCCTTGCTTCAGCCTGATTGTGTTGGGAAGGCTTCTAGCTAATCCCCATCATAGATAATGCTTGCTGATGGCTTTAGATAAGTATTACTTATCATTTTAAGGTAAGCTCCATTTATTCATGTGTTTTCTAGTGTTTTTTTTTAACAAGAAAGGGTGCTGTATTTTGTCAAAGACTTTTTCTGCATCCATTGAGCTAATCATATTATTTTTGTTGGTTTTGTTATTGATATGGTCAATTATGTTGATAGTTTTCCTAATATTAAACCAGCCACGCGTTCTTGGTATAAATCCAATCTGGTAATAGTGTATGATCCTTGTGATGTATTGCTGTAATATCTTTGCTAGAATTTTACTTAAAATTTTTGCATCAATATTCATTAGAGAAATTGGCCCATAATTTTTTTTCTCTGTTTTGGCTCTTCCCATTTTGGGTATCAGCACGATACTTGTGCTGTAAAGGAATTTGGTAGGACTCCTTTGCCTATTTTCCCAAATAGTTTATATCATATTGGGATTAATTGTTCTTTAAATGTTTGGTAGAATTCAAATGTGAATCCATCTGGTACTGGCTAAGAAATAGAGTGGTGGATCAGTGGAATAGATTAGGTACAAATTCCATTATAGTAAATGACCATAGTAATTTAGTATATGATAAACCTAAAGATCCAAGCTTTCAGAATGAAAACTTGTTATTTGACAAAAACTGCTGGGAAAACTGGAAAACAGTATGGCAGAAACTAGGTATAGACCAACATCTCACACTGTATACCAAGATAAGGTCAAAATGCATACATGATTTACACTTAAAGGGTGATGCCATAAGCAAATTAAGAGAGCATAGAATAGTTTATCTGTCAGATTTACAGATAAAGGAAGAATTTAGGACTAAAAAAGATATAGAGAACATTACAAAATGTAATATAGATAATTTTGATTACATGAAATTTAAGGTTTTTGCACAAACAAAACCAATGCAACCAAAATTATAAGGAAAGCAGAAAACTGGGAAAAAAATTTTTTTGCAACAAGTATCTCTGATAAAGGCCTCATTTCTCAAATATATAGAGAATTAAGTCAAATTTATAAAAATAAAAGTCATTCCGCAATTGATAAATGGTCAAAGGATATGAACAGGCAGTTTCTAGACAAGGAAATCAAAGCTATCTATAGTCATATGAAAAATGCTCTAAATCACTATTGATCAGAGAAATGCAAATTAAAACAATTCTGAGGTACCGCCTCATACCTATCAGAGTGGCTAAGATGATAAAAAAGAAAAATGTTGATGTTGGAGGGGATGTGGGAAAACTGGAACACTAATGTACTGTTGGTGGAGTTGTGAACTGATCCAACCATTCTAGGGAGCAATTTGGAACTATGTCCAAAGGACTATAAAACTGTGCATAATCTTTGATCCAGCAACACCACAGCTAGTTCTATATTCCAAAGATATCTAAAAAAGGGAAGAGGACCTATTTGTATAAAAATATGTATAGCAGTTCTTTTTGTGGTAGCTGAGAATTGGAAAGCAAAGGGATGCCCATCAATTGGGGAATGGCTAACCACACTGTGGTATATGATTGTGATGGTGTGTTGGTCTTTTTCATCTGAGCTAAGTGAATGATATTTGTATGCTGAATTAAAGTAAGCTTGTCAACCCCTTCACCTTGCCTTCCTTAGTTAAGCAGATCAAAAGAACCTGTGCTGTTGGCAGCTTTCTGGGTGCTGGCTGTGGGTGGATCTTACACCCCCACAGAAGCTGCTAGCCAGATTGTTGAAACAGATGAAATATGATTGTGCTATAAGAAATGACAAGCAGGTTGATTTCAGAAAAATCTGGGAAGACTTACATGAACTATGCATTATTATGCATCACCATAGTGAAGTGAGCAGAACTAGGAGAACTTTGTACACAATAACAGAAGTATTATAGGATGAAGAATTGTGAATGACTTAGTCATCCTCAGCAATACAATGACCCAAGATAATCTCAAAGGGCTAATGATGATTTACCTTCAGAGAAAGAACTGATATTGACTGAATACAGACTGTAACATGCTATTTTTCACTTTCATTTTTTTTTCTTTTATTAGAGTCTACTTGTATAAAATGACTAATATGGAAATATTTTACAAAATTGTACATGTATAACCCATATCTGATTGCTTATCATCTCAAGGAGGGAGGGGAGGGAGGAAGAGAGGAGTAGAATTTGGAAGCCAAAACTTTAAATAAAAATGTTTAAAAAATTGGAAAAAAAGAAGAGAGCATCAGGAAGTTGAGAAGACATGGAGAAGAAGCAGGATAATGTTGCCTCTATCATCTGAACTGCAGGGCAGAGTGTGGTAACTCATAGGTGTAGTATGGATTATCCTCCAAATCTAAAGGGCTCTCTTTCCATTCAGGCAGGCCTTTTTAAAAATATCCTTTTAATATCCATTTATATAAAGAAACTCAGTCAAGGGCCTGAGCCTTAACCCCCTGAGCCAATCAAATTTCATTATCTTTTAGGAAAAAATTAACCAAAGATACATGAGGAGAATAATCTGATCCCGCTCCCATGGTGGGGAGGTAGAAGGAAATTCTGGCAGATAATATTGCTCCTACCACACATCAGGCAAAAGGAGCATTGACCAAGAAGCGGGGCAACTCTCAAGAAGCTCTGGAAAGGCTGGGTCATCCTGGACATGATGAGGATTCTGGGGCTTCTTAGAAGGTAGCATCATAGAACCTTTCAGTGAGAAGAGACCTCAGATGGCAATTCCTTCACTAAGTCTTTGACAAATGGTCTTGTAGCCTTCACGGGAAGATTTCCATTGATGTTGCTACCTTGTGAGGGGTTATCTTCCACTTTTATACTTGTTAGAAAATTTTGCTTATGATGAACTGAAATCTGCCTCTGTAGCTCAGCCCTTGATTCTAGTTCTGCTCTGTGCATCTGAGTAGAAATCTAATCCTCTTCATTTAACTCTTCAAATAGAAAGTTAGCCCACTTACTCTAACAAAAACAGAGATTAGCAAGGCTCTTGAACAGCAATGGTGCATAACTTAATGAAATAATGTATGTGGGGGAAACACACACACACACAATTTTTTCCAGAACTTGTTTCTGATCTCCAAAGATTTAAAGTCAAATAGATAAAGGTCACAGAGGTTTCCTACGACTACACAGAGTGAGGAGTAAAGTGTTTGGGATGGAGTTGGGCAGGGAGAGAAGAGGGGGATGTAGGAAAAGACTGGAGAGAGAAGAAGCCTAGGTGAATCTATGTGAATAAGATCTTGATGTCTGGTGTTGGACGAGGAAAAAGGCACTAGACTTGGAGGTAGGAAACCCAGATTGTGAGCCCAGCCCCATTCCTAACCAGCTATATGACACAGGGCGCTCACATTTTCTCTGGGCATCAGCTTCCTCATTTGTAAAAATGGAGGGTTGGGTAGGGACAAGTCCTTCTAGTTAGCCAAGTACTGATCAGCTGTGACTCTTGGACTCCTTATCCACAGCCCATTAGGGGCCAGCTGCATTGCCAGAGAAGAGAGAAACTAGATTGAAAGAGATGAATCTACTTTGCTTTATCTAGAACTATTCCTTTTGAAACAAGGTGATCAATGAGGCTCTTCAACTTACCCAAAGCATTGTTTTCTCCATCTTCCAGCTTTTTGCTTTGGGTACCCACTTCCTTGATAATTGTTCTTTTGATCCATTCTGGATTTTTAAAGAAAAAAAAATGGAGAGTTGGCCCAGGGTCCCTTCCTCCATGCATTTATCAAAGTGATATTTTTTTGAGAGGGAGAAGGTATTAGCTTTAAAAAAAAATGCTTAATGATATATATTCTTTTTAAATTACTAGAATTACCTCCCCTCCCCCACCCCATAACAGAGCCATCCCTTATAACAAGTGCTTTTAAAAAAATTTTAAAACAGAAGAAAAAAATTTCAGCAAAACTGATCAATACATATTTTAAAAACATGACATTATGTATAATCTTCCGTACCCATGAAGCTGCCCTTCTTTCCTGGAAAGGAGTATGGTGAGGTGTCTTTCCATATAGTTTCCAGGGCCAAACTTGTTCCTTATGATTTTGGAATATTCATTATCAATTGCTTTGTGGTGTTGTTCTTTTCGTTTACATCGTTGTAGTCACTGTGAAAGTTGTATTCCTGACTTTGCTTGCCTCACTCTGCATCAGTCAGCTTCATGTAAATCTTTCCATGCTTTTCTGCATTCTTGCTATTAGTTATTTCTTACAACTCATTCTATTCGTGAACCACAATTTAGCCATTTCCGAAGTGCTGAGCATCGATTTTGTTTCTTGTTCTTTGCTACCTTAAAAAAAAAAGAGCTGCTACTAATATTTTGGTGAATATGGAGTGAAAATAGACCCCAGGAAGACCTAAAACTAGCTTCACTGCAATATGTCCCTGAGACCCAGCTGCTTCTTTTCAGGGGATCAGTATCTTGGGGAGCCCTGAGGTCTTCTAATCACCATTCATAAAGCCAACACTTTCTGCCTCCTCTCCTCATTCACCAACACCCTGCTATGCTCAGGCTTCCTACAGGTCCTGTAGCCCCAGCCCATGAATATGGTGTTGCTTCCAAGCCAGGGCTGGTCTGTTTTTTCTTATTAAACATATTTTCTAATAGTGTAAAGAAACCAAATCCTTCCATCACTCCTCCCCTCAAGGATTCTTGTGACCTCATTTCAGCAGCATTGATGGCTTATACCACCACCATTAAGGGATCTCAGCATAAAGAAGTCAGAGGGCTGTGTTTCATTTGATGTCACCTTTTCTCTAGCTGAACTCCCGTTAGGTCATGCTGGATCCTCACCCAATACACTTAATATATGACTCAGCCTTCCTTGGGACCTCTTCCCCAAAGGTATGTGGGTCCTCACCCAATACACTTAATATATGACTCAGTCTTCCTTGGGACCTCTTCCCCAAAGGTGTATTCACCTCAATGTGTGTGATTGGTTTGAAGCACTACCTGGTATTAAGGAAATTCTTTGAGTGACTAAAAAAATAAAAAGCTTTGTCAACTTTGATTTTTTTTTGAGAACAAACTCTGGGGTGTATGCCTAGCAGTAAAATTTCTGGGTCAAAGGATGTGGATGTTTTTAACCACTTTATTTTCTTAATTCCAAAGTAGAATAGTTGTACTAATTCATAGTTCCACCAACAATGCATGGGTATTGGTTTTTCCAATTTTTCCACAACCGCTGCAACATTGACCATCCCCATGTTTTGACATCTTTGTAAATCTGGTGAGTATGGGGTGGGTGAATCTCAAAGTTGTTTTGATTTGCATTTGTCTTATTAGTGATTTGCAACATTCTTTCAAATGGTTGCAAACAAGTTGCAATTCTTTGAAGAGTTGTTTGTTCATATCCCTTGAACACAATGTGATATTTCTAAGGTATGATCTTATTACTCCTGTGCTTAGAAACCTCTTGTGGCTCCCTATTACCTCCAGGATAAAATAGCTAAAACTCCAGTGTTTGGCATTTAATTCCCTTCATAAGCTAGCAGCTCCCTATGTTAAATATTCCATCGTCCAAACTGGTTTATTTGCTCTTCTTCAGGCATAATTTGGTACTTCTTATTTCTCAGCTTTGCAAAGGCTGTCTCCTTTGCCTGGAATGTTCTCATAGATTGACTGCTTTGTATTTATTTCAGAGATATTTTGTGCTTATTTATATGTGTACATGTTGTTTACTCTAAGTAGAAGGTAATTCCTTGAGAGTCATTTTTGTTTTTGTATACCCAGTGCTTAGCACAGTTCTTGGAACATAGTAGGCTCTTTATACTTACAAATTATTTCATTTCTTTTTTTAAATTTTATTTAATATATTTAGTTTTCAGCATTGATTTTCACAAGAGTTTGAATTACAACTTTTCTCCCCATTTCTACCCTCCCCCCCACTCCAAGATGGCATATATTCTGGTTGCCCTGTT
>CM053623.1:38110225-38158110 GCA_028646595.1 Phalanger gymnotis | reverse complement strand
GTTCTTTTTCTTGATTACCTTTTCATGCTTCTCTTGATTCCTGCGTTTGAAAGTCAAATTTTCTATTCAGCTCTGGTCTTTTCACTGAGAAAGCTTGAAAGTCCTCTATTTTATTGAAAGTCCATATTTTGCCTTGGAGCAAATTATTTCATTTCTAACAGTCCTCTTCTTCAACCAGCCTAATTCTGCCCTTAAATTAGTCAGTCAGTCAACTATGTGCCAGGCTCTGTGTTGTTGAAATCAGCCAGGTAACTATTTGAGCAATTAACATCCATAAAAAAGAGATGCCATCATAGGATGCCAAGGTCAGGGAGCTCCAATAGGATTTCCTGCAGAAATTGTAGGAGTGAAAGTTAAAAGTTGACTTGGCCCAAGCTCTTTAAAGACTCTCAGTGGATTCAGACATGTAGCAGAAAAAAGAATCTGAGTAATCCGGCTATTTGAGCTCCCCTCTTCCCCTTTAAATTTGTGACCAGCTGCACCCTGTGTGGAATCAATGTGTGGAACGGTACTGGAGAGGCCGAGAGGTGCCAGAGCTGCTCCAAGCATCCCCTCATCAGCTGCTCTGGAACATCAGTCACCCCTGAAAAGGAGAAAGAAAGCTTTACTCCAGGCAATCTCACTTCCCTCATTTTTCCTTGGAGCCATTACACTTTCATATTAAAGTCTCCTGTGGTGTGGTGATTTTTCTGGGGTTATAATTTCATTTTTGTCAGTCTTAAAACTAAATGAAACCTAATGGACTTGTCCTTCACCTAAGAAGGTCATAGGTATTGCTTTCCACAGTGTCTATACCTACAGGCGGCTCCATCGGCCGCTTCCACCCACATAATATACTACGCAAAAAAAAACCTCATTTGTTTTAACAGTGGTACATTTACCAGCTGTATAGTGGGCCTGGAAATGAATTTTCTCTGGGCCTATATATATTGGAGATAAAGGGTGGGGGTAGCAAATAGGGGGTTAACTTCTGAGCCAGGAAAAGCTGGGTTCGAGTGCGCCTCTGAAACATACTGGTGGTGTAGCCCTCGACAAGTTACCTAATCTCCTTCCTTCCTTCCTTTCTTCCTTCCCTCCTTCTTTCCCTCCACCCTTCCTTCTTTCCCTCTCTCCTTCCTCCTTCCTTCCCTCTCTTCTTACCTCCTTCCTTCCTTCTTTCCTTCCTTTCTGTGGCTTTGGGAAGGTAAGAAAAAAATGCTTGAAAAAAATTAATAAAACCTTCTCAGTGCTCCAAGAAATTGTAAGGTTACATGTATATTGCAGAGAGGGTGCCTGACTGTATTTGTAGATGGATTTTCCTTATCTGCGAGATCCTAGCATCAGCGAAAGAATTAGGTGGTGCAGTAGATAAAGCACTAGTCCTGGAGTCAGGAACACCTGAGTTCAAATGTGACCTCAGACACTTACTAGCTGTATAACCCTGGGCAAGTCACTTAACTCTGTTTGCCTCAGTTTCGTCACCTGTAAAATGAACTGGAGAAGGAAATGGCAAACCACTACAGTATCTCTGTTGAGAAAGCCCCAAATGGTGTCAGGAAGAGTTGGAAACCAATGAACAACAACAGTGCCAGTGAAAATCAGGATCAGTTCCACGTAGGGTTTTATCTTTCACTTTTTATTTGTTGGTTTAGATATGTGATTTTATTGGAGTTGAGAAGTCCCTAGTGTGGAAACTCTCTCCATTCTTGCAGATCAGCAACTCTTAGTCTTAGAGAATTACTTGAGATACTGAAAGGCTCAGTGATTGGCCTGGCTATGTCAGAGGAAGGATTTGAACACCCCTAGTCTTCCTGACTGACCTATTACCTACTAGGCAACACTGCTTCTCTGAATCATTGATGTGCCTTTCTTATAGCACAGTAATATTCCATTAAATTCATGTGCTGCAATTTGATGAGCTATTCTACAATCATTGGGTATCTTTTTTGTTTCGAATTCTTTGCTATCTAAAAATTGCTTCAGAATATATGCCATCTTGGAGTGGGGGGAGGAGGGTAGAAATGGGGAGAAAATTTGTAATTCAAGCTCTTGTGAAAATACTGAAAACTAAAAATATTAAATAATGATAAAAAATAAAAATAAAAATTGCTGATATATGTGTATATGTGTGTGTGTGTGTGTGTGTGTGTGTGTGTGTGTGTGTAGATGGTCTTTCCTCTTACCAGGGACCTCCGTGGGATATATATGTCTCTGGGCCAAAGGCGGTAGACATTTTACTCATTTTATTTGAATAATTTCAAACTGCTTTCCAAAATGGTTGTAGTAATTCATAGCTCAATCAATAATTCCTTGCTTTCCACAGCCCCTGTGACACTGACTATTCCCATCTTTTGTCATCTTTGCCAATTTTCTTGTAAAGTGAAAACTTTGGGTTGTTTTGATTTGAATTTCTCTTATCATTAATGGTTTGGAGCTTTATATCACATGGTTATTAATGATTTGCAATTCTCCTTTGGAGAACTGGCATTCATATTCTTTGACCACTTATCTATCGAGGAATGACTGTATTCCATTTTTTAGACACCTTCTACCTTGAAATCTGTAATTCTGTCAGTCAGTTAATAAGCATTCATTAAATGCATACTATGAGCCAGATATTCTGCTAAACACCGGGACAAAAAAAAAAAAAGGCAAAACCAGTCCCTATCCTTAAGGATAGGGACATTCTGTAAATAACTAGATGAATACAAGGAAAACAATCTGAGAGGAGAAGATATTGGCCAGGGGAGAGATTGAAGGCTAGGTAAGGTCACCTTAACTAAGGTGGGATTTGAGCTAAGTCCTGAAGGAAGCCAGGGAAACTAACAGACATAAATGAAGGGGCAGAGCAACTCAGACATAGGAGAGAGCCAGTTAAAAGGCATGGGGTTGGGAGATGGAAGAAGAACCACCAAGTGGGACATCGTAGCTGTATTATAGAATGCATGGGAGTGGGGTATAAGAAGACTAGAAAGATAGGAAGGGGCTATTTTGTAAAGGGCTTTCAAAGTCCAACACAGGACTTTAAAGATGGTCCTGGCGGTAATATGGAGCTGCTGGAGCTCATTTTAGAGGGAGGCAACACGGTCAGATCTACCTTGGCCGCTGAGTAGAAGATGGAGAGTAGAGAAAGACTTGAGTAGAGAGACCAATAAGCAGAGTAATCTAATAGTCTAGGCAGAAATGAAGGTCTAGACTGGAGTGCTGGCTGCATTGTAGAGATAAGGCATATAGGAGAGATGTCATGAAGGCAGAAGTGATAAGATTTGGCAGAGAATTGAATGTGTAGAGTGAGAGCAAAGGTTGGACGATAACAGGGAAGTTGTGAGCCTGGGTAACTGGGAAGGTGGTGGTGGCCTTCACACAAAGAGAGAAGTTTAGAAGAGCGGAGGGCTTAGAACAATGAATAATAAGCTCTGCTTTGGATGTGTTACATTTGAGAGGTTTACAGGCTATCCAGCTTAAGATAACCAAAAGGCATTTGGTAATGTATGACTACTATGGGTATAGGAATGCATATATGGATCTGGGAATTATTTGCATAGAGATGATAAGTGAACCCACATAAATAGATGAGATCACCAATAGAGTGAGGATAGGAGAGAGGGTGGATTAGGAAAGAGCCTTGGGGGGACACCTACAGTTAGTGATTGTGACCTGGATGAAGAAGCATGGGAAGAGCCTGAGAAGAAGCCATCAGATTGGTAGGAGGAGAACCAAGAGAGAACAAAAGCTGCAACCTCGTGTATTCCGAAAGGAACTCATTCCCTTTCCATTAAATCCCACCCCGTTTTCTGACTGGCCACCTTTCTCTCACAGGTGGAACCATTCTTGTAAACTCTTCTCAATCCAAGGACAATGCCTCTTACATCTGTCCTTTCCTTGTCATTCACAGGGTCACCCCCTAGTTCAGGCTCTAATTACTTCCCATTTGGCCCTTGTCATGTACTTCTAATTGTCTCCCTGATTTTACCTTTTCCTCATTCCAATCAATTTTCCATAGACTCCAAAATGATTTCCCAAAGGCATAAGTCTGGCCTTGTCATTCCCCTAATCAACAACCTTTGTGGCTTTGAGGTCTGTTGGAACTAGTGGACTTGAGTGTGAGTAGTGTAACACCTATTAATTATGTGGTGATGGGCAAGTCATTGAAGCCTCTCTGAGCTGCAAAATGGAGACAACAATATCTCTACTCCTTTCCCCACAGGGTTGTTGTGAAGGTCAAATGAAGCAATGTATAAAAAGAGCTGTATGAATGTCGGCTGGATGATGTTACTCATAATTACAGAATAAAAGACAAATTCTTCAGCCTGATGATAAAGGTTCTTCGCAATCTGGATCTGATCTTCCTTTCCATCTTTATTAAATATTATCATCTGTTATGCACAGTATGTTACAACCGGGTAAATGTTTAACAACTGGCTCCCTGGGAGGAAAAAAATATACACAAGACACAGTTTTAAGTTTAATCTGCATTATTAGCATCTTCTTATTTTCTTTAGTCTAGAAATCAACAAAACAATAAATCAAGCCATGGTTTGTAGTGTTTGCCAATTTCCAAGGTTGAAATGTTCTCACTAAAAATTTAACAATAGGATCGAGGAAGCTGGTATGAGTGGACTCCAGCATACCCTGCAACAACCATACTGAATGTTCCTTAAAGTCGACATTCCACATCCTGCCTTTGTGCATTTGTTGTTTCTTATGTGTGAAGTCCACAGCTATGCCTTTTTTTTTTTTTGGTGTTTATGTGGTATATCCTCAGATAGAATATTAAGTCCTTCAGCATAAGCTTGTCTGTTTTTGTAGATACATCCCCAGAAAGCTGATGCCTGTGTTACGGTTTGAGGGCTACCCCAAATGTCTTCTTCATCAGCCTGTCTGAAATTCCACCATTAAAGATTTGTTTCTCTGAGGCAAGTCACTGTGGGTTTTTTTTAAATAACAATGCAAATGACCCTTGTGGGGATAAATACAGTAAGCTTCATCTGTTGAGTTGATAATCAAGTATTATCTGGAGTGCCATTTCCTGGGAATAAACTCTTATGGATATGTGCTTATGCCCCTGATTTGAGGGGCAACATGGCATAATGAATAAAAAGCTGGCCTCAGAGCCAGGAGGACCTGGGTTCAAGTATTGCCTCTGACACAAAATGACCATGTGACTCTGGGTTAATTTAATCTCTGGGTGTTCTAGGCAACTCTCTAAGGTTCTAAATTACAGTGAAGGCGCTAATTTCTATGGATAGAGACAATTTCCTCATTCAGGAGGAAATCATAGGTCTAGCCCCCATCCCTTATACACTATAATATTTCTTTATAGAATCTCCCCCCACTCCCAAATAATAACATTCTGGAAAATGGAAAATATGTGACCCAACCTCAAAAGAAAGAAACAGAGTATAATGTAGAAATCATTGAAATATCAACTAAGAGGTTCTCATATGCTTCCCAGTTCTGCTAACTAACCACCACGGGCAAGACATTTTGAATCTTTGGATCTAAATTTCCTTGTTTGTTAAATGAATGTATCAAAAAGTTTGTACAACCAGAAAACTCAATCTCCAAAGATAGGAATTTCTGATTTTGCAGTTGAGGAAACTGGAGCCCAGTGAGGCTGAGTAATTTACCCAAGGGCATAAAATGGCAAAGCTGAGGTTTAATCCAGGTCATCTGAATCTTAATCCACTGCTCTTTACCACATTGCCTCTCCATGGGTAACCTCTAGAGGACCTTCTGCCTCTGACATCCCAAGAGCACTAACCTGGATAGGAGTGCACTGGCGAGTAGGTACAGGAGGGGCAAATGGGTGGATGGAGGAATAAGACCTACGCTTGGGAGAAGGCAGGCCTGAAAAAGGGACATCATAAGGGTATGGACTGTCTTGGAGGAGGAAGGGAAAGGCAGCGTTCAGGTTAAGGACCTGGGGTAAATTTGAAGTGAATGGTAATAACATCTCTACGTCTCATTATGAATTCAATCCTTCATTAAAAATTGACGTGAGACTTGAAGTGATTAATAGTTTTTAAAAAGTTATTCCATTGCAATCAATCAGCAGAGCAAATGTTTATTGACCTCCTACTGTATGAAAGGCCCACTGCTCAGTTTCTTTTAGCTGAGAATTGCAAATTTTCACTCAGAAACACTTTATCAATTAGAAGTTAAAATTCTCTTGCAGAAGGTATTCAATCATACTGGATTGCAAGTATTTTTCAACTTGAGTTAGATACTATGAAAATGGTCATAGGATCTTAAACTAGTTGCTTAAAACCCATCTGTGCCTTAATTTTCCTCATCAACAATGGATAGATGGATGAATGAATATATGTATTATGGATGGATGGATGAATGGATGGGGTGGGGGAGGGAACAAGTATTTATAAGATATCTACTATTAAGTGGCACTTCTAGTGCCAGGAACTCTCCTAAGTGTTTTTAGAAATATTTCATTTGATTAACACAATGAATGAATGAATGAACAAATGAATGAATGAAAAAGCCTACTATGTGCAAAGTACTGAGTTGGAGATACAAATAGAAAAGCAAGGCAGTTTCATAATGGGGATCAACACATACATAGGTGGTAGCCTGATACAATGGAAAGAGCCCTGAAATTTGTAGTCAGAGGTCTTGGGTTTGAATCCTGGCTCTGCCAGTTAGTATGTAACCTTGATCAGGTCACTTAAATTCTACATTGCTCAATTTCCTCATCTATAAAATGAGGGATGCAGAACTAGGTGGCTCAGTGGAGAGAGCAGTGGTCCTAGAGTCAGGAGGACCTAAGCTCAAACCCAACTTCAGACACTTACTAGCTGGGCATAATCACTTAACCATATTGCTTCAGTTTCCTCATCTGTAAAATGAGAGATTTGAGCTAGATTACCTCTTAGCTCCTTTTTGTTTCTAATTCTATAATTGTTTGCTACTTACATAAAGATGATTAGTGAAATGCTTGTTAAAGGCTTTAAACCTTCTAGAATGGGTCTAGGCAGCCAAAGCACATGGCTTGGGGTTTTAGTAGGGCTAATTAGAATCCTCAGCTCTTATGTGAAGTTGGAACAAATTTCTCTGCCTTTAATGACCCAATATCGCAGTTTAGTCCAGCAGGTATGAAATCGTAAGATGGCTGATACTCACTGGGAATGGCTGGCATCGCTGTTTGGGGAAGCAATAACGGGAAATCTCCCCGGATGCTCTCTCACCGTCTTCACAACAAGTGGTTGTGAATTGGTTACTCGGCAAACAGCAAAATGGTCTGGGAATGAGAGCTGTCACCATTTTAGGTCCAGCACAAAGCCTCTAATTTCCTAAGTTGTATGTGGACATGAAACACCAAAGGGAAGATTCACCTTAATAAATTTAAGTAAATCATAACCCTGGGTTTAATAATGCTGACTTTCATAGAATCATGCATTTAAGTTGGAAGAGACCTTAGATTCTATCTAGTCCAATGCCTCATTTTACAGGTGGAGAAACTGAGGCTCAGATACATTAAATGACTTGTTCAAGGTCCTTTTATGCCAGTGGCTCACTTGTAGAATTTCCCTCTTCCCCATAGTCTTTGGCTCACTTGATATGAGTTCCTTTTTCTTTCTAAGCTCTGAGAAAAACTCTGGAAAACAAGGAGTGGTTTTTTTTTTTGGTTTTTTTTTTTTGAGAGGGGAACAAAATGAATATTGCTTTAAGGTTAGCACTTTACATATGTTATATCATTTGATCCTCACAACAACCCTGAGAGTTAATTGCCATCATTACTCTCATTTTACAGATGTGGAAACCGAGGCTAAGAAAGTTAAGTGACTCAGAGTCACACAACTAGTAAGTGCCTGAAGCAGGATTTGAACTTGCATCTTTCTGACTCCAAGTCCAACACTCCGGATCTATCTGCTTTCAGATATGAGGCTTCTACAGGGTTGGACCCAATGGCTATTTGTAGCTTTTGGAGCATCAAGAATTTGCTTCCACCCTAAGAAGATTCCTAAGAAATTCTGCCCTAAGAATAAAAATTCCTAAGGGATGCCTGACTTGCTGACAGTGTTTTTCCTTGGGGGTTGTGACTCTAAGTTGTGACTTAGAGTCACAACCTTGACATTAACTATTTTTTTAGACATTTTTTTTTTTGGAGGGGGAGAAGGCAGGGCAATTGGGGTTAAGTGACTTGCCCAAGGTCACACAGCTAATAAGTGTGTCAAGTGTCTTAGGTCAGATTTGAATTCAGGTCCTCCTGACTCCTGGGCTGGTGCTCTACTCGCTGTGCAACCTAGCTGCCCCAACGTTAACTATTATTAAGGCATTAACTGTTAATAGCTCTACCAGACAATTCATCTATGTGGGATAGCATTGGGTTACATCAAATCAAGGGATGTCTGGCCCTTTGGTCAATTGGGTCACAATCTAGCTCCAACCCATCTAATTTTCAGGACTGATTTCCCATGACTCCCTCCACACAGTCTACATTCCAATCAAACTAGTCTACTTCCTATTTCTCATACACAGATATTCCAGCTCCTGCCTCTGAGTCTTTTGCAGACCATCTTCCCCATGCCTGGAATGCTGTTCTTCCTTCCACCCTCACCTTGGAGTCCTTAGCTCCCTTCAAGACACAGCTCAAGGGCTGCCTCCTCTATTAGGTGTTCTCTGTTCCCTCTCTGTTCCCTCTCTGTTCCCTCTCTGTTCCCTCTGTTCTTCTCTCTACAGAAGCTAACTTTCTTCTCTCTCTTCCCCTCTTTTCTCTCTGCAGAAGTTAACTTTGAATTTACTCTCTGTACATTTTGTATTCACCTATCTGTATCCTTCTTGCCCCTCCTCCCTCCCACCTTAGTAAAATGTAAGTTTCTTGAAGGCAGGGACTGCTCCATTCTTGTCTTGTATCACCCCTAGTGCAGTACCTGGCAAATAGCAGGTGCTTAATAAATGCTTGTCGCCTTGATTTTGTTGAAGGTCGTAGTCAAAGCCCTGGTGCTGGGGATTAGTGCTGTCTCTCCCAATAGAAATTTGCCTCTCCTGCTGGATAGTTTGTTGCTCAGTACCAAGGCTAGCTTCCAGCATCCAGCTATCTAATTTGCTGGCTTACCTCCAGCATTAGCATCTATGTGCAGGGCACTTACTAAATCCGGGGGATCCAAAGACACCCCACCCCCTAGAAAAAAAGAAAAAAATAGAACCAAGGTCTTCAAGGACCTAACATTCTCCCAGGGAGGACCCATCATGCAAACAGAAAAGTAAATTCCTGGCTAATCTGAGGAAGAGAGCACCACCAGCTGGACAAAGATCCAGAGGACAACAATTTGACTATTGTGTAAATAAGTTTAATGTGAAGGTATATGTAGAAGATATATCGGATTACATACCATCTTGGGGGGGGGGAGGGAGGGGAAAGAAAATCTGGAGCTCAAAAGCATGCAGAACTGAGTGTTGTAAACTAAAAATAAAAAGAACTCAATTAAAAAAAAAAAAGAACGTGGTAGGTGACTAATATATGCTTCTTGTCTTGACTTATTCTTGTATTTGTGGCCCCAACCCCTAGTCTGCTGCCTTTCACATAGAAGACACTTAATAAATGTTTCTTGAATTTAAAAAAAAGGACCCAGAAGACACGCATAAATGTTAGACTAGAGTAGGAATGGTCCCCTAGTAAACTCCTTATTCTGGATAGCTTTGCTTCTGTTGTGCATTTGGAGGGGTGCAATGCTTTGTTGGCAATACCCACTCATGCCATCCATGTCCTTCTTCACTGGCCTTCTGGTGACCCACAAAGCTTTTCATAAGATGAAATGCCTGAGCCGCACCTTCAGGAAGCTAAGAATTCTCATGGGTGGAAACATGAAGGGAAGCATGGAGGATACAGCCTATAGATGCCAATAGACAAAAGTGGGGAGAATTCCACGTAGAGTGTGGACAGCACTTGATTGGGCTGGATGGTACAATAACAATGATTCTTATATACATGATAAATCTAGAGAACTAGGGTGACCCCTTACTCTTGAAGACTTTGAAGCCTAAATGTGTTGAGGTTGGCCCAGGGTCACACAACCAGTAAATGTCTGAGGCTAGATTTGAACTCAGGAAGACAAGTCATCCTGACTTAGGATGCAAAAAAAAAAAAAATAGATCATCTCAGAAAACAGAAATATCAGACTGGAGAAAGGAAAAGAAACAACAGAAAAATCATGTGGTTAGCAACCCTTAGGTTGCTTTCATAAGATAGGGTGCAGTGAATAGAGTGCTGGGTCTGGAGTCAGGAAGACCTGAATTCATATTAAACCACAGACACTTACTTGGCTCTGGGCAAGTCACTAAATCTCTGTCTACCTCAGTTTCCTAATTTGTAAGAAAGGGATAATGATAGTACCTACGTCCCATGGTTGTTGTGAGGATCGAATGAGACAATATTTGTAAAGCACTTAGCGCAGTATCTGGCACACAGTAGGAGCTTACTAAATACTGTTTCCTTCCTTAACTACTTTTGTATGGCCCAGCCATTTAACTATTGCAGGAATTTAAAGAAGTTGTATGAATATGAGAGTGGATCAGGGATGAATCATTAGCAAATACCTTAATTTAGGGCAAATATCCTTCCACTTTTATTGTGGAAGCTCGTTGACAACTTTTCTCCAGCAGCAATTTTTTATTGGTGATGGTAGTAGGCTGCTGATCCCTGCCATGACCTCCTCTATGACCCTTCCAGGGAATCTTAACTTTAATTCTTCAGAGACTGTGATCATCTAAGACTTGCAGTCCCATAGACTCACTGGGTTTCAAAAGATGGGGTCAGGGGAGGGGATTGTCACTCAAAGCACTGCACAGTTTCCCAAAGCCAAGCCAGCCCACCGACCTCCTGTTCAACTCTGGGCCCTGTTTGTTGTCCATTTGCAGTTCATTGTCCATTTGCAAGACGTGTATACTGATAGGCCAGTTTTATGAATTACCCATTCAACTGCATATCATCAAGAAACCGTATATATCATGGCCAAAAAAAAGCTTGCATATTCATATAGCAAAAGTAAGTGATAACCTAGGGACAAGCCTATAGAGGGAGACCCTCAAGATGAAGTGTTGTAGGATTTATGGGAAAACATTCTTAAGAGGTGCACAGCATGGGAGAGGAGGGAGGGATTGCGATCTGCGTCTTTGGAGGAAATAACCTCATTGATGAGATCACAGCGCAGTCCTGTTTGTATTTAATGAGATGTTTTTCTTTCAATAAAGCCACCAGGGGTCATCAGTAAATGAAAATGTATTAATATTGCCCAAGTATGTTTGAATTTTGTAAATCCTATATTTCACAGGGGAAGACCTAATAGTTAGTGCTTCACTCCAAGGGGACTTCTTGTGATAGCTAGACAAATTAAGCTAATTAGCGATTCTATTTTACAGTAGAAGTATAATCATCACTTCATGAATTTGCTAATTATTCTTCTCTGCTGTGGGACATCAGCCCCAACTTTAATGGTAATGAGAATGTACTAAAGAAATTAGGAAGTACGCAGGGATACAAAAGAAGTTTTAAATTGAACTGCTTGGATAGAAAACAAAAGCTTCACAAGGTATTGTAAAAGGCATGAGGTTTCTAAGGTTTTTGCTAAATAAAAGCCACCAGAGGGCAGCTTAGTACAATGCAACGATGCAATGCTTAATAAAACAATGGACTACATTTTTGGGGGGGGGGGATGAGATGAGTGGGGGGGGGAATTCACTGTCAGGTCCTATGCAGTTCTGCTGCTAGAACCAAAGAGCCCAGAAGTCATCAAATTTTACTGAATGAAACATTATAAATAGTTATGCTAACAAAAATGAATGCTACTTCAGGAAACACAGGAAGGAGCTGAGGATCAAGAGACCTGGGGTTCAAGCTCCATCTCTGCCTCTGATTAGCTGTGTGACCTTGGGAAAGCCACTTCCACTCTGTGAGCCTCAGTTTCCCGGTCTTTAAAATAAGGAGGTTGGGTTAATGATCTCTCAGTTCTCATCAGTTTAGTCTGTAATGAGGCTTCTACTTGGGACCATCAGATGGTTGTGTTCCGTTTTCTATGGAAAGCATTCCCGACAGTTAAAATTATGCCCATTTTTCTAGTGATAACTCCTGAGGGGGCTGACTATCCTGCTCATAGAGAAAACAAATGCTTCACCTTGAGTTGAGAGGAATTGAAAGCTCTGATATATTTCCTTCTAATTAAATAGAATAAACAATGTCCAGGGGCAACTAGGTGGTGCAGTAGATAAGAGTGCTGGAAAGGAATCAGGATGACTTGTCTTCGTGAGTTGAAATCTAGCCTCGGACACTTACTGGTTGTGTGACCCTGGGCAAGTCACTTAATCCTGATTGCCTCAGTTTCCTTATCTGTAAAATGAGCTGGAGAAGAAAATGGCCAACCTCAAATGGGGTCACAAAGAGTCAGACATGACTGAATTCGACTAAACAACAACAAAATAATGTCCATGAGTTCCCTGCACCAATAAAATCACAAGTCTCTCTTCTATCCCTCACAGTGACCCTGAGACTCTGAATGGACTTGTTGTAGTCAGTGAAACTAAGAACACAGCTTTATGTTGGCAAAATAACTTTAAATATTGAAGAGAAGAGCCTTGGCAGGGAATGTTCCACTTTCTCCAGCTGCCAACAGCAGTATTAGATTTAATTTGAGGGATAAATTTCCTAGAAAGGGTCCTTTATTTATTGTTACCTACAAAATAAACATCTTGGGGTTTGGGGTAGGGAAGGACAGGCCCTTTTCCTAGCTCTCCCCCTGGGATGCCTGAGATCTTCTGGCAGGATTGTCTCTAATGACTCTCAGAAAAGTGGGGGAAAGGGCTGCCAGCCCTTGGCTTTCATCCCATCAGCCAGCTTTGTGATGAGCGGAAAGAGAACTCTGTTTATGGTCCCCTGAATTGGCCGATAACTGCTTTGGGCAGGATTGCCTGGTTAAGGATGTTCTAACGCTATGAGATGTGTTATTTGTCATGTAATAGGCTAAATCTAAGGGAAGCAGAATAACATAGGGATAGAGTATTGGCTTCTAGAGTCACAAAGCCCTAAGTTTGAATCCCCTCTTTGACATTTGGACAATTATTAGCTTTGTGTCCATGGGCATTGGTGGAATTAGGACTAGACCCACCCTATTTGATATGTTAATTCTAGTCTAAGAAACGTAACCGTTCCTATTATTATTTTCGTTACTACTATTAATGGTTATGATGATGATTTGGGTGGTGGGCAGGGGGAAGAGCTATGGGTATTGAATTGAGGATTTTATGGTGTGAGGAGCTCCTGATGAGAAAGTTCCACTAAGGAAAACCATAATTTTCTCAGACACTTAGAGTCTATCACAGCCCTGAGGGATTTATTCAGGTCCACAGTGCTGGTATGTGTTAGAGTTGGGACCTGAACCCAGATCTTCTTGATTCTAAAGCCTACTCTCCATCCACCCCGCCCTACTGCTTCATATTATTATACAATATTTCATACTTCTCGAAGATCCCTTCTAGCTCTAACATTGTGTGAATGGATCTCCCTGGATCTCTCCTCCTCTTGAAAAAAAAACATCCTTGACAATCTGTGCCTCTACTTCCTTTCCTCTAAACCTTCAATTAGCTTCTGACCTCACTGCTCAACTAAAGCTGCTCTCTCCCACATTACCATCGATCTCTTAATCGTCTGGTCTAGTGGCCTCTTCTCGGTCCTTATCCTTCTTGACCTTTCTGCTGCTTTTGATGGCTGGCAATGCTCCTGGATAGTCTCGCTTCTCTGGGGTTTTGTTATTCTGCTTTCTCTTAGTCCTCCTCTTAATGAACTGCTCCTCCTCATCGGTCTCTTTTGCTAGATCTTCGTCTATGTCATGCCCATTAGTCATGAGCGTCCCCCAAGATTCTATCCTAGACACTTCTCTTTTCTCACTATAGTATGTACTTTCTCACTTGGTGATCTCATCAATTCCTATGGGTTCAATTATTGTCTCTCTGCAGATGATTCCCAGATCTATATATCTAGCCCTAGTCTATCTTCTGACAGCTCTAGGGCTATACACAAACTCCCTTTTGGACATTTGGAAATGGATGTCCTATAGGCATTGCAAACTCAGCATTTCCAAAATAGAACTCATTATCTTGTCCCCCCAAACCCTTCCCACCTTCCAATTTTCCTATTACTTGTGATGCTACCACCATCCTTTCAATTACCCAGGTTTACAACTGTAGTGTCATGCTCGATTCTTCTTTCTCATTCATCTCATGCTTGCCAAATCTTGTAATTTAATTCTGTGGAACATTTCTCCACTCACCCCACAACTACCCTATACAGCTTCTCATCACCTCTTTCTTACATTATTGCGATAGCTTTGGGGAAATCCTAGACATGAGCCAAATCTAAATTTTAAGTAACTTTCCCTAAAATTCTTGAAAAATCAGCAAAAATCTATGGGTGTTTAACATTGCTTATAATGATATTTTAAAATATGTATTGATTGATTTTTGCTGATTTTTTGCTGATTTCTCTAAGATTCTGGGCGGGAGCTCAAAGAGCTATAAATGAGACAAAAGAGCTTGACTCCTCTCATTAGAAGCCAGGCTGTCCCAGGACTGAGCCTGGTAATTGTAGTCCCTTAGTTGAGAAGGAAAAAGTGAGTGCCTTAGTCTTAAGCCAAGCAATTATTCTTATGGTTATGATAGAAATAAATATAAAGGTCTACGCAACTATATTTTTAAAAATCAACTACAGAAGTACAAGATGTGGAGACATAACTAGGCAACAATTTATTTGAAAAAGACCTTAGGGTCGTAGTGTTCCGCAAGCTCAAAACAAGTCAGCAATGTGATATAGCAGGCAGAAAAGCTAATGTGACTTGAGGCTACATTAACAGGAGTATAATGTCCATAACAAGGGAGGTAATAGTTCTTCTGTATTTTGCCTTGCTCAGGCCATGCTTGGAGTACTTTATTAATTTCTGAGACCCACATTTTGGGAAGGGCGTTGACGAGCTCTAGCGTACCCAGGATGGTGAGAGGAGTAGCAATCGTGCCATACGATGATTTGTCAAAGGAACTGAGGTATCTTTAGTCTAGAGAAGATAAGACTTAGCTCTCTTCAAGAATTTGAAGGGCAAAGACATGAAAGAGATTTTGTGCTGCTCCTGATTGGAGAGAACTTATAATGGTGGGACTGAAAGTTGGAAGGCCAGTTTACGCTCATTGTAAAGAAAAACTTCTTAACAATTGTCGTGGCTGTTGTTCAGTTGTTTCAGTCGCGAGCGACTCTTCATGACCTCGTTCATGACGTTGGAGGGATTTGGCATTTCCTTCTCCAGATCATTTTACAGATGAGGAAACTGAAGCAAACAGGGTCACACAGCTAGTGAGTGCCTGAGGCCAGATCTGAACTCAGGAGATGAATTTTCCTTACTCCAGGTCCAGCACTCTACTGTGCCACCTGGCTGTCCACATCCTAACAATCAACCATTGTCCTAAAATGGAGCAGGATCCCTTGGAGGATAAGTGCTTAGGGTTAGGAGAGAGCAGGTGGTAGGGCCTTACGAAAGGAGTTAATGAAAAGAAAGTGGAAGCACTTGGCAAAGACCAAATTGTGGAGTTCAGTAGGAAAAGAAAAAAGAGCTTTAAAGTTAATTAGAAGGGTCTTGTAGGATCCTGGTCTGGGAGAGACTGTTAGGTGCTTTAGTCAGGCATATGTTGGGGCCTGGGAAAGCAATCTTCTTACCCAGATCAAACTGAGATCCATACTAGTATAAACCAAAAGGTCATATGGAGTCAGTACCAGGATTTCTTCCTAAGGCTAAAATCCAAGAAGCTGAGATAAACGTGAAAACCAATGTAGACACTCTCATCTGCTGCGCCTGCCCTGGGTCTACGGTGCCCCTTGGCTCATCTATAATAGTAAACGTGCAGGTTTAAACAGAAAGAAGATTGTCAACTAACATTTTTTTTTAAAGATAGAGAAAGGGTCCATGGGTGTGTAACATTGCTTATAATGGTATTTTAAAATGTATATTGATTGATTTTGCTGATTTTAAAATCTTCCTCTTTAAAAAAAAATCTTTGTTATATAAGGTATGCCTTTCTGAGAAAGAGTAGGGATACTAAAGAAAAGAATATAACGAATCTCTAAAATTCTATTTTTAAAAATATAGACTCGAGTAGCTTTGAAAGAAGATAAAAAGGATCCCATGAAGGAGAAAAGATGAACAATCCGCACGAGCTTAAGAGAAAGGGGTTGGCTCTGGAATCCAGGTCACAGAGCAGCTGGGAAATGAGAAGGTCGATGTATAGATTGATGTTCAGTGTACAGGTTAGCTTTAGACAGGAAGAAAAAACCTCTTGCTCTGAGGCTAGAGGGAGGGATAAGGATAAATGTATGGACGAGGATGTATTAAGAAGACAGGGACATCCTTGGAGATCTGTGTGGCTTAGTCCACATAGCACTGAATGGGCCCTCCCTTACCAAAAAAAAAAATAAAAATCTTTTTTTGGGTACATTTGAAATCAGGTTAAAATGGATAATATGGCAGAACCAGGAGAACAATTTGTACAATAACAATATTATAAAAACAAACGACTTTGAAAGATAAGAACTCTGATCACTGCAATGACCAGTGTTACTGACCTCCTTACTAATAGATAATGGATTTCTGTGTAGAATGAAATATACATTTTTGGATGTGGCCAGTGTGGGACAATGTTTTGCTTTGCAATGCTTATCTGTTACACCAGTTTAATTTTTCTTTATTGTGAGGAGTGAGAAAAAACAAATGCTTAATAATTGGAAATATTTTAATAAAAAATTTACATAAGTTATAAAATAGGATAAATATCTGTTGACCATTAAATGAGCCTTTAGCCAGTCTTGTTGCAGTTTCATGATGTGTTGTGGTGGAACCGCCTCAAAGAATTCAGTCAGACCACCTCTAATCCAAGTACAGGCATTTGAGATTGACGCCTCTCCTGAAGCAGGCTAAACTCTAAGAGGAACCAGCAACTTCAGAGAAAGCAAGATGTATTTTTGTAGGGTAAAGTTGCAATTACATAACAGAAATTATGAATATTAAAAAGGCTGGAAGGGTTTGTTAAGGGATTAGTTAATGGGGAGGGGTCCCAGCCACAGTGGAACTGTGCATGCGATTACCCACAATGCATACAGAAAAACCCATTTGGGGGAATATGTACATATGATAATGATACTATAATAAGCCTCTCTATGCCATAAGTTCACTATAGGTCAGTTCTTTACTATTACTGTACAGGTGCCTACTTAGGGAAAGTCCCTTTTATTGTTTTTGGGGTCCATATCCTGCTTGGGCAACCTGGTGGTGCTGCTTTCTGATTGGTTGAATATTGTAGTCCTGTCTGAGACTAGATGGATGTGGTTGTGGTTGAGTGCATGGACACGCCTGCTGTTTCTGTGAGAAATATGAGTTCATGGACACACCTATTGTTCTAGTGAGCAGTGAGGCATATATGAAGAAGTTAGGATATTAAGTGGGGGGTAGGGTAGGTGGCTAGGTAGGGGCAGTGGGCCTGCTGTTCAGTGGGGCATATAAGGTAAAGTTAGAATATTGGGGCTGGAGGCAGCTTTATTAGGATTCCATCAGTCTGAACCATATTGTATGAACTTTGCTTTCAATAATGAGGTAAGCTGGACCCTTACAAATGTACTTAATGGAGGAGTCACAAAGACACTGTCAAGAGTGGGAGAGGGTATTGGGATCTCGCTTGACTTCTTTTGTACCAAAAAATACAAAGACTGCAAAATACTTGAAAACAGCACTGGGAAAGAGGAAAAAGGCAAAGAAATGACTGTCTCCTTTAGCATCATGAAAGCCTGTTCTTCTGTAAAAACACTGAGAAGGAACCTCTGTTGAAGAATAAACCCGGGGTTGTATAAAACTTCACTTCCTCTGATCATGTAGCCTACAATTGTATCCTACTTTATACTTGAGCTGTCCTGGTGAGAATGACTGGATAAGCATATTTTCAAATCTATGTTTTATATATAATTTAAATGCACGGTATAATACACTGCCCACAGGTTGATTTTTATAGAGGTTAAAACATTTTTAAAGAATTGTAGAGGAAGCCTTGAAAATACTACATAACTAATAAAAACCCTTTGATAACTCTAAAAATAAGTAGCTAATCTCTCATTATTCCCTATTGAGTGAAATTAATGTTATACTATGATATTAATAGCTAATTATTAATTTATGATCCACCCTTTTCCTTCTATTTCTATTGAGACTCAACTCCTGCAAAGGTCAGTCAGTCTTAGAAGGGCGTGGCTAAGTGATTGCTCTTAGCCCTAAAGGGACGTGCTTCTTAAGTAGGTTGGGCAGGACCCCACTCAACTGGGAAACCTAGCTTCTGTTTGGAGTATAAAGAGAATCCAGTCTGGGTGAGTCTTTGCCCGGGAGAAGACACCCTGTCCTTCATCCCCTCCATTAGAGTTAGGGCAACTCAGTTCATGAAGGAGAAAACTAGCCAGAGATTTCTGGATGGAAATGGCTTCCCTTCCCAGATGCCTTGAGGCTGCTGAGTCTCATAATCGAGGCACATTCTCAGCAGGAGGAGCTGAAGATTTTTAGACCGCCTCCTCATTGTCTACCAACAGACTATCACGTCATCCGCCAATCAGGGCTGAGTTTTGCTTGTCAGGGGAGGTGCCTTTCAGAAGTGATTTAAGGCATTGCAGAGTGTCCCTTCGCATCTTTGGTTACCGAGAAAAACCACTGACCATTAGTTTATTGATTACAGGTTAGCCTAATTAACATATCGATTATTAATTACCCAGAAACTCTGTCTCTTGAGGTTTTTTTTTTATTTGCAACAACATAATGTTAGCAAATGGAGTGGTCCTTGTCCATTCTGTCTTTGTGCTTGGTAAATATTGAGTCAAATCCCATCTAATTATGGTATGGATGTAACTGGATTCTTGGAGACTATGCAGGAAGACTACAAGCTTTTGGTCGGTTCTGGCAAACTGGAAAAACTTTGAATACAGCTCCATCAATATATTATGAGTCTGTTGTCCAAGGCACGTAATACATCACTGTTGGTTGGCTGATTTATCGGTCTAGCTAAGTATGAAGACACTCATCACAAGAATGTTGGTCCCAAAATGATGACTGAGTGTTGGGAGGCTTAGGAAAGGAATGTGACAACCCATGAAATGCACGAAAACACAAAAAAGCCTTAATCCGATGGAAACCCCTTCACATTCCGCAATGGTGATGATAGAGTGTCAGAAAAAGGAGCAGGCAATACAAAAAATTACCCTCTTCTTAGACAAACATTGACCTAAGTACTAAGGCTCTTAACATGATCTCTGCTAGTGTAAAATGAGTTGACACTCCAGTGGAGGAACTGAACCACAACCATGTTGACATTCTTTCTCTAAATGAAGCCATAAGACATAAAGAAATTGCATGTAAATGGAATGTAGTTTCTCCTGGGGAGGGGGTTGGGAGTAGGGGAAGGGGAGAGTTGGGAGGAGTTGGTTTTATCCTGTACCCAAAAGCAGTTAAGTATGATTTCATAGGACAAGCTGCTATCTTGCAATCACTACTTGCAAACAGACCACCAAGAAGAGAATGCTGGCTTATACATCAACATTCATGGTAGAGGGTGAAGGCATAGAGAAATTTTGTGAAAAACTTGATAAGATTCCCCCAGCCTAAGTCAACACATGCCTGTTTGCTTAGCTATTGTGAGCAGGCAAAGTGAGATAGGCAAATGTCCCAGGAAATTATGTTTCTAATTGTTTTTGGGTGCAGGATGAAACCAGCTTAACATTTCTCTTCGAGGACAATCTGCATTCCATTCAACTTCAAGGAATTACACAGAATTGGGCTAGTTCCTTGAAGAAGGATTTACAAATTCTCAAACTCCTACTTCCCCTCCCCCTGAATAAACAGAATACTTTTACCTTTCCACCTGTAGTAAGCCTGGACTTACTCTCCAAACCCGTAGGCACACTAGCAGGTTGTGTCTCCAGAACTTGACTAGCCCAGCTATCTCTCTAGTGTTATTTAACCAACTGATCATTTCTCAAAACTATCAACAATGAACATCAATTGGCTTTTTATATGGGGTTATTTAATGAAAAGATAGCAGGCAACACACAAAAAAGATAGCACAAGAACTGTGAAAACATCCCTCCCCTTGTCTCGCTCAACAACGTCAGTCTTTGGGAACGATGGGCTCGAATTTAAAGTGATGACTGACAAACATTACTCCCACCACTGAGTTCACTAGGTGCAGCATGGCTGATGGACAAATTATTCCCTTGCACATAGGAAAAGTAAGGTGTGAGCTGCTGGGCCAATCCACCACTGAGCTGGGTCAAACAGATTGCTCCTCAGTGTTGGATCCATCCAGAGTCCTGCTGCTGGACTTCTTTATTTATTTGTTTGTTTGGTTGGTTGGTTGGTCCGGGCGCAGCTCACGCTGAGCTCTGCTTCACTCCACTCTCAGCTCCATGCTATAGACTTTACCCCGTGACCATCTAGGCTGTCCTGGGCTGGAGCCCCGCTTCCCTCTGATATTTCATGGGTACCGCAGTTCTAGAATTTGTTCAGAGCCATTTTTTATAGGTGTTTGGAGGGTCCTGTGGGAGAGCTTTAGGGAGAGCTTCCCTGCTTTCCAGCTGCTATCTTGGCTCTGCCCCCTGCTGCTGGACTTCTTCAGAAGCTCTTAAGTTCTTTCAGTCTTCCACCCAAGATCAGAAAAGAGTGAAACACAACTAAGATAACAAAATAAGTGCCATGTGTTCAAAGCCACATGGTGACCAGGTAGGGGCTTTAGGCATTTCTTCTTTTTCACTTGAAGTCAGGGAGAAACAACCCAAGTTTCCAGTTGCAGTTCTAGCTCTTTAATCAATTAAAAGACTTTTCTTCATTATGTGTTAAGTAGACAGGAAACAATCATAGAATACATACATATGCTCTAAATTGTGCACACGTTCTAAGGGCTGGAGCCCTGTTGACCAGTCCCCCTCCTCCACCTTAAAACATTCCTAATTTTACTTTTGTTGGCTGAAACAATTTCCTTGCTCTTTTGTGGGTGCTCTCTGTTTTTTTCTCTTTAAAAAATATTTTATTGATGCCCTTTGTTTTTTAAACATCAAAACATTCCTTCTCTCCCAATGGAACCCTACCTTGTAACAAATACAGTCAAGCAAGACAAATCAAATAAATCCTTTGGTTATGTCTGATGCCATGTGTTTTACTCCACATCTAAAGTCTACTCTCTAAAATGAAGGGAGAAACAGATGTTTCTACCAGCAATTCTCTGAAGTCACAATTGGTCATTGCATTGTTCAGAGTTCTGATGACTTTCATTATGGACTTTCATTACTTTTTGATATTGTTTCATAATTGTTACTATTTGTTAACTCTTTACTATGTGGTTGTCGATGTTGTTAATAATTGTTAGTTGCTTAATATTATTTAAGAATTGTTAATTTTGTTTAATACTATTGTTTAAATTGTTGTCCTGGTCCTGCTTTCTTTACTATGCATTGTCATACAAATTATCCCTTTTCTCTGAAGTCTATATAATTATCCTTTCTCAAGGCACAATATCCTTCTATTCCATTCTATAGACCACAATTTGTTCAACCATTTCCCAAGGAAAGGGCACCCACTTTCCTTCCAGTTCTTTACTACTACAAAAATTGTGATTTCAATATATTTGTATGGAACCTTTGCCTCTGACAAATTGTGGGGCCTTTGTTTAGTAGTGGTACCAACTGATTCAAGGAAATACAGTATCCCAAAAGTTATAGTGGGGTTTTAAAATTTAATAGCTTTGATAGCTTAAAACCACACTAAGACTTTTAGAACACCATGTATACCCCCTTAGTCTTTCCACATCCTTTTGGAAGAATGCCCCACCCTCAACCCAATTGTATGCATTACAGGAACAGGTACTGAATCTGGACCTGTGATTTCACTGGTATTTGGAAATTTCCAGGTAAGGAAAGTCCTTCTTCCAATACAAGTTGCTACCTTAGAGTCTTAGAACACTGCCTAGGCTATTGAAAGCTGGGCTTGAGGTCTCACAGTCAGTATTCAGCAAAGGCAGGGCTTGAACACTGGTGTTCTGACTCTGAGGCCATTACTTTATCCCCTACACTACCCTCCTCCCATGAATTATAGGTCTTTCTATAGTAAATAAGCTATTTGTGTATGTTTGATGTAAACGAAGCTACTAGTAAATGCTAATTTGTAATAAACCAGTGAATGACTTAATAGGAAACAGAATAATGGTGAGGTAGACAGCTAATTAAATAATTAACATGAATAATTGATGCATACATTGCTTTAACCTTTACAAAGTGCTTTACATGCATTATTTTATTTGACCCTCACAACAATCCTGTGGCCTTGAAAGACTTTGAAAGAACTGGGGGACCCATGATGAAGCATGTCACCCATTTTCTGACAGTAAAGTAATTTATAGGCTCAAGACACAGAATGAGGAGGATGTCTTTGGATACGGCCAATGTGAGGATTTGCTTTGTTTATATATTTTTGTTTCTAGAGGGGTGTGTGTGTGTGTGTGTGTGTGTGTGTGTGTGTGTTACTGATAAGGGGGGAGATGTAGCATAGAAGGAAAATAAAATTTTGTTAATTGGAAAATCTTTAAGTAAAAAATGTAGAAGGTAGTTTCTATAGATAGGGCATTGAAGGCTCAGAGGGGCTCAGTGATAGTATCACAGTCTTGATTCAAACCAAGGAAGAAGTGAAATTAGCACAATAGCCTCTTCAAGATGGCATAGCTGGGGGATCTATAGGGAATTTTTCCATTTGTTTATGCATTGAACAGTTTCCTTTATAGTGACAAACACCCAAGGGTATGTTGGTAAATGTTTAACAACCAGCTCTGCGGGTGGGGGTGGGGTGGGGGGGATGTACACAGGACACACTTTTAAATTTAATCTTCATTATTAATATTTTTCTCCATCACTTTCTTAAATCTAGAAGATCAACAAAACAACAAATCAAACCCTAATTTGTAGGGTTTGCCCATTTCTGAGATGGTAACACTGAAAGTTTAACAATCACCTTTCCAAGGCTGGTTTGGCCTGGTTCCAGCATACCCCTGCCAACATCTTGGTGAGCATAAGACTCTCTGTTTCTTGACTGATATTTATCCTCAGAGAATTATTAAACAAATTCCCTTGACATAGTTATGCATAGGAGACACTTGGTTGGAGGAAAGGCTTTAAGAAAATGTTTTGCTCTGCAGAAGCAAACGCTTTCTAGTAGTCAGAAAACACTAAGGACATTGGATCTTGTATTTTTTTTTTTTTTTTGCAATAGCTGGGCTCACTGTAACGATATGGGTCACTGTGGCACGTCCTGTGTGAAAACCTTCCTATTCCTTTATCATACCTTCATCATGCCCTAGATTTACATGAAGGTTATTCTCATAAAGATTTTGTACATATAGGAAAATGGGCATCTGGGGCCATAGTTATTCCTACTTTTTCAAGCACCTTTCATCATTAGTAATATTATTTAGGGAAGATGCTTTTTTTCCAAGTGCTTGTTAACCTTTCCTCTTAATTTAGCTATCTTGAGAATGAATCCTTCAATTCCCTCAAAATTATTTTTCTAAAACTTGTCACAAAGATGATGGAGCTGGAGTGGAGGGTTTTAAATTTTAATTTAAAGGGTTTAATTTAAAGGGTTTAAAGGGTTTTTAAAGAGTGTAGATAAAATCATGGGTGGCCTGAAGTCATAACCTACCAAGGGGAGCAGCTAATTGTTATGTTTCCTTGAAACCTGGAACGAGAGACATAACTCTGTTCAACATCCTTTTGAGTGTAAATATCAAACAAGCCATAACACAGGGAGATGTAAATACTTCAAAGTAAGGATTCTTTATAGATGGTGAGGTCCACCAGAAGTTCCAGTTTGTAGATGATAGTATACCGATTGCTTTAATCCTCAGAACACTGCAGATTCTCCTAAATGAGATCTGTAATCACTCAAAAGAATTAAATCTAACTATCCACACTGGAAAAACCAATTGCATGAAAATAACTCAAAGTATCACATTAACTCAAATTGAATTTAAAGTCCACTAAAAGCCCGATATCTTTTTTTTTTAGAAAAATTTGTGTTTAATCACACCTCCCTGATACAGTACTTGTGAAAAGATATCTTGAACTCCAAAGTAAAACTTTTTATTAATTCCCATTTGATATGACCTTCTTAGATTTACAACTGAATTCTAGCCTGTTGAGATCTTTTTGACCCTGATTCTGACATCTGATGTATTAGTTCTGGGTCACCTACAAATTGGATAAGTATGTCTCTATACCTTGAATAATACTGTATTTGCATATGAATACCTAACATAGTACAAAGCACATAGTAGGCATTCTCTATATGGTTTTTGAACGATTTAAACAAGACATTGATAGAAATATTAAGCACAGACTGACAAGCCTAGATCCCTGAAGTTCTCCATTAGAGACCTATTCCTATGCTCACTCAAACTTAAAAATGACAATTTTTTGGATCTGCTCACTTAACAAACTCTAAATCCAATTAATTGCATTAACACCAAGGCCTTACTCTCCATCTTGTCCACATCAATAACACGAAAAACTTTGTCAAGTACTTTGACAAAAAATATATCTACAACATTCCTATAACCTACCAATCTCATAGACCTGCCAAAAAATAAGGTCGCTGTGGATTGACTGGAGTGACCTCTGAAGTTCTGCTGTTTTTCTGTGATC
This sequence comes from Phalanger gymnotis, assembly GCA_028646595.1. Lineage (NCBI taxonomy): Eukaryota > Metazoa > Chordata > Mammalia > Diprotodontia > Phalangeridae > Phalanger > Phalanger gymnotis. Next base: position 38,133,377 of record CM053623.1, on the reverse strand, counting down.
ATTGTTTCTTTTTCTAGTTGTTCAATGTCCTGAATTTTGGTAGAAATTGAAGTCAAGATAAATGGCCCATACTTTGTTTTCATGCTTTTTTTTTTTTTTAAATGAGGACATTGGCCTTTTACCAGTCCTAGGGCACCTCTCCAATTCTATGCAATCTTTCAGAGACCATTGAAAATTGCTCAGCAATCGTATTTTCCAGTTCTTTCAGTTCTCTGGAATGTAGTTTATCTAGGCTCAATGACTTGAATTTAATTGAGGGCAGCTGTGTTCTCTTATTTGCTTAATTATATTGTCTTTTAATTCACATTTAGGCATTTTTCATTTTGCCTTTTCCAGTCCAATGATCATTCTCTTTGGTAGAGAAAATGATGTGCTGTGTGACCCTGGGCAAGTCACTTAACTCCAGTTGGCAAAAGGAAAAAGAAAATGATACAAGAATTGAGTAGTTCTGCCTTCTCCTTAGGCTCTGGTGAGCACCACAGTGCATAGAATGCTGGGCCTAGAGTCAGGAAGACCTGAATTCAAATCTGTCCTCAGACATTGACTAGCTGTGACCTTGGGCAAGACACTTAACCTCTATTTGCCTCAGTTTCCTCAACTGTAAAATAAGCATAATACCTCCTACCTCTCAGGGATTAAATGAGATAATACTTGTAAAGAGCTTAGCGCAGAGCCTGGCATATAGTAAGTACTACAGAAATGCTTATTCCCTTCCCCATCTTCATCGCCTGTTATCACCATGCCATCATCTTCCAAGCAACTACCCTACCCCTTCTTTGTCTCCTCTTTTCCCAAACATATCTTTAAAATCTCCCTTTTTGTCCTTAGCAGTTGTTTACAATCTCCATTCAGGGCACAATACTCCTGGTAGTATTTTTATAAGACCGAGCCGTTCTTTTGTATTTGCATCTGCCTCTACTTCCATCTTTTGTACAAGTTTTTAAAAGTAAAGATGGTCTATTAGTTTCTTGTTGTGACAGGCCAAGTCTGACCCAGACCAATTTCATATAACAGGTTGGATGCTAGAACAAAATGAAGTACTCCAAGGGCATTTGACAATTGACAAAAGGAGGTTTACTCAGCCATAGAGAGGGAAGCATATTCAGTGAGGATATAGCATTGATTCAGTGGGTCATACCTTCCAAACTTCTGTGTGTTACCTGATGGTTCAGGGTCTGAAGTCCTGGCTTTTGTATTATGTACATCAGTGATCTGGGCCATTAGTCCACTGAGCCAATTAAGTCTCAAGGATGCTTTCAGTACCTTTTATGGAAAAAAAAAGAGCCTAGCCTACATTGGAACAGAGCCTCAGAATGTTGTTCCTGCTGAAGTTAGTCATCCACGACAGTCTCTCAATGGCTGTTTGGAATTTTCTTTGTCTTTAGAATTTCATTCTTTCAAAATAAAGGTTATTCATGACAACTTCCCATCCCTCCTGTGCTAGATCCTCTCGAAGTACTGTAGTCATTGGGATATATTGTCTGTCTTTTCTCAGAACTAGAATCTGTCAGGCCATGCCTGGAATTCCTTTCCTTCCCTACTGCACGTTCTTTGATGGAGTTACCACTTCTGACCCATAAGGGAACCGACTTGCTAGAGTAGAAATTTGGGAGAAAGTTCTATAGTAACAGTTTCTTTTGTTTGTTCTTCCATATTTTAAAGGAAAAAATTATCAATAAGACAAACTAAGAAATTATCAGCTGCTCTGTTATTGTCAGAGAGCAAGCTCCTGAAGATGCCAAGATATCTGGAGCTTCCCGTTACTTACGCACCATGCTTTCAGGACAGACTTGTGATCTGTTTTCCAGACTCCTGATCCATTTCCTCATTCTGTCGAGGTGGTCTATATACGCTGTCTAGGTTATGTCTAGGACAATATCACTTCTATTTCTCCTTCTTCTAATCTTCACTCAGATGTTCATCATTCTTTTTGCTTTTTTCACTGCTGACTTTTTGAATTTCCTTATGTGAGACTACCTTTTTAATAGGTAATTATATGTTTCCCCCTTTACATTTTTTTTATCTGGAAAAGAAATACCCATTTAAGAGTCATGTTCTAGTGATAGTTTCCATCCCATAAAATCTCAGTGATAACTATCAAGTCAAATATGCTTCTTAGTGTTAAGTTCTCATTTCGACTCGTTTGTCTTGTGTTTATTGAACTCTGTCCATTTCTTCATTTTGTCCAGGTGGTCTGAAGTATCTAGAGATGAAGTAATGGATGTTACTGCTGCCTCATTTCTTGACTCTTGTCTCCTGTGAATCAACTTCAAATAGAAATGCAGTGAGCCAGAATTAGAAAGTTGGTTGGGGCTTTTTGAGTGATTATAAAAACGAAATTTGGTTTTGAAGAACAATATCTGGCAAAATAATTTTGTTTTTGTGCTCATGGACAAGAATTGCCTGGGATCAGGAGGCATAGAGGAGTTGTGGTTTGAAGAGTTGGAGGGAGTACATCCAACTGTGGAACCACGCCTCAAACCAAAGTATCAAAATGTGGTAACATCAAAGTTCAGATTATTTTGCCTGAAATTATAGGATTTTTAATATAACCATATTAAAATTGTTGACTGTCAATAACATACTTTCCTTATGTATTTCCTAGTAATACATATTTGGAAATATTTTTAAAATATAATTTTTAATTCTCAATTTAGTGAATATACAAAGTACAATAGAAAAAGAAAATTATATATGAAACCTCAAATCTTTATATGGGTAGCTTGACTTTTTTGAGTACATAATACACTCAATATTTTACTTATAAAAATGTTTTGTTTATTTATGATTCTTCTGTTCTCTTCTGTGCATTTTAAAAAGTGCTTCAATGACCGTCTTTTCTTTCCTTTCTTCTCTTTTTGGACAACTCTAGGCCCAGCTCTATCAACTCTATCAACCTTGTTGCCTAATTCTATTCCTTGAAATTCATCACTCCTCTTTCCAGAGGTTTGAAGCATGGTTCATCATAAGTCTTTCAGACCAAGACTGGTCACTGTTGATCAGAGCTAAGTCTTTCAAAGTTGTTTCTTTTACAATGTTACTACACAAATGATTCTCCTAGTTCTGCTCACTTCACTCCGTTATCAGTTCATATAAATCTTCCTAGGTTTCTTTAAAACCATTCTTTTTCCCTCTCTTATCATGAAGTAGAATCCCATCACATTCACAGACCATATTTTGTTCAGCTATTCCCCAGTTATGGGGAAGTCCTCTGTTTCTAGTGCTTTCCTACAAAAAGAACTGCTATACATATTTTAATACATTTTGCCTTTTCCTCTTTCCTTGATCTCTTTGGAGTATAGTAATGGTATCACTAAGTCGAAGGGCATGCACAATTTAGTGACTTGCTATAGTGGGTTTATCAAGTCACAGCTTCACCAACAGGGCATGAATATACCTATTTTCCCAAAGCCCCTCAAACATTTCTCATTTTATTTTTTGTCATCTTTGCTATTCTCACAGATGTGAAGTGAAACCTGAGTTGTTTTAATTTGTACTTCTCTAATTAATGGAGATTTGGAGTATTTTTTTTTATATGTTTGTTGACAGTGTGGACTTCCTCCTTTGAGAACTGCCTGCTCATACCCTTTGATCTTTATTGGGGAAATGGCTTTTTTCTTACATATTTGAACCAGTTCTTTCTATATCTTGAATAGAACATCTTTATCAGACAAATTTGCTGCAAAGATTTTTCTAGTTAACTGTTGCCCTTCTAATTTTAACCTCATTGATTTTATTTATGCAAAACCTTTCCAATTTTATATAATCAGAATTGCCCATTTTATCTTTTTCGTGATCTTCTCTTTTCCTTGTCTGGTCAGGAACTCTTCCCCTATCCATGGTTATGAAAGATATTTTCTTCTCTGCTCCTCTAATTGGATTCTGATACCTTTTGTATCTAAGTCATGCATCTATTTGAAGCTTATTGTCATATATGATGTGAGATGCTAGTCTAAAACTAATTTCTGCCAGAATTGCTTTCCAATTTCCCCACAATTTTTGTCAGATAACAAGACCTTACTTATTAGTTTTTGGTCTTTGGGTTTACTGAATTTTATGTAAAATCATATGTAAAAACATCTTTTTTTATATATGTAAAGACATATGTAAAATGTTCCACTGATTGACTTCCATTTTTTAGCCAGTACCAAATAGTTTTATTACTACTTTTTGGTATAATTTGAGATCTGGTATAGTTAGGCCTCCTTCATACACACACAAACATACATATATTCTCCCTTGAAAGTCTTTACATTTTATTCTTCCAAATTAATTTTGTTATTATTTTGGCTCTCTAAGCAACTCTGTTAGAATAATTGTTATGGCACCGAAAAATTAAATTAATTTTAATATTAAGTTGAATGATTAATTTTACTATTGATATTTGAACTTTATTTTATTGGTATATATTGAGGAACCTAGATGTGGCACAGTGGATAGAATTCTGGGCCTGGATTCAGGAAGACTTGAGTTCAAATCCAGCCTCAAACACTTGCTAGCTGTGTCACCCTGGACAAGTCCCTTAACCTCTGTTTGCATCAGTTTTCTCAGCTATAAAATGGGGATAATAATAGTTCCTACCTCCCAGGGTTGTTCTGAGGATCAAATGAGATAATATTCGTAAGGTCCTTGGCACACAGAAGACACTATATGAATGTTTATTCCCTTTCCTTTCCTTGGTATGGCCCAACCATGAGTAATTAATCCCTTTCCACTTATTTATATCTTATTTCTGTGAAGAATGTTTTGTATTTCTATTTATTTTGTTCCTCTATGAGCCTGATTGTGATATCTATGATGGCCTTTCTTTGATATACAAAGGAGCTTCTTTAGACCCCTAATCTGCTAGGTGGGTGTTGACAGAGTTGTTTTTCCAGTAACAGTGATGACGTCTCTCACCACTGAGAGATGTTGTGAGGCTGTTGCCTGGGTTTAAGGGGTACCATCTCTGCCCGTGGGGCAGCTAGGTAACACAGCGGATAGAGTGCTAGCCCTGGAGTCAGGAAGACCTGAGTTCAAATCCGGCCTCAGACACTTACTAGCTGCGTGACCCTGGGCAATCATGTATTCCCATTTGCCTTAGTTTCCTCATTTGTAAAATGAGCTGGAGAAGGAAATGGCAAACCACTCCACTGTCTTTGCCAAGAAAACCCCAAATGGCCATGAAGAGTAGAATTGGACATGACTGAAAATTATTAAACAACAACTAATTTCAGCCCATGGGAAAGAACAAATATGACTGACTTACTTCAGGAGTGTGTCCAATTAAGTGATCCTTCCTCAGTGATCTTTCCCCTGAGACTTTACTTCTTTTTCTCTTCCTCATTGCCTACACGTCATTCTTCTTGCTTCTGCTGCCTTGGCTACTTCTGTCTGTGTTCCTTCTCTGCTTTTACTTTATCTACTGTCTCTTCTTCTGTCTTCCTAACCATGATTCACTCATAGCAGAAGGAAAGCTTCTAGAAAGGCAAAAGAACTTCTCATGTCCCTTTCATAAGAACAGATCAGAATGTTTTTGTGTTCTCAATCTGTGATTTATTGGTTCATAAATGACTGAATCATATGACTCAAAGCTTTTCAAGAACTTTTTTTAAACTTTTGGACAGAGAAAAAACATGGAAAATTTCTCTTCCCTTCTTTTTTTCCATAAAATTATAGGCAAGTGAAAATAAGCAGGTATAATGGAAGTTGTCATACAGGTCTATTACCTTCATTACCATGAAGGCTACAGTTTGAACCCATTTCAAGTCAAATGCCTGTATAGGTCATATCATGGCCAGGTATTGGGGCCTGTGTGGGAAGTGTCCCCAGACCATAACTAGAAATCTTTGCTCCTTAGGAAAGCAGTATGGAGCATTTCTTCAGTGAGGAGTTAGAGGGTGGCTATATACCTTTTGGTTGGGGGTGGGGGCAAAGACCCTAGGAAGCCAGGATAAAGTCACTGCTGAGAAGGCTGTCATGCAGAGAGATGGGCAGGACAGGAGAGGAGCTGACTCCAGTATGCCTTCTGTACACTTAACCATACTAACCCAGTGGTAAGCTCTGCTATTTCTACATTGATGAAGGAGTAAAGTTACTTTTTCTTTATATAAACTTTCCCTCTTCTGTGAGTGAACTTAAATTCCAATGTTCTTTAAATCTGACGCTTCCTAAATCTAGCACCCTGAAACAAAGCCTTGATTTCCCTGTCCTAGTTATTGTTCTGGCTGTCCCTTCAAGGATGAGATAGCCTAGTCCTGTACTATCCCTTTCAGGATGGTCAGAAGGCTCTCCCCTACTTAAGTTAGGCCTGTTCTAATTACCTGTAAAATGAGAGGGGTCAGACTGTATGACCTTTAAAGTCTCTGCTCTAAAATTATGATGCTATAGCTCCATATTACCTCTGACTCTCTGATCCCTTGAACTGTCCGACATAACAAAGATTTTAAAATAAAGAGGAAAAAAGTTAAGCAAAACCAACCTATCCACAGCTGTGTTCATCAGAATAAGCAATCTTTCACTTCCCTCTTCCTCTACTTCTGCAGAGAGGTGTGGGACATATAGTCTCTTTACTTTTTCTGGGTCCAGGCTTGGTCATTACTGTGGTCTCCAACATACCCTTCTCCCCCTCCCTGCAATCTCTATGCATGCTTATCATTATGGTAATTCGATGCTTATCTGTTTCACTTTTCCCCTTCCCATTTAAGTTGTAGTATTTGGGTATATTATTTTCTTGGTTCTGCTTACTTTTTTCTGTAACAGTTGATGCAAATCTTCCTAGACTTCTCTGAATTCATCATCTTTGTCACATCTTCCTGAGCAGCAATATTCTGTCGGATTCATGTACCATGATTTGTTACACCGCTCCCCACTTGATGGGCAGCTGTGTTTTAGTTCTTTGCTACCATAGCAAGAGCTGTTGTGAATATTTTGGTAATTTCAAGTAATTTCAAGAGGATGAATTTGGTAATTTCAAGTAAATTTAAGTAATTCAAGTAAATTCAAGTAATTTCAATTTTGGTAATTTCAAGTAATTTCAAGAGGATGGTGATATCAGCTGAGGAGGGGAGAGGGAATCGGGAATCAGGAAAGACCTTGCAAAAGCTGAGCTGTGACTCGAAGGAAATTGGGAATTTGGTACAGTGCAAGTGAGGAATAAGTGTATTCCTGATACGTAGGACCACTTAAATATTTGTAGGGAAAGGCTTCCACACAGGTTTAATGTCACCGCCATTTCTCAGGTGGGAGATCAGACTCAGTACTGGCTTGCTTTCATTTTGAAGACAGAGAGTGTCTCAACTCCTATTCCAGCAGTCTGGACTATGTCCACGAGCAGGTTTTTCTTATTTTATGCTTTGAAGAAAACCAGCACAATTAAATCCACACTTCTAGGGAATTCATCTTTTTGAACCTCAGTGAGCAGTAGCGGTTTTCAGACCTCAAGGAAGAGAGTCAGGGCTGTTCCCAAATGATCCCAGAAGACTCCATCACGAGACATTACACAGGCACTATATTTGACCCTAGCCTCAGAATCTGGCTTTCTCAGTTAATGGATTATGCATCCTAACTTCATTTAAGGGTGTTTGTGATGGGGCTAATTCCTGGTCTTCCTTTACTAAAATCTAACAATTAGGAAAGCAGTGCAATGGAGATGATGGAGTTGTGAATCCCACCTGTCACTTAAGATATGTGTGACCATGGGCAAGTCACCCCCTAGCTCTGTTTCCTGATCTGTATAATGTGGAATTTGGACTAGATGATCTCTGAAGTCCCTTCTAATTCTGAATTCAGGACCCTATGGATTAAACGTTTTCCTCCACAGAGGTCAGGATTCCATTTTACTTCTCTGACATCTTTCAATGACATTGACTTGATCGTTTTTATTCAGCAAGGGAGATTAAAAGACACTTTCATACGTACAGGTATATTGTACTACGATGCATAGCCAGGTAACGAGGAATCCTTTCGCCAGGGACAAAATCAATCATTTAAATCTCTCCACACTCCCACTTCTTTCAGGGGCATGGAACAGTCTGAGTGGGGTATTAATACAAAGGATAGGGTACGGTGAACTCAAGGTTCAAGAACCTCTGCAGACTAGGGTTGGGCCACTTTTGGGAGAAGTCAGTGTTTCCACAGACCAGGAACTGTCCATAAAGAGAAAATCCTTTAAGATCTGGACCCTCTAGGGAAACTGGTTGGGCTATTCTGGGGAGACGAAGTGCTCCTGTGGACCTTGTTCCCACTGTGAAAGGCACTGCCATAAAGGGGCCCTGGCAACTCTCTCCCAGTGGAGATCCAGTTTCAGTGGGAAGAGGAAACTGCATCTCTTGACTAGAGGTATTGCTTGAAGAGTTAAAAGGATGTGAGACTTGTTAGTCCTAGAAGAAAATGGGGCTTCTATTGACCAAGACCTACTCAAGAAGAATCAATTCCTTTGGGCACAACATGCTTGATCATTACTTGTCTCCCACAAGGAGTTAGGAGAAAGGTAACCGGAGATAATCTCCCCCTTCCTTGACTGGCCAGAAACCCGGCTCCCTCATATTCTTCTGGGGCCCACTCCCACCCCATCCAACCCCTACAGGAATTGTAGTCTCTGAGCAGCACTAAGGGTAGGAAATACCCCCATTCTAGATGTTGGAGTTTGATGCAAAACTTTCCTTACCCATTACAGTTCTGTGCACAGCATAGCTTCTGTTCTTTCTCAGGATAGAGCATAATTTAATTAAAAAAAAAGTAAGATTAGAATTTCAGAAATCTGTTGTAATCACTACGTGAATTAGGCAGCGTCATTTTCCCAGTAAAATAAGGATCATATACCTCCTCCACACACCTCCATTACATAAATGGAAATAATGGAATGAGAGAATGATGTGAAGGTTTCATGTAAACCTATGTTATTAAACAATAAATAAAATAAAATTCAGCTTAGCTGGAGAATGGGAGAAAGGTAGATCGATAACACCTAGCACCCTGTTAGCCCTCTCCATGATTTGTAAACACTAAGTATAGGTAAAGCACCTATGCAGATGAACTGGCAAAGACCTAGATCAGTAAAACAAAACTGAGATACTGGAGTCAGAAGAGACTGAATCTCTGAATGAATTGCTCTTAACAGAGCCTGATCAGTTTGACCTTCAGGTATAAGGTTTCAGATCACCGCAGCTCCTGTGTGATTTCATATCAACATGTGGTATTCATTTACACAAAGGCCTCCTGAAGCTACATTCTGATGGATGCCACATGATAAATTGAAATGGATGACAAACATATCTTAGAATTACTCCACTCACGCTATACCCGCATCACACATATCTTTCATTTAGCAAATACCAATTAGAAATTATTTGGCACATTAGTCACACTAAGGGATGTAATGGCCAATGGATTGCCTTAAAAAACAACAACCCTCTGGTAGTATTTCCTTTTATTCGGTTTCGTAGCTTAAATGACAGAGCTTGACAAAAAAATTAATTCTTGACTATTAGAAGTTTTAAGGACTGTTTGAGTCAAGAATTGAAGTTAAGGTACACACACATATACATACATAAAGACATACATATATATACTCTATATATATATACATATATATATATATACATATATATATATATATATATATACTTTGAATCAGGTAGTTTCTTTTCTTCAAAATTATCCCAAGATTCTCACACTTGATATCATTTTTTAAACAATATCTGTGTTTTTCACATCATGCCTTTTGCAAGTGAAACCGGATTCTCTCAACACATAGGCAATAAGCATTATGAAATGCATTACAAAAAAAAAGTTTTCATTTAACTAAAGTGACAAGGCATATGTAGACTCTATTCCTGAGTGTGCATAGAGGCCTGAAAGTGTGAACAGTGTTTTATGGTTAACCTGTTAAATACTGAGATACCAATATCTATTATTTCTCCTTCTCTCCCCCACCCCACCTTCCTCACCCTTTCCATCCTCTTCCCTGAAGATAGGCAGTTTGGTCAGGTGCTGGCAATTGTTATGAGTTTTTGAGGGGAAGAGAGTTAAGGAAATGCTGCATACTTCTGAAATTCTTGGAACTTGTTTTCATTTCAGTTCTCAGTTCTTTATAATTTCAACTTGTGCTTTTATGATCTTTAAGATTGAGCATTGTCTAATGGTGAGAACATGAGATTTATGGTGAGAAGCTGGAGGTTGCATCTCCCAGTTTCCCCACTGACTCATTGTGACCTTGGTGTGTCACCACTCCATCCTGTGGTAATTCAGTTCAGGGTGTCCTACCTACCTCACAAGGGTATAGTAGTGATTAGCCAGGTGCCCATAAAGATCTCTAAGATAGTATCTAATTACACATATTTCTACACCTTTAATGATTCACTCTAATGATATGCCCTTACTTTAAAGCAAGTAAACCTTGGTTTCATTTCAACTTCAGGTCAAATGACCTCAGAGGTCATTTAGTCCAATGCTCTCATTGCACAGATGAGGAGAAAAAGGCCCAGAGAAGTTGCTCAAAGTCACAAAGACAGTAAATTGCAAAGCCAGGATACTGACTCCAAATCTTATGTCCCTGCACGGTGTTAAGCATCTATGACACTCAAGTGCTTCTTGAATATCTGCCCCCTTAGAATCTCTCCCCCTTATCTTGTTTCCAGTTCTGTTCTCCATGTCTTTAGCATTCTCATTTCTGAGTTTTTCCTCTTCCCCAATGATTTTATACATCTCCTACTTCAGAAAAGCTGTCTCTTGTGGTGTTTGTTACTGCCTTAACTTTACTTTGGGGGCAGCTAGGTGATGCAGCAGATATAGCTCTGGAGCTGGAGCCAGGAAGACTCATCTTCCTGAGTTCAAATCTGACCTCCTATACTTATTAACTGTGTGACCCTGGGCAAGTCATTTAATTCTGTTTGCCTCAGTTTCCTCATCTGTAAAATGAGCTGGAGAAGGAAATGGCAAAACCATTCCTGTATCTTTGCCAAGAAAACTCTACATGGGGTCACAAACTGTTGTATCAGACATGACTGAAACAACTGAAGAACTAATTTCACTTCAGGATAAAGCATCTTATCTCCTCATTTGCATCACTACAATTCCCTTTCCTAGTTTCTAAACTCTTCTAGCTTATTCTGTGCTAATTGTCACTTCTATCAACCCAATTTTACTATAGTATTTTGTAACCCAGATCTCTCCATCTTTATCACAAGAACACCATGAAGGACTTTACCAAAGGCATTGCTGAAATAAAGGTAAACTATATCCGTAGTGCTGAAATAAAGGTAAACTATATCCGTAGCATCGTCCTGCTCTATAAGCTTAGTAGCCTCATCAAAAAGATGGACTGAACTAGTAGGTCAGATGCATGGTTTGCTTAGATTTCAGCAAGGGAATTATCAAGTCTCACGGCATTCTTGTGTGAAACATGGAGAGAAGCAGGCTGCAAAATAGTACAACCATGTCATCGGAAACTGATCAAATGACTGGTTTCAAGAGGTAATCATTCATTGCTCTGTGTCAGCTTGAATGGAAGTCTCCAGTGGGGTGCCTCAGGTGTCTCTCCTCGGTCTTATGCTGTCAATGGTAACTTAGATAAAGTCTTACTTGGCATGTTTATCACATTTTCAGATGCCATGAAACTAGGAGGGATAGGTAACATGCTAGAGAATAGCCAGGGTCCCTAAAGTTCAAGTTTTTGGCTGAATACATTGAGATTTAACGGGGACAAATGAAAAATCTGGAGTTCTAAAAACTTACTTCGCAAATACAATAGATGAGGTAGGGCCAGATGTGCAAATTTTATATGAGTCAACTGTGTGGTAGGAGAGAACTAAGGAAGGGAAGAGTCCTGTTGTACCATGTTCTAGTCAGACCACATCTGGTCTCAGTATTGTGTTCCGTTCCGGCCAGCATATTTTAAGAAGGACCTCAATTAGCCGAAGAATGTTCCAGGGTTAGGAAGCCAGATGGAAAATCACCTTAAGAACATTCATATAGGACTCAGTTGTGGGACCAGAGCATGTTTAGTTTGGCAAAGAAAACAACATGGTGGCTGTCTTCAGGTATATGGGAGAATGATTCGATTTGTTATACTTGGCCCCAGGGAGTTAGAACTAGGAACGATCAGTGGAAATTGCAAAGAGGCAAATTTGGGCTTGAGCTAGCAAAGATTTTCTAAAAGCTAGAGCCAATTTCAAGCTGCTGCCCCATTTGCCCTTAATTTGGAGCCTGAATGGACACCTATTGGATAATTTAACGAGATTATTTTTTCAATATGATTTCAGAAGGTCTCTGAAGTGTTTTCCAAATTTGAGAGTCTCTGCTTCTCATATGGTCAAGACCTATCAAAGCCATTTGTAATATCAATACTTTTATGCTCAGTGGATCAGTTATGCCATCCATACATTACTCCCTCAAACAATGGAGCTCACAACCCATCAATGGCCACCCATCCTTATTCACATTCTTCCAGTAATCTGTGATGCAGATTCATTCTGGGGGGCCTTTCTTTAGATCTCAAGACATTGCATGGAGATCAATGGAACAGGGCCATCCATCAGTTATTATTGTAATAAGGAGGTGACTAGGCCTGTGATTTCAACAGGCTAGCTCCCAGGTAAAGGAATTCTCTAACAACGTAAGATGGTAGCTTATGGGCAGCTCAGTTTTAGATAATTACCTAGAAGACTGGGAGGTTAAGTAATCTGCCTGCAGTCACAAAATTGGTATGGGTCAGGTTTTCCTGGCTTGTGGGCCAGCTCTCTATTACACCACTATTATACTCTATTACACACTGAAATGGCAATATAAATTTTAATACAATTTTCTATTAATGTGTCCTCATACCTAGATCTTAATTCCACCTACGAATAGTATGGAATTAATAATTCCATACACTAGTGGTATGAAATTAATAATACTAACACCAATATTGTTACTTCTATTATTTTTGTGTCTATTTTAAACATAATAAATTTATTGATACATATCTATATATTTATATAATTTGTTGTTCAGTCATTTCAGTCATGTCCAACTCTTTGTGACCCAATTTAGGGTTTTCTTGGCAAAGACACTGGAGTGGTTTGCCATTTCATTCTCCAGTTCTTTTTACAGATGAGGAAATTGAGGCAAACAGGGTTGGGTGACTTGCCCAGGGTCACACAGCTAGTGTCTCAGGCTGGATTTGAACTCAGGTTTTCCTGACTCTAACCCCAGGGCTTAATCCACTGTGTCACCTAGCTGCTCCATTTATATAACTCACTAAAAATGAGTTATAATATAAAAAAACCTGTATTTTACTTATGAATTGGATTATACACTATTTCACATTTTCTGCAGAATCCACTGAGCATGGGGACATTCAAATATTTAGTGGTCTCTGGTTGCTTAAATTAGTTGGTAAGAGCCCTGGAGTAAACAATGTCAGGGGTTCAATTCCTTTGCCAGCTGATTAAGTCATTTTAATTTAGAAAGGTCAAGGTTACCCACTACATCTGGGGCCATGGCTGGTAATCTTGACTTTCGTCTTGCTCCTGGACTTCACAGACTTCACAGAAGAAAGTGAGATTGACAACTTTGTGCAGCTCTGCCTCACTTAAATCCAATTCTTGAGCAGGTCACTGGCCCTCCTCAAAGGAAGGAGGGTGTACCCTTTTCCAATCACAGTCTGCACTCTCAGTTCCTGCACAATGTTTCAACCAAATTCTATTAAACAGAATGTAAAATCCAAGATGGAAGGGACCGTTCTGTCTCTGTCCTTCTATCCTCTGTGATACAGAGTTAGTCATTTAGTTGGTCAACATTTTTTAAATGCCTATATGTTCCAGGTACTATGTTAAGCTCTAGGGATAGAAAGAAAGGTAATAAATGGTTTCTGCTCTCAAGGGGCTCATAGTCAAGTGGAGAAAACATGCAAACAAACAAGATATAGACAGGCTAAATGGGGGTCATCGCCTTGGGAAGGCACAAAGATTAAGGAGGATTGGGAAGGGTTTCCTGCAGAAAGTGAGGCTTGAAGGAGGCCAGGAGGCAGAGATGGAGAAGAGTTCCAGGCCAGGGGTACAGCCAATGAAAATGCTCAGAATCGCTATCAGATGGGAGTGTCATGTTCTAGGAGGCCTGTGTCACTGGATAGAATGGTAGGTAGAAGTGTAAAGTGTGGAAGGCTGGAAAGGTAAGAAGGGGCCAGGTTATGAAGGACTTGGAAAGCACAAAGTAGGTAAAGTAGGTATTTAGTGTTTATTTAATGGAACTGAATTGAATTTCAGGAGAAAACACATTATTTTTGGTCATTGTAACAGTAATGAGATTTAACAGCTGCTTCATCTGAAAACTCAGTTTAAAACTTCACTCTTTGTTTCCATTCTTTTTTTTTTTTTAACAGTTAAGATCAGCCTTGTTAAGGGATTATCTTTGGTAATGAATAACCAAGAAGGGGAGAGGGATGGTATGGATAATAGATCTCCATTGATACTTCCAAAGTTTTATTTTAGCCAAGTTATAACCATCTTTCCTGCTAGAGATGAAATTGATGGATTTGAACTAATTCTTTTTCTTTTTTCTAATCATGTGAAGTTTATTTTAAAAAAAATAATTGGAGAGGTAAAGGAGGATTAAAGTATTTTTTTTTTAAAGAGAATCATTGGCAGAACTGCCAAGAGCATCTGGACTTGCTTTGTAGCTGCTGGGAGAATTCATGGGACATCCCGGGATGCTGGTTGGGAAAGCTTTGTTCCATCACTTACACATGTGTTGCTGACAACTTTCTCTCTTGAGTCACATGAGGAAATGACAAAAAGAAAACTCTTCCTGAATTAGACCACACAGGATGCTTTCTGTGATAGCTAGAGGGGGGCATCAGTATCAAAACGCCTGGTAATTTGTTTTATTTTATTTTATTGCTTTTACATATACAGCGTCTATGAGTAATTCTTTTCTCAATCACTATTCACTACTAGACTTCCGTGAAGTCAGAAGTTGGTTATTACGCCCACCTACCCTTTGTCCTTATTGACTGAGATTTCTTAAACACCTTTAATGTGCTCAGTGCCGTTATGAATAAATCAAAGGCATAGTCTCTTACTTCCACTTACAATTTAAGGAAGGGGGGGGGTGGTTTTTGTTGCAAGATAAAAATCTTTTAACAAAACACATATTCTCTCAAACTTCCTTTAAAGCAAACAGCATTGTCACACCCTCCCAACCTCTCTCATTGCTTACACAGACGGATGACTCAAGATTACTAACGTTTCTATTCACAAGAAGTGCTGGTGCCCAAAACAACACATTCTAACCCTCCCCCACTTTCCTTTTCTCTCCCTTTGGAGACTGGCATTTGGTTTTTTGGATGTAGCCCATTTTATTAGGATCCAGATGATGTGTGTCTGCAAACTGTACAACTGCAAACTCTCACCAGTCCATTGGTGGAGCTGGGGAGGAATTCCTTTTTGTATTCATTTAGGCAGAAGGGTGAGGTGGGTATAGTACCCACAGTATATACAGTGTACTGTATAGTATAGTACATTAGAGTATAGTATAGAGCAGTATAGTACATTAGAAAGAAGCAGCTATAGAGCCCTGGACCTGGAGCCAGGAGGACTTGAGTTCAAATCCTACCACAAACAGTTACTACTGGTGTGATCCTGGGCAAGTCACTTAACCCCAGAAAGCAAGAAAGCATAGTGGTTTGGAAGTCAGGAGTGGAGCCAAGCTGTGCCGCTGAAATGGGACAACCCCCTTGCTAATTGTGTGACCTTGGAGAAGATGGTCTTTGTGGTCCTTTCTAGATCTAAATCCTTGATCCTCTAACTTGGGTTCAAATCCTGGCTTATCCACTTCCTATTTGTGCAACTTCCGAGAGTCACTAAATCAAAATGAGGGGTTGAACTAGCGAAAGGGGATTTGGAAGACGTATAGCTGTGAATAGGTGCAGGAGTTGGATGGACTTCCACCATTAGCGGTGAGATCCTGGACGAGGGACTTCATCGCTCTGGGCCTCAATGTCCCCAACGGTAAAAAGAGGGGGCAGAATGAACTCGATGACCTCAGAGGTCCCTTCCAGCACCAAATTTATGATTCGGTGCCTTTCCTTCAGGTCTTTCACCTTCACAGCCTACTAGGCAATGGAAGGATTGACCGCAGCCTCTGGCATGTATGATCGCCCTTCTGCGGACAAGAACCGTAGAAATCGGGGCGCACCGCCCTTCTCCTTCCTTTCAATTTCACACACCGTTAATTTCTGGGAGGAAAAACACTGCCGATCAAAACGATAAACTTCTCAGTCCCCTCCTCGAAGGGCTCAGCGCCGCATCCCCTCTCCTGGAAACGCCGCCGTCCTCGGTGTCCCCCCCATCCCGCTCGCTCGCGGCTCCGCCCCAGCTGTCACTCACCTGCGTTGCCCCCCTCCCCGTGCAGCCCCCCCGTTGGGCCCCGAGGCTCCGCCGGGGTAGTCCCCGGCCTCGGACACTGGCCCACAAAGTCTCGGGCAGCTCGGGCTCGGAGCGCGCGCGCGTCTGGGTGGATAGGGAGGAGGAGGGGGCCGGGGGCGGAGCGAGGGGGCGGCGTGGGCTGCTCCCTCGCCGAAGCAGGGGGAGAGGAGGGAAGGGAGACGACGCGGCCTGGGAGCGGGGGAGCCCAGGCTGCCGCTGCCGCTGCCGCCGCCGCCGCCGCCGCCTTCGCTGTCCGCCGCTGCCGCTCCGCGCCCCTGCCTCCGAGGCTCGTGCAGCCTGCCGACGGACGGCCGCCGCCTAGCCGACCCGGGGCCGCTGTCGGCCCTCACCCCTCGCCTCGGCTCCAGCGCCGGCCGCTCGACAACTTCTCCCCCGCCCTCCTTCCCCGCATCGCTCCCGCCCTCCCGGAGGCTCCTAGTCTCTTTCTCTCCTGGCGGACCCACCGCCCGCAGCCCCCGGCCCGGCCCACCCGCAGTTTCTCAGTCCCTGGGGGGCGCAGGGGGTGCAATGCGCCAGGCTGCCGGGAGCTCCGCGGCGGCGGCGGCCGCTGCCTCGGGCACCACGTAGAAACTCTCGGCGAGCGGGGAGCGGCCGGAGCAGCGGCATCTGCGGCATCTGCAGAAAGCTCGGACCCTTTTCCCCACGCGCCTACAGCCCCGACGGCTGGGGCCAGGCCCGCGGGCTCGGGACTTTCTCTGCTCCCGCTCTGCGCTCGCTAGCCCGAGGCTGAGCCTCCTCCTCCTCGTCTTTCTCCTCCTCCTCCTCGTCTTTCTCCTCCTCCTCCTCGCCTGCCCGCCCGCCCCCCTGGTCTCTGTTGTCTTCTCCGGCTCTGGACCAGTGTCGGGAAGTTTCCCGGGCTCCGCACGGTCCAGATGTGTGACCTGATTGAGTCTCAGCCGGCGGAGAAGATGAGCAAGATGAAGAAGTTGCGCCGAACTTTGTCAGAGAGTTTCAGCCGGATAGGTGAGTCTCCGGGGGCATACCCCGCTGCCCATCTCCCTAACTGCCCCATGCCTCCCCCTCCGTCCTTCCTTAACTCCCTGATTTCCTTTCTTTTGCCTCCTTCTGCCAGTGCGCAGTTGTGTGCAGCGATGCCGAACGGTACGTCCCCACTCCCGGGCTGTAAATCCTGGGGGTGGGTGTCTGGCTTGCGCGTCCTTCCCCAGGGGCTGCACTTGGCTCGGAACCTGGGGAGGGTGGGGCCAGGACCGAGAAGTTCCTCCCTCGCTCTCCCCTGGACCCCAGAGGGCACTTTGTGGGGATTTCAGTCAGTTATTTGCATTTCTCCACCCCGCCCTCTTTCGTTCTCCCTTTCCCTTCCTCCCCAAAGACTGTCTGCCCTGCCCGAAGGGTCCTCCTCTGCTATCACCTCCCATCCACACGCCCCGGTAAAGCTTGACCGCAGGGCATTAGTGTCGCTGGTTGTTAACCACCAGACCAGGCTTGGTTGGTTTGTTTAGCTTTTGGGGTTGTTGAAAAGGTGGGACCGAAACTCGGGGTGACGTTTGCAAACACATGAAACCCAAGAGGAAGTGGCCCATCTACAGTGGGACCTTTTGTTTGGCACTCGAGGCTTCCAAGAATGCTAGGTTTGATGGTAACGAGGGGGACAGGCTATTTAGAGGCAATAGATACCCACATGTTCCGGATGCTTTACAAAACGCGTGCCAGAACTACCAACAATTAAGAGTTCATTTCAACTTCGTGCATTGTTAATGACTAGGAACAATTGACTTCATCCTTTTTTTAATTACAAAAACTTTTTAGGAACTTTAGGCCAAAAATACCATTTTATAGGTGCAGTTTAAATGTTTATTGGATTTAAAATACTGACAACAGAACTTGCCTCTTAAACTTAGCAAACTTGGGAAGGTAGCATCCTGGTCACTGTGATCACTTTGATCTGGGGGCGGTTGTGCAAACAGCAGGAAAATTCTGTTTCTTATTAAAGAACCCTAGTGTCCCATAGGCACTGGGTCTTTGTTTCAGGTATTTAATGAATACGTTAATGAAGGTGCTAATGAAAATGAAGCAGAAAAATGTCCAATTCCACACCCTCCCCACACCAGAAAGAAAATTACTGAAGGACTTTGCAGATGTTATGTATATATAGTATATGTATGTATCTATCTGCAGTCTAGTGCAGATATAATGTGCTAAATTAACTTTTAACATTTTACAAACATATCCTAAAAATGCTCAGCTATTCCCTTATCTTTTCCCAACTAAAAGGCAGTTCTGAGGATATGGATTTGGTGGTGGTGTCTTTGTTTTCCTTTGATTTATGAATAGATAAGTCAATTCAGATTATAAGGCCCAGTCTCCTTTTAGATTTTTAAACTCAAGCCTAGAATTAATATTAATATCCAAATTTTCCTAGCAAGTTTGTGATATATTTGTAAGTTCATGCATCAGAGTTAGAAATACTTGGGAAATAGTTTCAAGATTAAAAACAGCATTTGAAAATAAGTACTTGGTGCTCAACCAATGTTTATTGTTAATAATACTGGTAATTCAGATTCCAGTCCAAATAATCATATAGGCTCTGCTTTTGCAGTCCATTAGCCTAATGTTTTAAAAAACATTTTACTATGTATTTTCTAATATTAATGACTCTGTTGGCGTCAAGCCAGTTTTGTATTAAATAATTAATGTCAGTTGCCTTGATAAGAAACTAAGGAAATGACTACAAAAGATAAATTTCATATTAACTGTGTCTATGTTTAAATAATTTTGAAGTCTTGTTTTTTATTTCCATTCCGTAAGACCTGGATTAACTAGACTCTTGGGGAAGTGGAATATTGTGGGTAATTGAAATTTCAGGTTTATTGAGGGTTAGTGATCAGAGGTTGTTTTCTATTTCAGCCATTGTTGAGAAGTTTTTAAAAATATGAATAAAATTTCCTGCTTTGCAGTATAGTGAATATGACTGGTTGCTTCTTGAAGGCCCTCATCCTGAACATTAATTATTGTCATAGAATACTAAAATAGAGCTTTACAAAGTCTAGGAGATTGGGTTAAGGGTACACTGAGGTTGGGTCATATATTAGAAGTTGCTTTTTGGATGGATCCTTGCCATCAATTTATTTTCTTGTAATTTACCTCTTTTACCTAAAAGTAAAGATTGCGTTTGAAGGTTTTTTTTTTTTTTTAGTTATTTGGGTTGTACTAGAATTAAATTTTAAAAGATCGCACAGTTGAAATAGTTGAGAAAGCCTTTCAGAAGAAAGCACTGTGAAATGAGGGGCGATATAACTTGGAGACTTCTGGCTTTCTTCATACATCAGTTATCTTCTCTCCGTGTCTTGGTGGTTCATGGTGGGATCAAATTGCTGATACTTTTCCCGGTTCTGCAATCTGACACGCTAGTACCCCTATCCTTCCTAGCCCAACTCAAATGGGATTATTACAGAATGCCTGCTGGAAATAGCATCCTTCTTAGTGACTGAGTTCTGCCCTTTAGTTTATTTTGTGTCCGATTCCTAAGGGTAGTTTAAAATATCTTGTGATACACGGTGACATTGTTTAATTGCAAGCAGTGACAAATTGCCCAACTAGGAAACCTCGGTTAACAATGAAGAACAGCGTTTGAAAGTTCTGGCTGTTCAGTCGGTGTTTATAATGCAGAGCACAAGAAGTTAGGAATGGCAACACCAAGGCCTTATTTGCTCCTCTATTAAATTGGTCCTGCAAGCTTTCCTCCCTTCCTTCAGTAACCATGGACAAGCTGAGATTACTACCTATAAAAGGACCTATAAAACACATTGATTTTCAAGAGACAGAGCCCTAATTTGTGAGGTCTGCCAGCAAGGGGCTGGGATATCAGCTGGGGCTCCCTCCTAAGACTTGTATAATTGAGTCTGAAAGTCACTCATTGATTCTACTTAGGAGTGTTTGTAGTTTATGGCTAAATAATGTCGGCAGTCCTCTCTAATTAGGAATTATTGTAGTTGTCCAACACATCTCTGGTTTTTATTTGATGCCAATAAAACAAAGAGCAATGGAAATCTCTTATCCATTGTTGAAATGACCGAAAATGCATCTTTGTAAATGTTTTTGGAGGGCCAGGGTCTCCAGAACCAGACTAATTTTCTTTACATTCCTTTCTGGTGTAATTTTGCTGTTGAAACAACGTATTGGAGCAGAGGGTGGGAATCCTACGGTTTAGATAATTCCTGTGTACATAACTTATTATTATTTTTTTTTTTGGCTTAGCTTGTCCCAACACTGAATCTAACAGGAAGACAGGCCCTGAATTGGCGCATCTTGTACAGTGAATATATAATTCCAAATCTGAAGCATTATCTAGGGAGTTGCATCTATTCAAAGATGGCAGTTATGACGTTAATTGTGACATTACGGACCAAAGTGATTACGTATAGAGACCCTAGGAAACAATCCTACAATACACTAAGAACTTTAATCTGGAAACCAGGACATTCTGATACTTTATAATCTTTTAGGAAAGGGTATTTGTTTTTTAATCAGCAAGAGCGTAATTTGGCTTGGAGTGCCTCAAAGTGGAGAACTTTGCTAATGAGAGGAAATGCACAATTTCCTTAAATAAATGGTTAATAAATAGCCCTCTATTAAATCAGAAGAATGTAGGCAGTTTGCTGTTCCTGTAGTTGAAGAAAATTATGGGTTAACATCCACATGAATGACTAATGACATTCACTGTATATTCAATAAAGAGAAACTATGTGAATGTTTAGGGCAGAATTTATTCATCCAAGACACCTTTAATTTGTAGCGTGGTCTCTATCCCTGTAAGAACTGTCAGAGTGGATGGTTCATTATTTAGAAAAAAAAAATTTAATAAATGTGAAGTATTATTTATGTGAGAAAGTATTTTCAAAGGGCTTCTTAGAGCTGTTTGTCCCTGTGGGTCCTGGGGCACAAACGATGAGCAGGTATTACCACGGTTCTTTTGGCATCTTTTACATGTGCTTCCTCTAAGTTTTTTTGGATGCCTTCTTCCCTCTCCACCCCCCTTGCCCCTTTCCATCTGCCTCACCTCCTGATCACCCTCCTCTTTAATTCCTAATTAATTTAATTCCTAAAAATTTAATTCCTAAAGTAATGTATGAGTAAGAGGGAGGATAGTGAAAACAGTTTGGGACTGGAAGCTGGTATGGACCTTCCACTCTCCCTCACCTCAGTTTGTGATTTTTCAAGGACAAGTATCCCTCTGTCAAGGCAGCTCCCAACCCCTTTTCATCCTCTGAGACTCATATTTCTGATAGAGGATGCACCAGTGTTAGTATCTAAAAGAGGGGTGGGGAACCTGCTGCCTGGAGGCCACATGTAGCTTTCTAGGTCCTTGGGTATGGCCTTTTGACTGAATCCAAGTTTTACAGAACAAATCCTTTTATTAAGGGGATTTGTTCTGTGAAGTTTGGATTCAGTCAGAGCGCTGCTTTTGAGGACCTAGAGGGCCATACGTGGCCTCAAGGATGCGGTTCCCCATCTCTGATCTCAAAGCTCAAAGATAGGGGTTATTGGGCTGGGTCATTTCTTCTCTCTCAGTTTGTTAACAAGTGACATCCTTCCCTGGTCTTTCTGTCATTAATAATGTTGGAATTTTGGAGTTGGAAGGGACCTCAGAGGCCTTTGAGTTGAACCCGGATCTGAAAAAGAATGCCTTGTCCAGCAAAGCTGTCAAACACAGGCCACAGCACTCCTAAGGGCAAGCTGAACCAGATGGAAATGTAATGGAGAAATAATTAACAAAATAAATAAAATTACAATAGAATGCAGATAACAGTACATTTCAAGACTAAATCAATCTGTCACGTGTCCAGACTACTATCCCCCCACCCCCATTTCCATTTGAGTTTGGTGAGGACTACTCTACCCCTCACCTGGTAAGTAAAACACCCTTTGCTTGAAGATGGTCCATTCCCCTTGTGGATAACACTTATTATTCATAACAACAATAAGTTGCATTTATATACCACCTGTATTATCAGAGCCTTTAGACATATTATCTCATCTGATCCTGACAACAACCCTGGGAGGTCGGTGCTATTATTCTGTAGTTGGGGAAACTGAGGCAAACATAATTTTTTTTTTAAGCGATTGGTTCAGGGTCACACAGCTGGCAAGTGCCTGAGACTGGGTTTGAACTCAGATCTCTCTGACTCCAGGCCCAGGCCTTGATCCACCTTTCCACCTTGCTGCCATGAGAGTTTCATTAGAAAGTCTTTCCAGACTTCAAGCCCAAATTTTCTTCTTTCCAGCGTGTCCTTGTCTTACAGCCTAAACAAGTCCAATCCCTCTTCAGCTGGCCAGCCTTTCAAACACTCGCATCCTTTATGTTTCCCTGGAGTTTTCTCTCTTTACCCTTATTGTCCAAATGAGCCTCACATGATGGTATACACTCATGGAATTTGAACCTGAGTCTTCCTGACTTTGGGTCGAGAATGCTATCTGTTATATCTTACTGCTTTTAGGATGATGTCATCTGCAGAAAATGGGAACATTTGAGGAACCTCCCTGTTTATGGGAAAGTTATCTCTTGTTTGGACCCCGTATAAACCATCTTCTAGGACGTTGTTATTAGTACAATATTGCCGTGGGCAGAACGTTGGCCTTAGAGTCAGCAAGGCTTGAGTTCATATCCTGCCTGAGACTCTTACTAGTTGCATGACTCTGATCAGGCCACTTAATCTTCTGCAGACTCAATTGCTTCATTTGTAAAATGGGGATAAGTATAACACCTACCTCACAGGGTTATGAGG